>CM060915.1:564630076-565047576 GCA_030737875.1 Allium sativum
GTGCACTCCAGGCAACCAATCTGGCAATTGAACCCTATAAGCAAGAGTTCCAATTTGCTCAAGTATAGGAAAGGGACCAATAAATCTCGGTGCCAACTTCCCAGTCTTGCCAAATCTGATTACTCCTCTCATCGGAGAAACCTTCAAATAAACATGATCACCAACAGCAAATGCCAAATCTCTCCTTCTAGAGTCTGCATAACTTTTCTGTCGGCTTTGGGCGGTTTTCAATCGCTTCTTGATGAAGTCCACTTTATCAGATGCTTCTCTAATCATATCGGGTCCTAATACAAGACTGTTGCCAGGTTCTACCCAACATGCTGGAGATCTGCAGGGTCTGCCATATAATGCTTCAAATGGCGACATTCTCAAACTTGCTTGATAGCTATTGTTATATGAGAATTCTGCCAAATGCAAATGATCTTCCCATGACCCACCAAAATCAATTATACAAGCCCACAATAAATCTTCTAGAATTCTATTCACCCGCTCAGTTTGGCCATCTGTTTGAGGGTGATAAGCGGTGCTCATATTCAGTTTTGTTCCCAATTCTGTCTGGAAAGCCTCCCAGAACTTGCTAGTAAATAGGGGATCTCTATCACTGACTATGCTGATGGGAATTCGATGCATCTTAACAATTTCTCTGAAATATATCTGCGCTAGACTTTGAGCGGTTCTATTGGATCTGACAGGTATAAAATGGGCAGTCTTCGTGAAGCGATCTACGATTACCCAAATGCTGTCATTGCCTTTCTTGGTTCGCGGCAAAACATCTATGAAATCCATGGAAATCTGTTCCCATTTCCAACCTGGGACTTCCAACGGTTGTAACAGTCCAGCTAGCTTCTGTTGGTCACTTTTGACCAATTGACAAGTAGGACATCTGCTAACATACAAAGAAATATCTCTTTTCATTGCCTTCCACCAGAAAGTGCGTTTGATATCGTTGTACATTTTACTCACCCCAGGATGGATACAAAATTTGAATTTATGGCATTCGTCCAGCACTTCTCTTCGAAGGCCTGGAATATTTGGAATGCAAATCCTATTATTTAACCTGAGAACCCCCCTATTGTCAATACGAAAACTCGTGGTTTCACCTTCCTTGACCCTCTGACTGATTCTCAGAATGAATTGATCGTCTTTTTGAAGGGCTGAAATCCTATCAATCAATCCAGGTGTAATTATAAGGTGGGCAACGATTGCGGTCTTTCTACTAAGTGCATCCGCCACCACGTTAGCCTTCCCCGGCGTATACAGGATATCAAGATCATACGCTGCAAGAAATTCTAGCCAACGCTGCTGTCTCAGATTCAGATCTTTCTGGGTATATAAATACTTCAATGATTGATGATCTGTGTACAGTATAAATTTCTCGCCCAATAAATAATGCCTCCAGATTTTCAAAGCAAAAACGATAGCTAGCAGCTCAAGATCATGAGTCACATAATTCTTCTCATGCGGTTTCAGTTAGCGGCTTGCATAAGCGACTACTTGGCCTCTCTGCATTAACACTGCACCAAGACCTCTAATAGAAGCATCTGTCCAAACCGTTAAATCCTGATTGCCATCAATAATAGTTAACACTGGAGCGGTGGTCAGCTTCGATTTCAATTCCTGGAAAGCTTCTTCACAGTCGGAAGTCCATTTAAACTTCTCATGTTTCTTTGTGAGCTTCGTTAACGGACCGGACATCTTCGAAAAATCCTTAACGAACTTTCGATAATAACTAGCCAACCCCATAAAACTTCTAACTTCTGTGGGGGTCGTGGGTTGTTTCCAGTCTTGAATCGCTGTTATTTTGCTTGGATCCACAGAAATTCCTTTCTCTGACACGACATGGCCAAGAAATTTGACTTCTTCTTGCCAGAAGACACATTTAGAGAATTTTGCTTTGAAGACGTTCTTCCTTAGAATCTCCAATACTTGTTCTAAGTGTTTTTCATGCTCGGGTTTTGATTTGGAGTAGATTAAAATATCATCGATGAATACGAGGACAAATTTATTCAGAACTCCCCTGAACACTCTATTCATTAGATCGGCAAAGTATGCTGGAGCGTTGCATAGGCCAAACGGCATTACTAACCATTCATAAAATATGTCTGGACCTCTGAAAGCTGTCAAAGGAACACACTCTTCTGCTATTCTCAATTGATGAAAACCTGTAGCTAGGTCCATTCGGGAAAATACTTTCGCCCCATTCAATTGGTCTAGCAAGTCATCAATGCGGGGTAATGGATATTTATTTTTGTGCGTCTGTTTGTTGAGGTCTCGGTAATCAACGCATAATCGAAGGGTACCATCTGACTTTGGGACAAACACAACAGCTGCACCCCAATTAGAAAAACTCGGTCTGATTAGACCTTTCCACAACAGTTGACGAGTTTGATCGCCCAATTATTCTTTTTCTTTCAGAGTCATTCTGCGAATTGGATGTACCACTGGTCTGGCATTAGGAATTAGATCGATTCGGAATTCTATTTCTCTTTGTGGAGGTAAGTTTTCAACTTCTTCAAACACATCCGCATAGTTTCTAACAATCGAAAACTTTTCTATGGAAGTGAGGATAAGTTCTAATGCTGACCAAAATTCTTCTCTATTCGAATTCGAACCATGACAGGGAACCGTAATATATCCGAGCTTCGTACGAATTTTAACGATTCTTTCCGCACACTTCACTTCAGCTTCGTATTTCGTTAACCAATCCAGCCCGAGAATAATATCGAATTCAGGAAAATCCATAACGATTAAATCAAAAGGAAATTTGTAGGAAGAATAAGAGACTGGCACTCTACAATATGAACCGAGAGTAATAGGACCCCCTATCGGGTTATGAACTTCAACCGATTCTTTGAGCTTTCGCTGTTTTAACTTTAATTTGTGCACTGTGTTTCTAGCAATGAAACTACGTGATGCACCTATGTCAAATAATACAGAAACAGGAATATTTTTAATTGTAAGGGTACCTCCCAAAACATCGGGTTTACCTGCTCCATCGGAAGCAGCTGGCGGGCTCGACCCGTCATAGACGTGAGCTACTGTAGCTTTCTTCAGCAAAGGACAGTCTTTGACCAGATGATCGGTCTTGCGGCAGTTGAAGCACGAGCGAGGGTTCTGAGAGCCTTGGCTCGAGCCTTGAGAATTCGTCTTCCGTCTCTTCGGAGCTGTGCAGACGTTTGAGTAGTGCCCCGGCTTACCACAGTTAAAGCAATTTCCTCTTGGCGGCTTGCCAGTCTGAGGTTTTGAAGATGCTGCTTGGCTTGACTCGCCTTGATTTACAGCAGGCTTGCGCTTGTTTCCGGCTTGGCTTTTAGCGCGATCCTGATCCAGATGCCTTTGATCAAGGTCTTCATAGTTGCATGTCATTTCCACCAGTTCGTTGAATTCCAGCTTGACATGGGCCATGGCTCTATCATGATATTGTCGCCTTAGCCCAAGGATAAACCTCTTATTTTTGGATTTCGCAGTGGCGACGATTTCCGGAGCATAGGGTGACAACAGTGTAAATTTATTCAGATAATCTTGCACGGAAAGATCCCCCTGCTGGAGATTGGCGAAGTCATCGTGCATTCTTTCTAGAGCTTGTTCGGGGACATATTTCTCTTTGAAGAGTTCTTTAAATCCATCCCATGTTCTTCCAGCTTCTCTATTCCCGGCGATAAGAGATTCCCACCATAATTCAGCTTGTTCCTGCATAAGCCAGGCGCCCATAATAGCTTTGTCTTCGTCTCCAAGCCTTAGGCCTTCAAGAATTTTCTCGCATGTTTTGAGCCATGCAAGGGCCTCTATCACTGTGCCAGTTCCCGAGAAGGTCTTGCCTCCTAAGTTCTTATATCTCTTAGCTACACGGTCAAGCTCGAAGTATTGAGCTGCCGGAGGTTGTATCAAAGGTCCTTCTTGAGCTGGGACTTCTCCCCTTCCTCGGCCTCGGCCGGCACGGCCTCCTCTAGCGGTGGCTGCTCTGATAGCCATTTTTCAAATTCTGTATAAGCAACGAAAAAGTCAGCTAATAAAAATGATAGTCTATTGCATAATTAAGTGGAAAATTTACGGAAAGATAACGATGGATTGATCAAATTGTTTTTGCTATTCTGCTCGGCTCATTCTGGGACTTTACTAGTCCTATCTCTAATGAGCGACTCGCCTTAGAATACTACTGATTCTATTTTGACGAAGTGTTTAATGTGTTAGACTCCAGAACTAAGGTTAACCAAAGCTCTAATACCAGCTGTGACGATCCCAAAACCCCATGACACGGTGTTAAGGATAATCATTGGAATATAACACATTAATCATCATTAGCAGATCATAGATAATAGCATAAACAGAAAATAGAATAATTCACACACATATGACAGCGGAATCATATAGATATCATCACATCAGAGAAGCACAGTACAGGATACAACTTAGTGCATAATGATACATAATCAGTCACCATCGCCTGAGGCGGAATCATATATAAAGAGTACACAAAAGGAATATCAGTCTACATCGCTAATGGCGGATTCATAATATAAATACAATAATGGCAGATAAAATCCAAGTCAGCACGGTGTAATCAAGCCTCGCCATGAGCCAAAAGGTGCGTCAGAAACCTGTAACTAGGATGTCCATGTGAAAATGAGGGCACCCGAGTTTGCAAGGTGAAACAAACTACGAGTCAGTCATGGGACTGGTATGAGAAATCTACTCAACTTATTAGCAACAATAATAAGGCAAATCAAAGTACCACGCCACTTTCGCGGAACGGGTTTACTCCAATGAGTGCTAGTGCATGAAATAAAATAAATAATTAAATCAACGCAATGCTTTTTATAAAATGAAGCCATTATAAGACTCAGGTCCCATCACACAATGCAACGCAAGCCGGAGGATAGAGTTTTTACCTTATAATGGCCAAAGATGCTTCATATGAATAAAACAAAGGTGTTTGATATTATTACTAGTGCATATATGTTTCAAAAGCAAATTCAATCATAAATATCAATCCTAGGCGGCATAGCTACCATCTACTATGTCGTCATACTAGTAATACAATCACATCCGCATATTTCTTATTGGAAATTGGATTCCTTCATGAGTCGAGGCAAGGGGCAAGCTCCTCTCCGTTCGAGACACTCTAGCAAATGTCCCAGGACCCCACTATGATCCTTGGAATCGGCTGGGCCGGTCCTCTCTTACTTTTGAGGATTGACAATTCCTGAACACACGTTTCTCGGTCCTTACAGACCTATAATCGAGGCGCCTCGCATTCCAACAACCACACAAGTGAAAAATATATATAATGTCAGGGCTGGTAGGTCACTGACACCACCATAGCTAGAAAGAAACGTCGTGCACTCCCAGCGGTCCGTCTCCCGTTTTTGACTCATACCGGGGTGTGAGGCTCGCGAATTCACGTTATACCCAAAGCTACGTCACACAGACCATGCTTTGATCATCAACCACAAGACTTTGCTTTGCAACAGTAGCCTTGATCATATGCCACTTAGGTGTGCCACACGGGCAATCCACTCCATGCGACTTATTTCTGTCAATGTATAACCTCTAAGCTCGTACGTCTCAAAGAAGGGCGTTAAGCAAGAGAATAAATTCTCCGCCGCCAAACAGATATATATTTAACAGAGATCAATCAACACAGAATAAAATCCAATGTCAGGCATACAGTCCATTTACAAGTCCGTACTGGGTCTGAACGAAACCGGAGGCACCAATTCCTCGCATATCCGTACAATCAACAGTATGTTTGGACGGCTACTACTTCAATTCCTTCATGGTAGCTACTCCAATCACGAGCATCAGTAGCGCCCATCCATCCAATGTGGAGATTGTCGGTCTTCAGCCGTCTTCGACTCTTCGACTTCTCAACGTCGATCGATTATTTGAAATGAGATAAACTCGGCCTTTTCAAATAACCCACATATATTTAGATTTTCAAATCAATTAATCACATGGTTGGACTATTCAACATTCACATTTCAGTTATTTAGTTATAATTTTCATGTCAAATACATTCAACCATCACATATCAAGCAAACACAACAAAATTGGTTTATTTCCACTCTATATCGTCTATAGTATTTTATAACGATATATCACCATTTTTATTTAATTTAAAAACGGCCATATTTAATTAAACGACGTTTCGGGTCGTGTCGATGCACTGGCACTGCTTTTCACTAATTTTGTTTTACACATATCTGAAAATCTAACCGTTGGATCTTCACAAATTTTACATCATTGGGAAGGTCATTTCAAACGAATCCAACGGTCCCAGTTTTGGGAAAATCCGATGGTCGGATCTTCCACGCTAGCCATTTGAAGTTACGATTTCAATTTACGAACTGCAGCGTTGTTATTCGATTTAATTATTTTATATTTATATAAATATAGTTCATTCAAAAATTCCTATATCGTTTCCACTTCAATTATTTCACTAATGCCTTTAAATTTCGGAAAATTTCGCCATAACCGCCTTTGTACGGGAGGGTCTGGGAAAATTCCCAAATAGCCACACGGGCGTCTCATATCAAAAAGAAAAAGAAAAAAAACAAGCGGCTAGCCAACAGGCTCATAAAATCATCACCCAAACAAAGCAGTAAATGTGTACCTATTTGTCGGGCACAAAATTTTATTTCTCTTCTCTAGCCCCTTTGCTTTAACCTGTTCAATAGATATGCATGTACATATATACAATTTCTATCACTTATCATTTTCCATTCAATTTCATATTTGATTTACTTTGGTTTTAAAACACCATTCATTCTAATGTTGAATGCATAGGCTAAAATCATATCATTAGCTAATTAATGTATATTTCGACTCATGCACGTTTATTTGAACAAGTGGCTATTTTTAACAATTCACATTTCAAAGATGATAATCTTGGCGAACTAAAATATATTTCAACATATGACTATTTTATTTAGTTCCTATGCATGTTAAAAATAATATTTCTTTCACAAATATTTATTTCAACGTCCGCATATCTTTAGCATATCACACATATGATAAAAATGACATTTTTATCATTTAAAATATTCATTCGACAAACAGATGTTTCAACACTTCATAGTTTCAATAAAAATGTAATTTTTATTGTTCGATCTTTTTATTCAACACATGAACTTTTCCACTACACACACTTCTCAACAAATGAGTATTTCCACACATGGACGTTTTATTTATGTTGTTCATATTAGAAAAATGGAATTTTTGTTGTTGAAACTATTTATATAAGGCGAATATTTTTCATCCTTCGTATACATATAAAAATGTGATTTTTATTGTTTAAACACTTCATTCATTCACAAATGAATTTAATTTTCACACAACACTTTTCAACACATGAATATTTTCCACGCATGGATATAGTTTCAACATATGGCTTTAATTTCTACGCATGAAAATTATTTCAACATATGAAAATAATTCTAACACAAAAAGATTATTCAAAATTTCGGCAGCATAACGGCAGGGTAGTTAAAACCGGCACCGTCCCTAGTACGGCTCCTCGCTCTACCTTAAAACCTCGCGGTTTTTGACAATGGGAATTCATGCATCTAATTCGCACGCAGGCGGCATGTTTATTTTTATTTCCACAAATATTTCCATTTCATTTCAATCACCAATGGGTATTTTTCAACCACAACCAAACAATATCAACAATTATTCAACCATTCGTATTTTTCATCCAATATTTCACATCAATTCACCATAATAAATATCGTCCATGGTTTGTGGACGAGGGAAGTATATATATATATATATATATATATAATTGCTATATTTCACTTGCATTTCAACACATATATCAATTATTCTATGCATGTAAAATTCAAACTTCGCTTATATAGCTTACACTACGTATGTACATGAGGTATACAACACGTATGTAATTTATATTTCGCTAATATAAATTATACACGTCATTTTCCATACAATTTCATATTAATTTAGATTTCTCACCTTGGTTTTCGGAGCACTAAAAATCGATACAATGTCAGAAAAATCCGCGGCTTCTTCTATTGGGTAGAGAGCTTCCTTGCGGTCCCGATGTTTCCTGTTTCATCGAATTTCGTCCACACACCAAAAAGATATGATTTTTCAAAGTGTAAAGATCAAAGAAAAACTCACTTTCATGAAGCTTCAAAACTAGGTTTATAGTTTTCGCGAGAATCGAGGCACGAAAGGATGATCGGCGAGTTGGACGTGGAAGAGGGAAGAGAGGGCTTCCTGTCGGTGGTGGTTTGGTGGCGTTCGGTGGTCCAGATCGGCGGGGCGGTGGTGGAAAGGTCGGGACTTTGGGGCTTCGATACGGGCGGCACAGGCGATGAGGGGTGGCGATGGTCAGTCGGATTTGAAGAGGGGATGGAGGCACGTCGAGGGGTGGCGGTGGCGAAGGCTGTAGGTGGCGGTAGTGGCGGCGATCGGGGCTGGAAGGTTGGGAGCTCGGGTCGCCGTTCGTTCGAGGGGATTTTCATTTTTTTTTATTTTTAAAATTTATGAATGGAAAATTCTGATTGGCCGAGGACTATATTAAATTTTTAAATAGTGTTTTCTCAAACGAACTCCTTTTTAAACCCAACGACTGTCGCCCCTAGCTAAATACCCCCATTCCGGACACAATGGGATATGTTTCGTAGGCCAATTCGATTGTTACAGTCAGTTATTTTCCAAATTAAAGTATAAAACATTTAATTTTTAACTTTCAACGTACATTTCAATTTGCCAGGGCCACAAACTGATTCAAAAAATTCCAGAAAAATAAATCTAGCTATGTTTTGACGCTACGGTCCCAATAAAACTAGTTTCGTCGAATTCTGAGGTCGTTTGAAAAATGCCATTTTCTGGTCGATCCAATTTAACAGAAATTGACCAAACACATTTTCTTTTGCCACGCTCGCATACTAGCTTCAAAAATTATGAAATTTGAAACCTAGCAATAGTTTGACATCCCGGACCCAACAAAAGTAGTTTCATCAAATTCCGAGGTCGTATGCAAAATATCAATTTTCCAGGGCTATATATTCTATATACCGACCCTTCTGAAAATTCATTCGGCCATAACTTTTGATTCCCGTTATGAAACTTCGATTTTTCAGATTCGTTAGAAAGGTATTGACTAACAGATTTAAATATTTTTGGTTTCGCTAAAATCCGTTATATTTTCCACCCTGCACAATCAGTCAAAGTTTGAATTCAAATTTTCAAACCGACTCACTATTTCTAATTCCCTATTTAATTGAAATATTCTATTTCAATTGTTCAAATCCCTTTGAAATCACCATTTTAAAAAATTTAAATTGGCTCGTATTTTCCGGGTTATTACAATCTCCCCCACTTAAAACTTTTCGCCCTCGAAAAGGAAACAATAGTAAAGTAGGAAATAAAATGTAAATGCAAAGTATTATAAAGGTACCTTGCACCGGAGTTAGTCAGAGATATCCACTCTACATTTGGGGTAAGCTTGCTTAATGCTTTCCTCAGTTTCCCAAGTACAGTCTCTAGGATCACTGCTCCACTACACTTTAACTAAATGATCCTTTTTGCTTCTGAGTTTTCTAGTTTCTTTGCCAACAATCTTTAATGGCTCTCTTCTGAGTGATAATTCTGGAGTTATCTCCACAACCCGTTGCGCTGCTTCTTCTATAACAAGATCTGGATCATGGACATGTCTTCTAAGTTGAGATACGTGAAATACGTTGTGCACTCCAGGCAACCAATCTGGCAATTGAACCCTATAAGCAAGAGTTCCAATTCGCTCAAGTATAGGAAAGGGACCAATAAATCTCGGTGCCAACTTCCCAGTCTTGCCAAATCTGATTACTCCTCTCATCGGAGAAACCTTCAAATAAACATGATCACCAACAGCAAATGCCAAATCTCTCCTTCTAGAGTCTGCATAACTTTTCTGTCGGCTTTGGGCGGTTTTCAATCGCTTCTTGATGAAGTCCACTTTATCAGATGCTTCTCTAATCATATCGGGTCCTAATACAAGACTTTTGCCAGGTTCTACCCAACATGCTGGAGATCTGCAGGGTCTGCCATATAATGCTTCAAATGGAGACATTCTCAAACTTGCTTGATAGCTATTGTTATATGAGAATTCTGCCAAATGCAAATGATCTTCCCATGACCCACCAAAATCAATTATACAAGCCCGCAATAAATCTTCTAGAATTCTATTCACCCGCTCAGTTTGGCCATCTGTTTGAGGGTGATAAGCGGTGCTCATATTCAGTTTTGTTCCCAATTCTGTCTGGAAAGCCTCCCAGAACTTGCTAGTAAATAGGGGATCTCTATCACTGACTATGCTGATGGGAATTCCATGCAGCTTAACAATTTCTCTGAAATATATCTGCGCTAGACTTTGAGCGGTTCTATTGGATCTGACAGATATAAAATGGGCAGTCTTCGTGAAGCGATCTACGATTACCCAAATGCTGTCATTGCCTTTCTTGGTTCGAAACTCGGAATGGCATGCTAAGAGCTTACCATGTGCATACGCTAAGATCAGCCACTTATGTGGTGCTCGCGGACCAGACTAGGTGCATTAGGGAGGGTTTTACAACTCCGGTCGGTTTCCCTCCTGAACAAATTCAAAAAAAAAAAAACATATATATTAGAAACTAAACATCTTATTTTGTCAAAACATATATATTAGAAACTAAACATCTCATTTTGTCAAAACATATCTATTAGAAACTAAACATCTCATTTGTCTAAACATATCTATTATAAAACAAACATCTCATTTTGTCAAAGCATATTTATTAGAAACCAAACATTTCATTTTGTCCAAAACATGGTTATGGAAACCAAATATTCATTTGTGTCAAAATATGTTGAAAAAAAAGGGTGCTTTTGTCAAAACATGTTAGTGTAAACAAAAATAGTGTTTTGTCAAACATGTTAATTGAAATCAAATATATACTGAAAATAAAATTTGTTCTTTTATTTGCATTACTCTATGCAAATATTCTTTGAAAATAAAATTTGTCCTTTTATTGGCATTCACTAATGCAAATATACTTTGAAAATAAGATTTGTTCTTTTATTTGCATTCTCAAATGCAAATATAACATAGAAATATAAGTTTCACTTTTTATTTGTATTCCACCATGCAAATAAAATATCGGGAATAAAAGTACACTTTTTATCTGCATTCTACAATGCAAATAAACATAGAAATTAAAGGTTCACTTTTCATTGGCACTTTTCAATGCAAATATAACATGAAATAAAAATTCACTTTTTATTTGCATCTCACAATGCAAATATAACTTGAAAAAAAAAGTACATTTTTATTTGTGTTCCAAAACACAAATAAAACTAGAAAATAAAGTATACATTAAAATAAAAAGGTTCTTCTATTTTGCATTCTCTAATGCATTATGCATTGAAAAATAAAAGTATTCTTTCATTTGCATTCTCTAATGCAAATTTACATTGGAAAATGAAAGGGTTCTTTTATTTACATTCTCTAATGCTAATTTACATTTAAATAAGAGGGGTTCTTTTATTTGCATTTTCCAATGCAAATATACATTGAAATAAAATGTTCTTTTATTTGCCTCCTCCGTTGCAAATAAAACGTCGTAATTAAAGATTATATTTTTTATTTGCATATTTATATGCAAATAAACATCATAATTAAAGATTATATTTTTATTTGCATATTTATATGCAAATAAACATCGTAGTTAAAGATTATATTTTTATTTGTATATTTAGATGCAAATAAACATCGTAGTTAAAAGATTATATTTTTATTTGCATATTTAGAGGCAAATAAACACCATAGGAAAAAGATGCATTTTTGTTTGCAACTTTAGAAGTAAACAAAACATCGAAATTAAAAGTTATCTTTTTTAATTGCAATCCTTGTTGCAAATAAAACTAGAAATAAAAGGTTACAATTTTTATTTACATCCCTCGATGTAAATAAACATAAAATAAAAAGTTGAATCTTTATTTGCATTCTCTTTTGCAAATAAAGCATGAAATAAAAAGTTATATTTCTTATTTGCATTCTCTATTACAAATAAAACATGAAATCAAAAGTACATTTTTATCTACAGCTGTTATAAAAATGATAAAATTAAAATAATATTTTTTTTTAATGTAATATAAAGATTACATTTTATACAACGTAAAAAGAATATCATTTTTATGTAATATAAAAAGATTTTATTTCATTGTAAGTGAGTCGAAATTAGAATTCACATTCTTAATGTAAATGAATCAGTAGAAAGGATTTATTGTTTTGGATAAATTATGTTAACATGAGAACTTATATGGTTATTGTATATGAAATGATTCATCATTATATATGCTTATGATGCTGAAATGATTACACTTCCATTTACAAGTTATCCGACTTGTTTTTGTGATTGGGATGATAATTTTCACACATCGCCCAAGTGCACAAATAATTTATTATTTGTTTGATTGGATGTAAACCCCACACGGGTATTGTGACGACCAGGAGTTTCGCTCAATCCGAATCAGTCGCTAAACCGATCAAGAACGTTCGAAACGCCTGATTGTTTTTAGAACACGACAAATTAGAACGTAGACGGAAGAACATTTCATTGTTAATTACAACAATTCCATCAGAATACAAGAATATACAGAGTAAAAACAAATAAAATACATTCGATAAATATCAGAGATTACAATATATTACATAGCAGCGAAAAATAATACAAAATACAGCTGAAGAAGATACACAGATACAAAGCTTTCTGGATATCGTTCCAGCTGTAAACCAGGATCCTGTGAATATAAATCTGCAAAACCAAAACTACTAGCTGCCCGTGTCAAAATAAGGGCACCCAGAATTTAGGTTAAAACAATAAACTCCAGGTCAGTCATGGGACTGGTGTGAGAACTAAAACAGTTATTTATCTTTATTTTAAAGTTCGGTAAATCAAGGGACCACACCGTATAACATGGAACGGGTTTCCTCCCAAGAATACCAGTGCATAAAACAAACAACGCATTGCTAAATAAAGAAAAATGAAGCTATTATAAGACCCAGGTCCTATCACACAATGCAACACAAGCCGGGGGATAGGTTTTTTACCTTATAATAGCCAAAGCATGCTTGATACGTTTAAAACACATTATTTGATACTATTATAAGTACATAGTGTATAAAACAACTTCAAATCATAAGTATCAATCATAGACGGCATAAGCGCCCCATCCCACTATGTCGCCATACTAGGCTCTACAAATAAAACCGCAAAGTCACATATTGCAAGTTGAATTTCCATCTGTGAACCGAGGCAAAAGATAGTCCTCTACCGATTCGAGACGATCTAGCCCGTGTTTCAGGTCAGAGCTCGATTGACCTTTGGAGTGATAGGGCCGGTCCACCGATGTGGATTAAAATTCCTGAACACTGCGTTTCCCCACCCTCTGGGGTGTCAATGAGCCAACGAATGACTCCATCGGTCCCGGATCGACCAATATATCTGAGACGCCTCGCAACAGCAACAACCACATAAGTCAAACTCGTCAGGGCATGTAAAACCACTGACGCCACTTCTAGCTAGAAAGAAACGCATGTCCTCCCTGAGGTCCTTCTCCCGTTTTTAGTTCACAACCGGGGTGTGAGGCTCGCGAATTCACGTTACACAAAGGTATGCCACACAGGCCGTGCTTTGATCATCAACCACAAGACTCTGCTTTTCAACAGAAGCCTTGATCATTTGCATCTTAGCATGCCACACAGGCAATTCACGCTATGCAATCGATATCAATCACACAGAATGAAATCCAATGTCAGACACACAGTCCATTTACAAGTTCGTTCTGGGTCTGAACGAAACCGGAGGCACCTAGTACCACGCATATCCATCGATCTCCAAGTACGTCTAGACGATCACTAACTGATTCCCTCCTCTTGGGTGTACGGCCCAATCAAGATCATCAGTAATCACCCAAACGACGTGAAGACCTCCGGTCTTCAACCACCGTCTTCATCTTCGACACCACGTCGAATTAGTTATTCAGAATGGGATAAACCCGGTCTTTCTGAATAACTCGCGTATATAATAAACAAGTGTTACACAAACATAACACACGCCTCATTCCAATTTAGAATATTCTTTTATTCAAATATTCTTATACTTTGGGAAAGGTTCCCATTGATTTTATGAAAGATAAATTCTTTAAATTTATTCTTTAATCTTCTTTGAATATCAATTCAAACTAGTCGGGATTAGCGAACCACACCGAAGTAATCATTTATTTTATTTCCCAATCCCAACCTATTTATCCCATGAAGTAAAACTGGTAATACTTCATATCTAACACCACGGTGTTATCGGTAAATTCAATTACCATTTCACGTTCAAATCTAATTAAAGATTTAACTATCGCCTGGAGCAAAACTGGTGATACTCCATTCTCAATCTTTTCAATCTAATTAAAGATTCATTAAAACTCCACTTAGTTTTAATCTTTAACTGGGTTAAAGAATCAGTGTCATTTAAAACACGGTTCACGATAAACCCAAAATCACATTCCATTAATTATCAGGTTAAAGAACAAGTGTTATTTAAAACACTGTTCACGATAAACCCAAAAATCAATACCAATTCAATTCCAATTAAATATTATTTAATTGGTACACTTCATTAAATCTAAATAAAAAGATTTAATCTTTTTCTCAACTGGGCTTAAGAACAGTGTTAATGAAGATACCATTCACGACAAACCCAAATCACATTTGATATTAAATACAAGGCTCTGAATAGAAAATATATCGGCTTATATTCAACATCAAATTCTATGACTAACAAATATCGTATTGGAAATAACGATATAAATATATCTTTCAAATTCCCGTAACAATACATGTATCATCACGAAATCCAACATCGAAATATTCCACAGACAATTTCGATTCAAATCCATTCCAATTCAATTATTGGAAATTCTGGTTACTTTTAAAACCTTTTTCAAATTCAATTTATTTATTTAAAAATAAATAGAATTATAATTCTAGTTCAAACTAGTTCATTTCGATAAAAATCTTTATCTTTTCAAATATGGAGTTTTTCATCCCAATTCTTCACAAATCATTTCTTATGATTTTACACAAATTATTACTATTTTTAGTAATTTTATCAAGACCCGTACAGTCGATTTCCATCAACGGCCATCGAACTGCACTTACAGCGACCTTTTCCAAATTTGATTTGGACGTAATTCCAAATCCAACCGTTAGATTTCAAATTTCTAATATTCATTGGAAAGCTCTTTTCGATACGAACCCAACGGTTCCGGTTTTAGGAGAATCCGACGGTCGGATCTCCCGCAATATCCATTCGAAGTCAATGGTCATAATTCGCGAACTACCGCGGCGCGGCGCGTTCTATTCAGGCCATTATATTATATATATATAATATATACTTCGTCGATTTCCTTTCGAAATGAATTTTATAAATCGTTTTAAATTCGTTTTCGAAACGATTTCAACTTCATATTCAATTTCTAATCAAAATTGAATATTCCAATATAAATTTGTTTTAATTTCATTTCAAAACGATTTCAATTCAATTTCAATTTAATTTGAATTTTAATTCATTTCAATTTAATTCATTTCAATTTAATTTGAATTCATTTCTATTCAATTTCAATTCGAATTCATTTCTATTCAATTTCAATTCGAATTCATTTCTATTCAATTTCAATTCGAATTCATTTATGTTCAATTTCAATTTGAATTCATTTCCGTTCAATTTCAATTTGAATTCAATTCTGTTCAATTT
Organism: Allium sativum; assembly: GCA_030737875.1. Classification (NCBI taxonomy): domain Eukaryota; kingdom Viridiplantae; phylum Streptophyta; class Magnoliopsida; order Asparagales; family Amaryllidaceae; genus Allium; species Allium sativum. Next base: position 564,645,868 of record CM060915.1, read on the forward strand.
ATCATATTTTGAAATCACTTTCGATATTCATTGAAAAATGAATAAAATTGATATAAATATCGTTTGCGTCAAAATGGCGTCAATCTAATCAACACGGCTTCATATATTTCTATTTTCAAATATTCTATTTCAAATATTTCTTTTTCAAATATTTCTATTTCAAATATTTCTATTCAAATATTTCTTTTCAAAACTGGAATGAGGCCCAATCAATTACCATATAATGTTGATTATATGGGTTTTCTACAACACATGTATATATCAACAATGACAAATAATCAACCATCATCCAAAGTGCATTCTACACCGTATAAGCATCAAATATAAATATTTAACGCTTATAACAGTTTGTCAATCAATCGATCGACATACAACTAATTATTGGGATTAGTGTATGTCATATATCATCCCAATACCCGTGTGGGGTTTCAAACAATCAACACAGATTTTATTTGTGCAGTTGGGCGATGTGTAAAATTTATCGTTCCAATCAATATCAATCAAATCAGTGTATATAAACAAATCTCCAATTTGTTTATAAATATTTATTTACATTCACGTTAAAAATTATATTTTTAACGATAAAATATTTTTAACTATATAAATATTTTATTTCATTTCACATCACACAATCAATTTTCACCACAAAAAACAATCAAACATACAAGCCATCCATGGTCTGTGGATGACGGGTGTCGGGTGCTGCTAAGCACCATCTGCATCCTAGTATATATTTTTATAACTAGAAAATAAAATTTAAAGTGAGAAGTTCTCACCGAATAGCTAAACCAACGCCATGACTCTTCATATGTAGAAATCTTCGTCGTTCTCGCCCTTCTGTCTATTTCATTGTCCGTTACCACTACATATATAAAAATCACATTTTTATATTGTTGCTATGTATATAAAAATCCTATTTTTATAATTACTCTATATGGATAAAAATTCTATTTTTATACTGCTACTATATAGATAAAAATTCTATTTTTATCACACCATTCTCTATATAAAATTATATTTTTATATATCTACTTCTAATATAAAGATCGATTTTTTATATCATCGCTATAAAAATCACATTTCTATTTCAACGTATATATAATAAAAATCAAATTTTATTTAGCTACATATATAAAGATCACATTTTTATTCTCTATATAATATAAAAATCGTATTTTTATTCTTTCTATAATATAAAAATCATATTTTTAACCTTCTACTAATATAAAAAATATATTTTTAATACTTCTACTTTATAAAAATTATATCTTTCCTACTTCTACTTTATAAAAATCATATCTTTACCACTTCTACTTTATAAAAATCACAGCTTTATCACTTCTTTCCGACATTAAAAATTACATTTTTCTTTAAATTCTTTTATATAAAAATTATATCTTTCACATATTTTTTTTATACCTTTCATATCATAGCTGTTTATCCAAAGTTTGATAGCATACATGGGAATAAAATAAAAGGTAAACAGGAAAACTTACAATTGGGTGTAAAAATCGGATTTTTGATGTTGGAGGGGGTTCACCGTCGGAGGGAGGAGGGGGTGTTGTGCGTCGCAGGTGGTCGGGGGGGTGGCGGCTGTTGGGAGTTCGAGGTGGTAGGGGTTCGCTGTTTTGAAGGAGGAGGGAGAGAAAAGAGCGAGGGGAGGAAGGATGGGTGGAGATGAAGGGGAGGCGGCTGTCGAGGCGGGGGCAGAGCTGGCCACGACGGGCGGTGGCAGATCGATGGAGGCGGTTTTTTTTCTTTTCTTTTATTTGATTTCTGAACTAACGGTGGGGGGGGGGAGAGAAGGATATAGGGGGGTTTTTTATAAAATTATATATATTTTTCATTTATTTTCAAAAAGGGTTGACTTTTTTTTTCGAACTCCAATCGAGGCCCACCGACTATCGTCCTTAGCTATTTACCCCTATTCCGAACACAATGAGATATGTCACGTAGGCTGATTCGATCGTTACAATCAGTTTTCGCTGAAAATAAAATATAAATCATTATATTGAATTTTAAACGTACATTTCAATTTACTGGGCCCACATACTAACTAGAAAAATTCCCAAAAATAATTTCTAGCTTCGTATCGACGATACGGTCCTAACAAAACTAGTTTCATCAAATTCTGAGATCGTTTGAAAAATGGCCATTTTCCAGTCGATTAAAATTAACTAAAACTGGTCAAATGCGTTTTCCTTTGCCACGCTCACATATTGATTCGAAAAATTATGAAATTTGAAACCTAGCAATTACTTTACATCCCGGATCCAACAAAATTGGTTTCGTCGAACTCGGAGCTCGTTTGCAAAATGGCTATTTTTAAGGGCCGAAATTCCATAGGGACTATTCTGAATTTTCAACTGGACATAACTTTTTATCCCCGCTATGAAATTTCAATTTTTCGGATTCGTTGGAAAGATATTCTCAATTAGATTCAAATATTTTTGGTTTTACCAAAATCCGGTTTATTTTGAATCCTATACATTCATTTGAAATTTGAAATCGAATTATCGAACTACCGCGCCATTTTCAATTCCTTTTATATATATAAATAAATATTTATATTCTAACGACGATCTATATAAATGTATACGTTCGAATTCTATTTGAAATAAATTTTTCATCAATATTATTTAAAATAATTCATTTTAAATTTTCAAAATTCATTAAAATTGCCAAAATAAAAATTTTAAACTGGCTAAGATATCCGGGTTATTACAGGTATTGGGATGATAAGTGACACACACTAATCCCAATGTTTAGTTGTAAAGTACACTCTGGTTGTTATTGGATGTTTAATGATTATTTTATCATCATTGTTGAACACATGCATTGTATGAAATCCATATAATTGAAATTATATGGTAACTGATTGAGTCACATTCCGGTTTTGGATTTTTTTTTTATAAAGAATATTTTAAATAAAGATCATCTTTTTATAAAGAATGATTTAAAAATAAAGAATATTGTAATATAAAAGATATGTTATATAAAGAATCTTTTGTATAAAGAATGATTTTTAAATAATGAATACTTTACAATAATGTTTAACGAAGAATAAAAAGATGATTTCTATGTTCATTCTTGGATGGACAAAAGATAAATATGTTTTATAGAAATAAACTAGTTATTAACTAGGATAAATCTTTTTAGTTAAGATTTAACGATATCTACTAATTAATTGATATTTAAATTGGAATTAAATAAAAGAATTAGATTTTGGGTTGTCGTGGATAGTGTCTTAAGTAACACTATTCTTAAACCCCGTTTAAAAGAATAAATCTTTTAGTTGGGATTTTTTGAGCCTCAATTATATTTTGCAATTAGAATAAATCGATATGTGAATTGGGTTTATCGTGAGCTATGTTTTAAACGACATTTGTTCTTTAACCCAACTAACAGTGAAAATATGATTTAGAAATTATAAATCTTTTTATTAAGATTTAAAGAGAAATTTTCTAAAGGCAAGTTTTCCAATTTAATATACATTATATTGGAATTGAGTGGAAATTCGATTTGATAATAATCGAGATAGTCTTTTGTAAAAGAAGACTGATACTATATATGGAATTTGAAAGGCTTTTCCGTTATTCCATTTATATTATTGGTCTGATACGGAAATTTATATCGATTATATATTGACTTGATTTCTATGAAAATTCCATATTTAATAGAAGATGATATGGGGTTTATCGTGAACAATGCTTTTAAATGACATTGATTCTTTAATCCAATTAAAGATAAGGTTAATTCCTTAAAGGTTGAATAATAAAAAAAATTGATTTTTGATTTTAAAATCAAACTAGGATTTTAAAGGGTAAATAAGAATTTATCTTTGATATGATTTATGGGAATCTTTCCCTTTTATATGAATATTTTATTAAAAGAATATTCTGAATTGGAATAAGCCGTTGGATGTGTTCTACAATACTTGATTTTTAATTATAAAATACGCAAGTTATTCGGAAGGACCGGGTTTAACCCATTTCGAATAATTACTATGACGATGAAGAGTCGAAGATGAAGACGGTGGTCGAAGACCGACGATCTTCATGTCGAATGGATGTGTTGCTACTGAGGCCCATGATAGGAGTAGCTACCCTAAAGGTGTTTCAGTGGTAGTCATCCGGCCGTTCGTGTTGATTGTTCGGATATGCGAGAACCTCTCACGTGTCTCCAGTTCCGTTCAGACCCAGAACGGACTTGTAAATGGATGTGTGTCTGACGTTGAATTTTATTCTATGTAAATTGATTTCTATTAATATACGACCATTGGTGGTGTAGAATTTATTCTCTTGCTTAACACCCTTAGAGGTTGTGTATTGATAGATATCAATCGCATGACGTGAATTGTCAACGTGGCACGCCAAGATGAAAATGATCAAGGCTTTGTTGAAAAGCAGGCCTTGTGGTTAGCGTGACTTCGCGAGCCTCACACACCGGTATGAGTCAGAAACGGGAGAAGGGAACGCAGGGAGTGCACATGTTTCTTTCTAGCTAGAAGTGGTGTCAGTGCTTAAACTGGCTGACATTTGCTTATGTGGTTGATGGAATCTTTGCGAGGCCTCGGTTTATTCTTATCGGTCGCCCACGGCCGATTTGTAGGTCCAATAGGATCGGGGAGCGTGTGTTCAGGCATAACTAATCCACTAAAGTATTTGTGGACCGGCCCTGCTGTATCCAAGGGTTCGCAAGCGTCCGAATCCTGAGACATTGCTAGAGTGCCTCGAATCGGTCAGGAGCTCCTCCCTAGCCTTGTCTCATGATGGAAACCCAATTTCTAATACGCTCCTTGCGGTTTTGATTGTATAACTAGTATGGCGACATAGTAGATGGTAGCTATGCCGTCTAGGATTGATATTATATTTGAAATGTTTTAAATATGTATATATACACGATAATAATAATATCGTTTTACGTATTTATCATCTTTTGACCATTATAAGGTAAAACCCTATCCTCCGGTTTGCGTTGCATTGTGTGATGGGACCTGGGTCTTATAATGGTTTCATTTTTCTAAAAAGCATTGCGTTATTTGGCGTTTTACTTATTTTATGCACTGGCAATCAAATGGAGTAAACCCGTTCCGTGTTAGCGGCGTGGTCCTGTGATTAGCCTTATTATTATTGTTTTAGTTATCTTAGATTTCTCATAACAGTCCCACGACTGACCTGTAGTTGGTTTCACTTTGCAAACTCGGGTGCCATCTTTTCCACACGGGCAGTTGAGTAGCTTTTTGCAGATATATTTACAGGATCCTGGTCTACAGCTGAAGCGATATTCGGAAAGCTTTGTATCCGCATATTCCATTCGGTTGTGTATTTGTATTATTTTTCTACTGCTATTTAAATGTAATTTAAAACTCTGATATTATTGTACTACTATTCTGTAATAGGTTTTTTATACTCTGCTATATCTTGTACTCTGATGTAATTGTTGTAATCAACAATAAAATGTTCTTCAGTTTGTGTTCTGAGGTGTGTTGTTCTCAAACAATCCGGGCTTTCCTTATCGGGGAAGTTTTGGATCGTCACAGTTTTAATTTATATTTTTACTCTATTATACTATTTTATTACATAGAACAATAGTATGTTTAAACTCTAGAATTACTTTGATTTATTTTAAAGGATGTTGACAAGGTTACCGTTATATTTAAATTTTGAATTTCAAAAGTTATGTTTATTGGTTTGAATCCTTTCTTGAAAAGATATGACTGTCGGACAACTGTAAATAGGCTTCAAAATTCGAATTTTTAAAACTAATTTCATTTATCTTCTTTTCTCCTTTATCCTCTCCATTTCTACTCTTATTTTTCTAAATTTATAATCAAACTCTACCAAATTTAAAAAAGTATTAAACTAATTATGTTCCATATTGATTCTCTATCAAGGTTTCTCAAGATTTCAAGTGTTATTAAGAGTTATAGGGGTTTCTGTAATAAGATATCACAAGATCAATTTCTCAGTCTTCCCTCTAAAAAACGAGATTGAAATGTGTGGTTGTAGCCTGTATAAATCAAATGGATGTGATTGTTGCCCGGAAATCAATTGAGTCTCACTATACTCCGAAAACATGTGAGGTGTACCTCGTGGCCTGTGAAATCAAGGATTGTATTTGAAAATTATTATTGAAAAGAAATCTGCATCAACCCAAAGTTGTAACAACCCGGAAATGCGAGCCAATTTACAATTTTTATTTTGGCAATTTTAGCGAAGTTTGAACATTTAAAAAGAATTATTTTAAATAATATCGACGAGAAATTTATTTTGAATAGATTAGAACGTATATATTTATATACGTCGTCGTTAGAATATAAATATTTATTTATAATTATATAAAAGGAATTGAAAATGGCGCGGTAGTTCGATAATTCGATTTCAAACTTCAATTGAATGTACCGGATGCAAAACAAACCCGATTTTAGTGAAACCAAAAATATTTGAATCTAATTGATAATATCTTTCCAACGAATCCGACAAATTGAAATTTCATAGCGGGGATCAAAAGATATGTCCAGTTGAAAATTCAGAATAGTCGCTATGGAATTCAAGCCCTTAGAAAATAGCCATTTTGTAAATGACCTCGGATTTCGACGAAACCACTTTTGTTGGATCCGTGATATCAAATTATTGCAAGATTCCAAATTTCATAATTTTTCGAAATAATATGTGAGCGTGGCAAAGGAAAACGCGTTTGACCAGTTTCAGTTGATTTTAATCGACTGGAAATTGACCATTTTTCAAACGGTCTCAGAATTCGATGGAATTTGCTTTGTTAGGACCGTATCGTCAATACGAAGCCAGAAATTATTTTTTGGGAATTTTTCGAGTTAGTATGTGACCTCGGTAAATTGAAATGTGCGTTCAAATTGAATATATACTGATTTATATTTTAAATTTAACGAAAACTGATCGAAACAATCGAATCAGCTTACGATACATGTCCCATTGTGTTCGGAATGGGGGTAATTGGCTAGGGGCGACATTCGTTGGGTTCAGATTGGAGTTCGAATCGATAAATAAGGATTTTTGGAATTAAATAATTAAAAATATAATTAAATAAATAGTATATATTTAGTCAAACCCTTGACCATCATTCACTTCTATATTCCGCCGCCAAGTATCGTTCGACGATCGAAAACATTCCAAAATCGCCCTCAAATTCATGCCAACCACTTCGAATTGGATTAAGATCCCAAAACAAAATCAAAGAGTATTCGATCCCCTTCAAATTCATACTGCTGTGATCGTTTGTAATAAGGCATAGCGCCTGAATTCCTCGCTTAAAACCATCGCCGTCGGATGAGGTTTCAGGCTAGATTTGGCCTTCGAGTTCGCCCAAGTCAGTGGGGTGGGGAGGCGTTGCTACGGCGGTTGAGCAGGGAGGGTCCGATCATCTCCTGGCGAAGCGACGGTGGAGCGGCGTGAAGCCCTAGGGGAGGGTCGATGGGTTCAATAGTGCCTGGAGCGTTTTATAGAGAATGTGACTAAGAGCAGTGAAATTGACAAAAAGGCGAGCACGACGAAGATTTCTACATAAGAAGAGTCGTGGCGAATGGTTTAGATTGGGTGAGAACATCTCACTTTAATCTTCTATTTCTGGTTAATATATATACTAGGATGCAGACGGTGCTTAGCAGCACCCGACACCCGTCGTCCGCAGACCATGGACGGCTTATATGCTTGTTGGTTTGATTTTGATGTGAAATATTGAATGTGTGTTGTGGAATGAAATAAAATATTTATATAGTGAAATAAAATATTTATATAGTGAAATAAAATATTTATATAGTTAAAAATATAATTTTTAACGTGTATATAAAATGAAATATATATTTATAAACACGAACGATTTGTTTATATACACACATTTGACTGATATTGATTGGGATGATAAATTTTACACATCGCCCAACTACACAAATAAAATCTGTGTTTGATTGTTTGAAACCCCATACGGGTGTTGGGATGATATTTGGCGTACACTAATCCCAATTATTTAATTGTATGTCGATCGATTGGTCGACAGACTGTGTAAGCGTTAATTATATATATTTAATGCTTATGCAGTTGTGTGGTGCACTTTGGATGATGGTTGATTATTTAACGTTGTTATTATATACATGTGTTGTATGGAATCCATATAATTAACATTATATGGTAATTGATTGGGCCTCATTCCAATTGGGAAAATAAAGAATATTTTAAAATAAAGATTAACGTGTTGACAGTACTCATTTGTTGAGATTAGTCATGTGGTGAAAGAAATATAGATTCATGTGTTGAATAGAATGAATATTCATTTGTTGAATAAAATAACGAAGTTATTGAATAATATAAAGCCGTGTTTATTATAGATGCGCTATTTTGACGCAAATGATATTGATATCGATTATATTCGTTTTTAAAACGAATTCGAATTGAATTGAATATAAAGTGAATTCGAATTGAATTGAATATAAAGTGAATTCGAATTGAATATAAAGTGAATTCGAATTGAATTGAATATAAAGTGAATTCGAATTGAATTGAATATAAAGTGAATTCGAATTGAATTGAATATAAAGTGAATTCGAATTGAATATAAAACGAATTCGAATTGAATTGAATATAAAGTGAATTCGAATTGAATTGAATTGAATTGAATATAAAGTGAATTCGAATTGAATTGAATATAAAGTGAATTCGAATTGAATTGAATATAAAGTGAATTCGAATTGAATTGAATATAAAACGAATTCGAATTGAATTGAATATAAAGTGAATTCGAATTGAATTGAATATAAAACGAATTCGAATTGAAATTGAATAGAAATGAATTCGAATTGAAATTGAATAGAATCGAATTTGATTTGAAACGAATTTATATTGGAAAAATTCAATTTTGATTTGAATTTGAGATGAAGTTGAAATCGTTTTTGAAACGAATTTAAAACGATTTATAAAATTCGATTTAAATAGGAATCGACGTAATATATATATATTATATATATATAATATAATGGCCTGAATAGAACGCGCCGCGCCGCGGTAGTTCGCGAATTTCGACCATTGACTTCGAACGGACATTACGGGAGATGCGACCGTCGGATTCTCCTGAAACCGGAACCGTTGGGTTCGTATCGAAAAGAGCTTTCCAATGAATATTAGAAATTTGAAATCTAACGGTTGGATTTGGAATTATGTCCAAATCAAATTTGGAAAAGGTCGCTGTAAGTGCAGTTCGATGGCCGTAGGTGGAAATCGACTGTACGGGCCTTGATAAAATAATTAAAAATATCTACAATTTGTGTAAAATCATAAGAAATGATTTGGGAAAAACTGGGATGAAAAACTCCATATTTGAAAAGATAAAAATAGATTTTTATTGAAATGAACTAGTTTTGAACTAGAATAAAAATCAATTTACTTTTGAAACAAATAAATTGAATTTGAAATGGGTTTTAAATAACCAGAATTTCTAATATATTTTATTGGAATTAAAATAGAATGTGATTTGGGTTTATCGTGAACTGTGTTTTAAATGGCATTAGTTCTTTAGCCCAGTAAAAGGAGTTTTAATGAATCTTTAATTAGATTGAAATATGAATTGATAATTTAAATTATCAAACTTTGGAAATGATCGAAAGGGGAGTATCACCAGTTTTGCTCCTAGCGATGGATAAATCTTTAATTAGATTTGAACGTGAAATGGTAATTAAATTTACCGATAACACCGTGGTGTTAGTTATGGGGTAATAACAGTTTTGTTCCATGGGATAAATAGGTTGGGATTGGGAAATAAAATAAATAATTACTTCGGTGTGGTCTGCTAATCCTGACTAGTTTGGAAAACCATAATATGGTTTGAAATGATATCCAAAGGAAGATTAAAGAATAAATTTAAAAGAATTTATCTTTGATAAAATTAATGGGAATCTTTTCCCTAGGTGTGTGAATATCTGAATAAAAGAATATTCTGAATTGGAATGAGGCGTATATTGTGTTTTATAGCACTTGTTGATTAAGATACGCGAGTTATTCAGAAAGTCCGGGTATAACCCATTCTGAATAACTGATTCGACGATGAGTCGAAGAGATTGAAGACGGTGCAAGGCCGACGATCTTCACATCGAATGGATGGGTGCTACTGATGCTCACGATGGGAGTAGCTACCTTGAAGGGGGCTAAAGTAGTAGTCGTCCAGACGTGCTTGGAGGTCGACGGATATGCGAGGAAAGTGCCTCCGGTTTCGTTCAGACCTAGAATGAACTTGTAAATGGATGGTGTGTCTGACATTGTAATCCTTTATATTGTATTCGTTGATCTCTGCTAAATATATATCTGTTTGGCGGCGGAGAATTTATTCTCTTGCTTAACGCCCTTCTCTGAGACATACGAGCTCAGAGGTTATATATTGGCAGAAATCAGTGGTACGATATGGATTGATAGTGTGGCATGCTGAGATGCAGTGATCCAGACTTTTGTTGAAAAGCGAAGTTTGGTGGATGATGATCAAAGCGCAGCTTTAATATAGCATGGCTTTGTGTATAGCGTTGATTCGCGAGCCTCACACCCTGGTATGGTGGTAAACTGATGGTTTGATCAGTATGCTTTTTAGTGGACGGGCACCTTAGTGGTGTCGTGGATTCGGTCGACCGAGATTGAGCTTAGTGCTCAGAGGGATAGGGTAAGCGGTGTTTTCTCTCGCCGGGACGTAAGCCGCAGTGATACTCGATTTCCCAAAAGTGTGGATGTGCATTACGGTGTTTTCTCTAGCTGAGACGTAAGCCGTTGTAGATGGCACTACGCGATCGATCTTTCGAATCAGGAGCCACCATGATGGAAATCCAATTTCCAAATATGACATTTGGCGGTTTTGATTGTAGAGCCTAGTATTGGCGACATGATATATGGTACCCATGCCGTCTATGATTGATACATTTATATTTGAAGTTGTTTTCTCCACTTATAGTAATAATATAAGATGAAATTTTGCGTATCAAGCATATTTGGCTATTATAAGGGAAAACCCTATCCTTCGGCTTGCGTTGCATTGTGTGATGGGATCTGGGTCTTATAATAGCTTCATTGTTCTTTATTTAGCATTGCGCTGTTTGTTTTCTGCACTGGTATTCTTGGGAGGAAACCCGTTCCGTGTTATACGGAGTGGTCCCTTGATTTACCTAACTTTAAAAACAAAGATTAATAACTGTTTTAGTTCTCACACCAGTCACATGACTGACCTGGAGTTTATTGTTTTAACCTAAACTCTGGGTGGCCCTATTTTCCACACGGGCAGCTAGTAGTTTTGGTTTTGCAGATTTATATTCACAGGATCCTGATTTACAGTTGGAACGATGCTCGGAAAGCTCTGTATCCGTGTATTACTTTCAGTTGTGCTTTGTAATGTTTTTCCGCTGCGATGTATTTAAATGTAATTTAAATCTCTGATATTTTCTGTGTAATGTTTATTCATACTCTGTATGTTCTTGTATTCCGATGGAATTGTTGTAATAAACAATGAAATGTTCTTCTTTCTGCGTTCTGATTGGTCTTGTCCTCACAGTAATCCGCACTTTCCTCATTGGGGAAGTTCGGGTCGCTTCAAAAGTTGTATAGGATTGGATGTAGGATAACTCCGAATTAGTACAAAAATCCTAGTGTGTCCTTTCCTTTTACTATTTTTACATTTTATTCTGCATTTATGTTTGCTTTTGTGATTATTACATATTTGTGATTTGCATCTATTTCAGATTAATTCAAAAAGATTTCATAAACACTATAAGAAAAGAAACATAGTCATCAGATAGGACTAGTACAAGCAGCACTCCCTTTTTGTTAAATACTAATAATCTCAGATCTAGAATCGAGATCAGGCACTCTTATGCTGACTAGGGTAAAAAGTGTTCAGAAGAATAAAAATAGGATGGGAGTGCAATTGGGATATTTGTTATTAGAGACCCATAACGACCGCATTCTCTTTCATTCGAGCACCAATGATCTCAAATTTGCGATAGAGATCGGGAAAGCTTATGCGGAATAGGGTAAATAAGAGGTCAAGAGATGGGGCGACAGGAAGTTGTGTACCCCTATTGACTGTGCGTGTGGGACATCAGATAAGGTAAATAATTCACTATAATGTCCTTGCTATAATTCATGCCCTTTGCTGATAGATCAATGGATGGTGATTCATGTGTATACTGTTTTAGGACGGGTAGACTCACAGTGGTATATTACAATGAGAAGGTAAGTTGGAAAAGCCTATCGATGGGCAGAATTAAGAAAAATTATCGTAATAATATTTTCATAGTAGTAGAATAGTGCAAACAATCAAATACTTATTTAGCTTGGACTAGAAAGATAATCTAATTTTCTCAGAAATTATTCTATGTTACGTATGTACACATTTCACTATGACATTGGAACTATTACTAAGTCCGTTGTCTTTATCTTGCTTAAATATGTTAGTAATTACTTTATTCATAGGCTTTAAGTTTTACTTACTCCTCTTTCTCCCTTTTTCAACTCCCATTTGGCTCATGGGGCGAAGGTAGATTGATGCTAGCAGCTTTGAAGATTCAATTGTAGAGATCTTATGTATCCTTTATACTGATGTGTTCTCTTTGATTTTATGACATTTTACTTTTCATGTTTTAGATTTGCACTTATGATGGGAAATGTTTTGTTGTATATTCTGATTTGGGATAAGATTATGTAAAATATATTGTCTATATTAAGACTCATTTTGTATAAAGTATTTTTTGGAGTGACAAGATGTTTCTAACATAAATGTTTGAGTTATTTTTGTTTTAGGCCTTGTTTTGTTATGCGTGTATGCCCCATATTCTTTGGTATGGCCCCTTTGGGTATTTCTAAGGGGTGTAAGGTGTTACAGTCTCTCAGACTTATCTAATTGTTATTTTTGTTATAATGTTTAGATCAGGCTGAGCATATTTGCAGATTTAGCTTTGGATGATTTAGAGATTTACAGGATAAGCCAAATGTCGTATACGTACTCACGTACTTATATTATTTCCACTATATTATTTATGTTGTATTCATTATAAATTATGAGGATGGGCTATTCTAACTGCCATGGCTAATTTGTAGGTTCGTTACTTTAGTTATTGCATGTATAAGTATTTTTTTTGTATTGGCCTAATCATGTTCGTAGCATAGATTATTTGTTCCATTGAAGTTTTTTTTATGTCTTTTCTTTCTTTCCGCTAAATAATTTATCTTTCCGACACTTGTTCGACATATGAATATGGATGTATTAATGTCGAGATTTAAGGGTCAAATAGGCTGGTCATTGCAAGTGGTGTCAGAGCTTTGGATGAGCAAACACCTGGGCTTCAGTGGGGATTACTCATTTCGAATAGGATAAGTGAGACCCTCTGATGAATTTGAGCATGTACATATATATGAGAGTGTATTTATTAGTATATAAAGACTCTTTATATTATATTTCTTGGTTTGTGAAGTTTGAATTTTAGATATAATCAACATAAGTAGTTTACGTTATCCGCTTGTCTCACTTCCACATCTTTCTTCTTCGGTGACACTTTTTCACAACTCCTCCAACTCACCAACATTCTCATGAAAATTTCTTTCTCATCCATCTAGATAGTTTTACCTAGGCTCTTAATCCCAACATTGGTTTCTCCATCTCCAACTTATATCTCTAGATCAACTACTCCGACAGATCCTTTAATCTTCCCAGACTATGGAAATGCTCCACCCCACCTTGCGTCCGCTTCTTCATATGGTGCCTGGCTCATGATAAGGTGAACACCAAAGATAAACTGATCCGCATGAATATCCAGATCGAACCTCGATGAGTTTTTTCCATGCTAAAGACGAAACCTCTACTCACCTTTTCATGGTACGTGACTTCAACTTTTATATTTGGCCTCCTTCTCGGCCCACTTCCTTAGCTTAGCTCTTTCTTAGAGTACTGGCAATACACTGCCAAATCCCGCCCTGGATTCCTTCATCCCTTTTTTGATGGATTATTTGGATCTAAAGTAACAATAGATGCTTTAGTCATACCTCTCGCTCTTAGATCGCGTTAGGTCAAAAAATTACTTTCTTACACTCTTCTTACGTGGGTGCTCACTCCTCGCCTTCATTCCAGCTATGACTTTGGGAAGGAAACAACCCATCAAGCGAATTAGTGGGAAGCTTCTCAAAGGCGATAATCTTATCCAAGATCATGGTTGTCTGACTGCTCCATCGCTTTTTTGATTGTACTATCTTTTATTTCTTGATTTGCAATATTTGGTTTGCTTTTATTGGACTTCAGGCTTGTTAATTTTTCTACTCGTTTTCTTGTAACCTACTTGTATTTTTACCGTGCAAACTCTTAACCATCATTTTAATCATCGTTCATGCCTGTTGATTGACTATTATCACTTTGCTTACCTAATATATCCTAATCGGCTATGTAGTCCTGCACTACACAGTTGTCGTAGCCAAAAATTGTAGTTTACGTTATTAATAAGGATTTCAAAATGCTTGAACAATTCCATTCGACAGAATATTATTTCAAGAGTTTGGTAAATGGAATAATTTTGCGAAGATTGCATAGCTTGTATATAAAAGAACATTTTCATAAACTAAGTATAATTATTACTAATGTGTTGCTCATTAGCGAATGATAATATTCAGTTATTATCATTTATTATTTGATTGGTCATACTCTCCTTGTTAAGAACATTGGTTATTGTTTCTAGATTTATTGGTGTGTCCATCTCGCAACGAGCGCAATCCTCATGTTTAGTTTCCACCATTGAGTGTGGAACCCTGAATAGACTGGCACTTTATGAGTATTGACTATAGTGTTCGAGGAGTATTTTTGTCCTTCTCATAGTATATGCCGGGTAGATTAGAAATGTGGAAACATTGAAAATGAACACCTTGTGAACTTAGTTTCACAATTTGGCTAGGGGTTTTCAGGCGCAAGGACAAACTTTAAAAAAAAAATTATCCATAAGGACAAGAGCCTAAAATTTTAACCACAAGGACACTTTTTAGTCTAAAGGGAGGAATTCAGGGGCCCACTATCATTTCAGACTTTATACTAAAGTTTGTCCTTATGGTTAAATTTTTTGCCCCTTGTCCTTATGGATAATTTTTTTTGTTAATTTTGGCCTCTACAATATTTTCCTGATTTTTATTTGGCTATAAGGCGTTTGGTGGTAATGTTGAGTTGAAATTTAAGATTAAACAAAGTTTTTTTTAATGTAAATGTAATTAAAATATAATTTTGTTTAATGATCTTATGCATGAAGTGAAGTAATATATGTGTAATTTATAAAATGTGGCTTATTAAGTAAAAAAATTTAAGTAGTTGAGAAATTTGAGAATTTAAATTATGATGTTTTAATAATGGTTATTCAAAGTTTTAGAAAGAAATAATAGAACTATTTAATGTTATTTATGACTATTAATGGGTTCTAAAGGATTTCAATAGCATGGAATTTGCTTTGGTTACTAAAAAATAATTCTAATAATAATTGCAACATCATAATTTTCATTTTTGAGTTTATAAGAAATGGATTGCTACCATCAGAATCTATTTAGAGTTGCTTAGAATAAAACAATTATTTTAAGTTTCACAAATATGACATTGATCTGTAAAAAGACATACAATATTATATTTTTATGATTATTTCAAAATGTTTTGAAAATAAAAATCTAGGTATATGATTTTGAACTTCTCAATTGGATTATTATATGGATGCATGTATTTTATGCATTAGGGTAGTCTGATTTTCATCTTATTCTGGGATGTGTTGATTGTCATTGATAACTTATAATGAAATAGAATTTTTGATAGTTTTGGATAGCCGTAAGTTCCAAGTTAAGTGGGAAATTTTAAGCTAAGGGTTTTGTGAAATTGTGAGGGAATAAGTTCATAACTAGTAAATCTGATAAGTAGTAAATTAAAGAAAACTCAAAATTTGTTGAAAAGTTTGGTTTAGGTAAAAAAATTGGTACTACTTATAACTTTAGGCAGTAAAAGAGCATTTTATAGATATAGACTTAAGTTTATACTAAATAATAAGCATTAATGTACTTTATAATTGTTTATAAGTAAACTTAAATACGGAACAGCCATAGAAATGTGAAGTTGTGTTTTGTTGAAATATGTTTAAACTTGAGTTTTAAAGTGACAGAATTTATATAAGTTGTGAACTTAAATATTTTTGTATGAAGTAGCTTATAATTAATTCTAGTATAAAGGAAAACATATTAAGTATGCGGAATAAATGTGAGAAAAAAAAGAAATAGATATAGTAACAAACCAATCAGAATAAGTATGTAAGTTATACATATGTAATTTTATCTACAAAGCTGATTTTAATCCAGATTCGAGTCCACGATTATGAGAAGATTTACGCAAATCTGAGTTAATTTTTTTTTTCAATATTTTGCGGAAAACATTGAGTACGGATTTTCGGTATGACATAAAAAAATTATATCATGGTATACGGATATGCAAGAAGAATGGCAGTTTCTAATCGCAGAACTAGATCTAAAGTTGCGTCAGAGTGATCAAGTAAGCAATATTAGTTAAGAAGTGAAATTGTGTGATTGAGCGAGGGATCAAATTGGATATAACATATAAATGACGTATGTACAACATATAAGCTTTAATAAGAATTATATGCTTTTGACACTGGAATACAAGTTACATGATCTGATATGACATGTTTGTGTGAATAATTGTTACGTATAGATTGAAGTTCCTAGAACCATGATATATGGTGGATGTATTTTCATGATTATTTGGATTATCATGTATAACTCTCTTTATGCTAGCTAATTAAATGCAGGTTTATGAATGCATATGTCATTAGTTGCTTTTGGCTTATTTTAGTTGCCCGACATATAGGTACGTGTTTATGTTTTTTGTTGACTGGATGGTTTTATGTCCCAGGTATGGGTAGTCGCTTGGCTTTTTTTTTTTTTTTGGATTGGTTGGAGCCATATATGGCAAGTTATAACATTCTAGATTGAGTCAAGCAAAGGATGTGCTATCATTTTTTTTATAAATATTAAGACTTGAGAAATTAAGTAAATTTCAGTTAACTGGTTTTGGAAAGATAATGAGTTTGAAGCATTTTTGCTGCATTGGTAATTTGAGGGACGAAACTCTTTTAAGGGGGAAGAATATAACAATCCAAATTTTGAGTGCATGAATATTTAATTAATTTTAAATATTGAGTTACAGTTTAAGGAATTAAACGACTTGAATCCAAAAGATGTAAGCTATTTATTTTTGGATAAGGAAATAGTGGTTTAAATGTGAGAATTATCCAAATAGATGGAATCTTGAATTTAGCTTGAATTAAAATAATTTCATAAATTGTTTATATTTCGGGTTGAATAAGATTTATAATAATAAACTACTATCTCAAAATAGAAATAGTTAAAATTATTTAATAAGAACTAATTTTAACAAATATGTGGAATTAGCTTTCCGGGACATTATCGTAGATTTATCAAAAACTAGTGTCATTTGATCCAGAAAGGTACTTCGTTGTATGTGTTCAATTTTCTTGATGGTACGATGCATGGCTAGGCGATATCGAAACTCATAAGATTTAACTTTAGAAACTTAAAATAATATAATTCAATTTTAAAAGCTAACTTCTACGTATGTTGGAACTTTCTACAGATAGTAGTTCCTTTGAGTTTGGAATATGGATATTTTGTATAGAATGGCAGTAAGCATGCCTCGACGGAAGATCGTGTATTCTGACATATGAATAATGTCGAGTATGAATTCCTGTATAAGGACCTACATTCTTCTCATTTTGCTCAAACCTAGAATACAATTGCCATTTATATTTCTCAGTGCAATAGTCCTTATTCATTGAAGCCACCACAGGGACTTTCAACCCTTAATGTTAACTGGAGAAATGACCGCCTTCGTAAGTTGAGAAAAATGATTAGTGGGATATTCAATATCATCGTGAGGTAGCCAAAAATTACCCGTGAAGGTCGTAACTAGGTGATTCCTTTTGATGTTTTTCACAACGGTGGAGGAGATGATCAAGGAATGGTTGATGTCAAGGGACTTGGCGAAGGTAGGGCTTTTGACTATTGGATGACAGGAATTTTCTTTAGTTATGGGTTTTTGCGATTGAATAGAGCTCATTCTTTTTTGTTTTCTACTGGATGTAATGCCTCCCATTTTTTGAAGTAATTAATTAAGATAGGAAAGTTTGAAATACTGAAAAAATTTATATTTTGAAATTTAGCTATGAAGCTTATACCATTGTGTTTGTGGTGATTTTCTAATAAATTCTCGTGTATAATATTTTCCGAATGGAGTTCAAATGGAGAAGTTACGACCATTTGAAGTTTTGGCAACGAAAATGACGGCTATGAGAAATGGGCACCTTAAATTAATAATGATTATAATTGACTGATTAATTAATTGGAAGGCTATGTTAATATTTAAATTTGAAAAGAGAGTAAAGTAAATAAGTTGTGAAGAAAATAAATTATGCATGCATATATATATATACACGTATTTGAATTTAAATTAATGAATATTACTGTAATATGTAGCATACACATATAATAAAAGAAAAAATCAATTGGAAATTGAATTGTAATTAATAAGTAATAAATACATTATGAATTAATAAAGACAAATAATGAAAAGAATTAACATTTGTCTTTAAGAAAAATAGGTAAGAAAGAATAGAAAATAATTATTATGATAAGTAAAAAATGTAAAGACAAATAATGAAAAGAATTAACATTTGCCTTTAAGACAAATAGGTAAGAAAGAATAGAAAATAATTATTATGATAAGTAGTTTATCATAGGTAGGTATAGTGTTCGGACTGAGACAATTGTTTAGGGGTAAACAACCTAAACTTTAAACTAAATATCATAATAAAATAATGTAGTAGATAAGATAAAAAGTAAGGATAAGCTAAATGCATAAGAAAAGAATTAGACATAAGGTCTAATAAAGGGTGAGGACGCAGCGATAACATCATAAAACACGTTTAGAGAAGTCTAAAGGAAACCTAGATGTACGCAATCATGGTGGTTTGTCATAGGTCCATTAGAATAAAGGATGTATGTACGATGACAGATCATATGTACCTCTCGATTAGGGTAAATAAGAAGCTTCAAGAGACGCGCAGAATAACCTAGGATGGCCCTCTGATGTAGGCATATGGGGAGGTCCATTGGTGGCATTGTCTATAGAGTTCGTCAAGAGGGTATGTCTTAACTTCTTCAAGCGGTCTAAAGGCTGATGGGTTATTTGTGTATTTTCTCGACTCCTGGTTTGGCGCTTGTTTGAAGGATTGTAGCCACAGAGTACCAGTCATCACCAGTCAGTAGCAAGCACGGGGAAGGGCTTAGGTTAGACCTCTATAGGTCAGTGATCTTTCATTGTTGAGATGCTAAATTAAGGTGGTAACACCACATAGTTACTTTAGTTTTTTTAAGGTCGGGCCATCAACCTAAGAGAAATGCCTTCCAATTTTTGATAGGTGGTTGCACGGGGCCATAGCCAGACTGAGTAAAAAACAGACTATAAAGGACATCTGTATTACTAGCATTATTGGTAGTCCTCCACAGTGTAGTAAATCTTCCAATGAGCTCCCTACAGATTAGGCATTATTGACAACTGTTAATAGGACTCAGAAGCATAGGAAAAATGATTTGGGGCAGGTCCACAATGTAAGCATAGTGAGGTGATCTATTGTAGATATCCACAATATAGGCATTGGAGTGGCTCATTATGGATACAATTTACACATTTTTATTATTGAACAACAAAACATATGTGATGACCCCAAACTCCTATGACACGAAAGCAAGGATAATCATTGGAATATAACATATTTATCACAGCAGCAGATTACAGATAACAACATAACACATTGAATCATACGATAATATCATCAGAGCAGCGGAATTAAAAATGTCGTCCACATTAGAGTTGTACCAGATACAGGATACAACTTAGCACATAAAAAGTCTCAGCAAATAGAAATAGTTCTAAAACATCATCAAGTACAACATACATAAATGATGTCTAAATGTTCCAAAATATAAATAAAAGATAGAGGTAATCTTCATCTTCTACCAAAGTGCATACTCCGCTTTGGTACATATCCAAAAATAAATGTGTTACCTGTCACTTGGTTTCCCGTGTAAAAATAAGGGCACCCGAGTTTGCAAGTGAAAAACAAACTACGAGTCAGTCATGGGACTGGTATGAGAAATATTTACTTAACTTATCTAACAATAAGGCTAATCACAGGACCACACCGCTAACACGGAACGGGTTTACCCCATCGGATTGCCAATGCATAAAATAAGTAAATCTTTTAAAAATAACGCAATGCTTTTTAGGAAAATGAAACCATTATAAGACTTAAGTCCCATCACACAATGCAACACAAACAAGATGATAGAGTTTTACCTTATAATGATCAAACATGCTTGATACGTATAAAACTTGATATTATTTATATTATTATTAGTGTCTAATTATTTTAAAGCATTTTCAAAATAAATGTATCAATCCTAAATGGCATAGTACCCCATCCTACTATGTCGCCATATATATGTTTACAATCAAATCCGTTATGTCGTATTGGAAATTGGGTTTCCATCATGAGTCGAGGCTAGGGATGGCTCCTCCTGATTCGAGACACTCTAGCAAATGTCTTAGGATCACAACTACGGGCAACCCTTGGTTGCGGTAGGGTCTGTCCACAAATACTTTAGTGGACTGGCAATTCCTGAATAATACGTTTCCCGGTCCTATTGGACCTATCACTTGGCCAATAGCGACCAATATATCGAGGCCTCGCAAACTATCATCCACATAAGTAAAAATGTCTGGACTCCATACCATGACACCACTTTTAGCTAGAAAGAAACGCAATTTCTCCCTACGGTCATTATCCCGTTTTTGACTCATACCGGGGTGTGAGGCTCGCGAAGTATCGCCATACACAAAGCTATGCTAATTAAAGTTGTGCTTTGATCATCAACCACAAGGCTCTACTTTTCAACAAAAGCCTCGATCATTTGCATCTTAGCATGCCACATTGAAAATTCGCGCCATGTAACTGATGTCTATCATTATATAATCTCTGAGCTCGTACATCTCAGAGAAGGGTGTTAAGCAAGAGAATAAATTCTCCGTCACCAAACAGATATATATTTAATAGAAATCAATTAACACAGAACAAAATCCAATGTCAGACACACATCCATTTACAAGTCCGTTCTAGGTCTGAACAAAACCGGAGATACCTTATTTCTCATCTCGTATGTCCAACACGAAAGAGAGGTTCTCGCATATCCGGACAATCAGCAAGTACGTCCGAACAACTACCACTTTAACCCTTTCAAGGCAACAACTCCAATCAAAGGCATCAGTAGTCGTATGTTCGATGTGAAGATCGCCGGTCTTCAACCACCATCTTCAATATCTTCGATTTAAATCGTCGTATAATTATTTGAAATGAGATTGAATTCGGTCTTTTCAATTAATTCTCGAATATATATAATTTAAATCATTTCATATCGTTAATATTATCTTATAATGATTTATCACTATTTTTATTTATATAAAAATAGCCAATTTTAATTTAACGACGCTTCAGGTCAATACGCGGCCTGGTGCTGTTTTTATCCAAATTTAAATTACACATTTCTCGAAATCTAACCGTTGGACCTTAACAAATTTAATATCGTTGAAAAGATCTTCCCAAAGCGAACCTATCGGTTTCAGTTTTTGGAAAATCCGACGGTCGGATCTTTCGGTATAATCGTCTAAATTTACGATTCCGAAACGCGAACTACCGCGCGCGATTCTTTTAATTTTAATTTATATATTATATTATATATATAAATATAAATCGTTTGACAATTTCATTAATATGTTAAAAGTGATGTTTGAACAAACAAAACATATATTTGCATCTAAACATTTTTAATGAGACTAATTATACATTAAATATGTCCTTTTTAATCTTTCAACCATTTTCCCTAAACATATTTCTTTTTAATAATAAATCTTAATGTGAATTAAAATTTATCATTTTTAATAAAATTACAATTTTCCCAGGACATGTTTCTTTTTAATATGAATCTACATGTACATTAAAAATTATCATTTTTAATGAAACTACATTTTTCCCTAAGCATGTCTTTTAATATGAATCTACATGTACATTAAAAATTATCATTTTTAATGATGAAACAAATTTTCCTAAAACATGTTTCTTTTAATATGTATCTACATGTACATTAAAAATATCATTTTTAATGTGGAAACAAATTTTCCGAAAACATGTTTCTTTTAATATGAATCTACATGTACATTAAAAATATCATTTTTAATGTTTCAACAAATTTTCCTAAAACATGTTTCTTTTTAATATGAATCTACATGTACATTAAAAATATCATTCTTAATGTGGAATATTTTTTCTAAAACATGTTTCTTTTAATATGAATCTACATGTACAATAAAAATATCATTTTTAATGTTGAAACAAATTTTCCAAAAACATGTTTCTTTTTTTTCATATTTAATAATTTTGACAATTCCTATGTTCACATATACAAATAAAAAGATAAATTTATTGTATAAACTATTTTGACAATTTCTATGTTCACATATATACACTAGAAAGAATTTTATTATCTACAAGATTTCTATGATTACATGTGTACAATAAAAAGAATATTTTTTTGTCTACACAATTTCTATGTTTTATGTATATACAATAAAACGTAATTTTATTGTCTAACAATTTTTCTTACTCTAAGATCCATGTATATACAATAAAAAAGAATATTTTTATTGTATAAACAATTTTGTCCAATTCTAGGATTCATGTATATACAATAAAAAAAGTAATTTTATTTATATAAACAATTTTGTCCAATTCTATGACTTATATGTTACAATAAAAAGAGTATTTTTAAACAAATTATAACAAATCCTAATATTTTTATTGTTTTACAAATTTAACAATTCTATGATTATCATGTACAATAAAAAAAATATTTTTATTGTTTAACAAATTCTAACATTAACATATTACAATAAAAAGGACATTTTTATTGTTTTACAAATTCTAACAATTCTAATATTAACACGTGCAATAGAAAGAATATTTTTATTGTTTTACAAATTATAACAATTCTATTACTAACATGTTACAATAAAAAGAATATTTTTATTTTTTAACAAATTCTAACATTAACATGTTACAATAAAAAGAATATTTTTATTGTTTAACAAATTCTAACAATTCTATAATTAACATGTACAATAAAAAGAATATTTTTATTGTTTTACAAATTCTAACAATTTTATTATTAACATGTTACAATAAAAAGGATATTTTTATTGTTTTACAAATTCTAATATTAACATGTACAATAAAAAAAATATTGTTTTACAAATTCTAACATTAACATGTTACAATAAAAAGAATATTTTTGTTGTTTAACAAATTCTAACAATTTAATATTAACATGTACAATAAAAAGATTATTTTTATTATTTTTATAAATTTTAACATTAACATGTTACAATAAAAGGAATATTTCTATTATATTAAAAATTTTGTCCAATTCTAACATATATGTATATACAATAAAAAGATATTTTTATTGTATTAACAATTTTATCCAATTCTATCATACACGTACATACAATAAAAAATATCTTTATTGTATTAACAATTTTGTCCAATTCTAACATATATGTATATAAAATAAAATAAAAGAAATTTTTATTGTATTAACAATTTTTTCCAATTCTAACTTATCCAATTAGATCCAACGGATCACCACAAACAAAATCAATCAATCCAAATCTCGTACAACACACAACTGAATCTTAACAACATATATATAAAAATTTCCAATGCAATAACAATTAATTTTATTTTTTAAATAAGAGATCTCACAGTGCTTTGTAATTCCTCAAAAATTTTAGATCGATCTAAAATTCCCTGGTCACTTCTAAAATAAAGTAGACTCCGCTACGATCCAAACGATTCCTATTTCATGTGATTCCGATAATGTGTGAACGAGTTATAAATTTTATTGTGATAATAACATTTTAAATTTAATTAATTAAATAATTAAATTAAAATTTATACCTTTCTTCTACAGGAAACCAAAGTCGCACCTTTTCATAATTGTTCAGATATAGGGTTCAAGTTTTCGATCAATCCGCTAAGCTTCATAACGATCAGACCACGCCACATCGGAGAGGGTGGAGGCATGCCAGGATGGACCCCACAATGGTCAACTCGATCGACATAGGGAGGAGGGGCAGCGGTCGCAACGGCTGAGGTTTGGGGTGCTGGTTCTCGTCGGATATTCGATGTTAGGAGGGGTTGTCCGTACGGATTTGAAGAGTGCAAAGAGTACTTCAATATTCTCCAAAGGACTGAGTGATTTTATTGAGAGGATGGAGAGATTTTAATGGAGGAAGATCAAAGCTTTCTGGCCATGAAAAATAGGAGATGGCGGCAGCTTGAAAATAGATTAGGGTTTAAGAAATCCTATATTTATAGTATTATTTTATTTTCCAATTTTCAGAAAAAGCCCATTAAATGATACTAACACCAAATTCAGCCCATTGAATGTCTCCCTTAACCAAATACCCCTATTCTGGACATAATGGACTAGGACTCATCAGCCCATTTAATCGTTTAAGCCCATTTTTCTTTAAATTAAAATATAAACCATTTAATTATTTAATTTGATCGTACATTTTAATTTACCGGGGCCACATATTGACTCCAAAAATTCTCAAAAAATATATCTAGCTATGTTTTAACGATATGTTCCTACTAAAATTAATTTCGTCGAATTTGGAGATCGTTTGAAAAATGACCTTTTTAATGGTCGATCCAATTCAACAAAAATTATCAAATGCATTTTAATTTACCACGCTCACATATTAATTCCAAAAATTATGGAAATTTAAATCTTGCAATAATTTGACATTCCGGATCCAACAAAAATGGTTTCGTCGAAAACGGAGGTCGTTTGCAAAATGGCTATTTTCAATAGCTTTAATATTATTTAAAAATGGAATTTTTAAATTCTGACAAAATTTCCAACAAAATTTCTTAAAATAATTTTTTAAAATTGGTTCTGATTTTCCGGGTTGTTACAATCCCCCCCCCCCCCCCCCACTTAAAAACTTTTGGTCCCCGAAAAGGAAACAATAGTAAAGTAGGAAACAAAATGGAAAATGCAAAATACTGTAAATATACCTTAACACAAGAGCTAATCAGAGATATCCAATCTACACTTGGGATAAGCCTGTTTGATGTTATCCTCAGTCACCCATGTACAGTCTCTAGGACCTCCGCTCCATTTCACTTTGACTAAGTGGATCATCTTGTTTCTTAGAACTCTGGTTTCTTTGCTAACAATTTGTACTAGCTCCCTTCTCACTGCTAAGCTCGGGGTAATCTCCAAATCTTTCTGTGCTGCTTCCTCCACAATCAAGTCTGGATCATGTACATGCTTTCGAAGTTGAGACACGTGAAATACATCATGTACCCCTGGCAACCAGTCAGACAACTGAACCCTATAAGCGGGAGTTCCAATTCTTTCGAGAATAGGAAATGGACCAATGAATCTCGAAGCCAACTTCCCAGTCTTCCTGAAACAAACTACTCCTCTCAATGGGGAAACTCTCAAGTAAACATAGTCACCAATAGAAAATTCTAAATCCCTTCTTCTTGAGTCTGCATAACTCTTATGTCGGCTCTGAGCTGTCTGAAGTCACTTCTTAATGAAATCGACTTTATCCGATACTTCTCGAATCATGTCGGGACCCGATACTAGTTGATTGCCTGGTTCTACCCAACATGCGGGAGATCTACATGGCCTGCCATACAATGCTTCGAATGGCAACATCTGTAAGCTTGCTTGATAATTGTTATTATATGAAAACTCAACCAAATGAAAGTGATCTTCCCATGACTTGCCAAAATCAAGAATACATGCCCGCATCAAGACTTCAAATATACGGTTCACCCTCTCAGTCTGGCCATCTGTTTGAGGATGATAAGCAGTGCTCAGATTCAACTTTGTCCCCAGATCCTCTTGGAATGCCCCCCAGAACTTACTAGAGAATATCGGATCACAATCACTAACAATGCTACTGGGAACTCCATGTAGTCTGACAATTTCTCTGAAATAAATCTGCACCAGACTTCGAGCTGTTCTATTAGATCGGACATGAATAAAATGGGCGGGCTTCGTGAAATGATCTACGATCACCCATATACTGTCATTGCCTTTCCTGATTCGAGGCAAACCATCAATGAAATCCACAGAAATTTGATGCCACTTCTTATTTGGAACCTCTAGTGATTGCAACGATCCTACGAGCTTTTGTTGATCGCTTTTGACTTGTTGGCAAGTAGAACACTTGCTAACATATATGGAAATGTCTCTCTTCATCGCCTTCCACCAGAATGTGCGTTTGAGATCATGATACATCTTACTTACTCCTAGATGGATGCTAAGTTTAGATTTGTGACATTCATCCATTACTTCTATTTTGAGCTCAGGAATATTTGGTACACAGATTCACCCTTGCAATCTAAGAGTCCCCTTACTGTCAATTTGTAAGCTTGAAGCTTCGCCCTTTCGAACTCTTTCGCTAATCATCTGAATAAAATTATCGTTTTTCTGAAGGGCAGAGATCTTATCAATTAATGAAGGCGTAATGATAAGATTGGCGATGATCGCATTCATTTTGCTAAGCGCATCAGCTACAATATTGGTTTTCCCTGAAGTATACAAGATGTCCAGATCGTATGTCGCAAGAAATTCAATGCTGCTGCCTCAAATTCAAGTCCTTTTGGGTGAACAGATACTTCAATGATTTATGATCTGTATATGATTCGAACTTCTCACCCAAAAGATAGTGCCTCTATATCTTCAAAGCAAACACGATGGCTAACAACTCAATATCATGAGTAGGATATCTCTTCTCATGCGGCTTCAACTGCCGGTTAGTATAAGCAACTACTTTGCCTCTTTGCATTAATACCGCACCAACACCTTCAATAGAAGCATCAGTATAGACTATCAAATCTTGGTTGCCATCAATAATGGTCAACAATGGAGTAGTGGTCAACCTCAATTTCAGCTCTTGGAAAGCTGCCTCACACTCAGGCGTCCAATTAAACTTTGTATGCTTCTTAGTAAGCTTTGTTAATGGACAAGATAGCTTCGAAAAATCTTTAACAAATTTCAAATAATAACCAGCCAATCCTAGAAAACTTCTGACTTCTGTAGGATTGCTAGGATGCTTCCAATCTCGAATGGCTGTGATTTTTCCTAGGTCCACTGAAATTCCTTTCTTCGATACTACATGACCGAAGAACTTTACTTCTTCTTTCTAGAATATGCATTTTGAAAATTTGGCTTTTAATACATTCTTTCTTAGAATTTCCAAAACTTCTTCCAAATGCTTTTCATGCTCTGTAGTGGACTTAGAGAAAATTAAGATGTCATCAATGAAAACTAGCACAAATTTATTCAAGACATTGCGGAATACTCTGTTCATCAGATTAACAAAGTAAACAGGAGCGTTACATAAGCCGAACGGCATTACTAATCACTCATAAAATAAGTGTGGACCTCTGAAAGCTATCAAAGGAACACATTCTTCGGCAATGCGCAATTGATGGAAACCTATGGCTAGGTCCATTCTAGAGAATACTTACGCTCCATTCAAGCGATCTTGTAAATCATCTATACGCGACAATGGATATTTGTTCTTCAGTGTCTGCTTATTGAGGTCTCAGTAATCCACACACAATCAGAGACTACCATCTAACTTTGGGACAAACACCACTGCTGCACCCCAATTTGAGAAGCTAGGCCTGATCAGACCTTTCCACAAAAGTTTAGTTTGATTGCATAATTCTACTTTCTCTTTCAACGTCATTCTTCAAATAGCCTGCACAATTATCCTTGCATTCAGAATAGATCGATCCTGAAGTCAATTTCACTTCGCAGAGGTTAGCTATCAACTTCTTCAAACACATCCGCATAATTTTTAACAACAGGAATATTCTCAATAGAAGTAGGAGTAACTTCTTGAGAAGACCAAAATTCATCTGCATAATCTTTAACAAAAGGAATATTCTCAATAGAAGTAGGAGTAACTTCTTGAGAAGACCAAAATTCTTTTCTATCAGTTTCTGAGTCGTGGAATGGTATAAATATATCTCCGAGCTTCGTTTTAACTCTAACAATTCTTTTGGCGCATTTAACTTTGGCCTCATGTTTTGTTAGCCAATCCAGCCTAAGAATGACATCAAATTCAGAAAAATTCATGACGATCAGATCAAAAGGAAACTTGGTAACGAGAATAAGAGATCGGCACTCTACAGTATAAAATGAGAACAAAAGATCCCCTACAGGATTATGAACACTAATCGATTCTTTAAGATTTCTTAGTTTTAAACTTAACTTTTTAACTATGTTACTAGAAATGAAACTCAGTGTCAAATAATACTGTAACAGGAATATTCCTAATAGTAAGGGTACCTCCCAAGACATCTGGTTTACCTGCTCCTTCGGAAGAAGTTGGTGCATTGCTCCATCATATACGTGAGCCACCTCAGATTTCTTCAGCAACGGACAATTTCTAATAAAATGCCCCGTCTTGTGGCAATTGAAGCACTCATTAGCATTTCGAGGATTCTGATCGAGATTCTGACTGGGCCCTGATTCACTCCTCTTTGGCCTCTCTAGAGCTTTGCATTCATATGTGGTGTCCAAGTTTCTGGCAGTTGAAGCACTGGACCTTGGCCCTTTTACTCTCTTGAGGCCTGGTGGCTGCAGTGTTGCTCGCCTTTAGCTTCTTATCAGACTGCTTCCTCTTGTAATTTGCTTGATTTCTTTCTTGGTCCTGTTGAGCATTTCTCTTTTCAATCTCCTCGTATCTACAAGCCATCACAATCACCTTAGCAAACAGGAGCTCAATATGTCACTACAATAAATTCGGTTTTCAGTTGCATCAAATAGCGGCGTTTGAGTTGTAAATGCGACTATTTCGTTGGCCTTCTTAAACTGGCAGCTTCTAGCTTTAGATAATTTATTGGCGGGATTTTTTTTTCATTCCCGGTTTTTCTTTTTTTTCCATCTAACGTTAGATCTCTTACGTTATCGCCAAAACAAAACAATGACCTAATTCTTTTTCACTCCCGCTTCCCATTCCCGCTCTCTTCTCGAATCTCTGACTAAAAAATCAGTCCTAAAATTTTCCATCTCAGATCATCTAAAATTAATATAACCCGCCTTAACCTGACCATGGTCGAAACCGGCGCTTTGTAATCATTATTATTGAGATGCCAATGTTGCTTCAGCCTCACTCTCCTGAAATCACCGCGCCTCCTCTTTGTCCCTTTCCTTCTCCTTCTACCTCCAGCACGACTTCTTTGAACCGCCTTTTTCAAACTCTTAACATGGTAATTACATGAATTTCTATTTCTTATCTTTTTATATGTAGCGTTAATTGGTCCTTCTAATGAATTCTAGGTCGTATAAATGTTGGTTTTTTTAGTAAATAAAACTTTGGATGTGTAGAAGCGTTGATGGCTACGATTACTTATTGTTCTGGACTAATGTTTGTGTGATTTTAGGTTTATTGTGATTGTAGTTGGTTACACACTGTTTGTTAACGCTTTTGCAATTGGACAATTTTGTTGATAAATTGTTGTCGGTGTGCAGTTTGTCTTCTAGCTCCCTTTTCATTTATAGTCGCTAAGTAAACTTTATATTAATCATCATAAATCTTACTAATACACAACTTCTCTATGCTGATATCTGGAAGCAGAGTCAAAGAAATGATAAAATTATTTGTAGAGACGAATTAAATTCTAGATATTGTAGGTTAGTATCCTCATATAAGTCATGTTAACTTGTTTTACAGTTCATTATTTGGTTGCTTTGCTCTAAATATATGCATTGTTTCTGTGTTATATAAGTTGTTTGAGTGGGAAATTTCTTAATAGTCAGGATATTGTATTGTGTGAAAGTGCAATAAGTGGATTTTCACCGCTAAGGTCATCAGGTACATAAAGGCAGGCTTTTTTAATGAAAATATTGTCGGCTTTTTGCTACACGGAATTCACCGTCGATATGCCCATCGCCGGCAGCGCGTTCAGTTACCTCAGAGTTACATTTGGCGAGTTCGCGGCATTTATAACGGGGACAAATCTTATAATGGACTACGTCTTCTCCAACGCCACCATAGCAAGAGGATTCACTTCGTATTTGGGAATGGCTATTGGGGTAGACACGTCAACAAAGTGGTGGATCACTGTCCGTTCTTTACCTAATGTTTTTAATCAAATTGATCTTCTTGTTGTTGCTGTTATTCTCGCTATTACTTTCATCATTTGCTACAGTGTTCATTCTCTTCATAATAGTAATGGGATTTTGGCGCAGTGATGTCAGAAGCTTTACCCATGCTGCAGACCCTACTCATGCAAGCAAGTTTTCCCCAATGGAGCATCGGGTGTGTTTTATGGTGCAGCTAGAGTTTACCTAAGTTTTTTCTTTTTCTTTTTTTCTTTTTTTTGTTTTTTTTTCCTTGACGAAATTAACTATTTACTGTTAATTACAAAGTGATTTCCTTCACAATCAAAAAAAGTCAGTGGTGCTCCTACTACATCAATTTAATACACAGAACTACAAAGACCACAGTTAGCGTTCAGTAAGATGACCTAAGGTTATGTGAGCGGGTATGCTTCCGATTAGCAACCCCATAGCTTTCACTATGACTAAGTTTAAGATATTCGACAACTTTCCGTATCTCCACGGTCATGGCACTGTCGACGCTGCCTGAGGATTTCTTGTGCGACTTCTGAAGGTGAAGCTTCAGAGAGCTCGTGCTCAACCCTGCATTTTTACCACATATCGGGCATACTTTGATTGTCGGTCTTCTGTGCTGCCAATCCATGGATGCTTTCCATTTAGTTTCTTATCTAGCTTGATTAGAGCTTTTCCAAATCCATCGTTCGGTTGTGCTCTCCTATGAACTTTTTAAAGCTTGGTCCATACTTCTACTTGTATCAATTTTTTTCTGGATATGAGATAGGCTAGCACAATGGTAGCACTTCGACTTTTTCCTTCAAAACAATGAACTAATACTTTTCCACCAAGTCCTTCAACTTCATCACCGAAATCAGACGCTTCTTCAAACAAGTGGCTTATGTTTGAATCATCGCTATCACTTATTGAAAAATTCTTATACTCGAAAATATCGGGGTACTGTGAGTCAGACTGTCCAATTTCATTCGTACATAAGCACAATATATGAGTAATAACCAAATGTTTGAGAGTGTGCATAGATCGTGCAACAAGTGCTCCACCAATAAAAAGATTACCAGTAAAAAGAGATGGCTTCTTAGTATTAGCAGCCTCCAAAATTAAAGACATTATCTCAAGAACATGTTCAAGTCGAACCTTCAATTCGTAAGCATCAACTGCGATATTGTTATCACTTTCCTAAAAAAAAACCCATATTGAAGTCATTGTCTTGCCACAATTTGATCACATCTGTTCTCACCATTTCATCCCATTGCTCTAATTCTTTTTGCAATTCTGCATCCTTTGCAAATTTATGGAAGTCACAAAGCTTCATCGTCATCCGAAATCCACGAGAATCCTCTCCGCTTCCTTTAGAATATTTTCCACTACAATTTTCTCTAGATACAAGAGATGATGTGTATGAGCTTCCTCTATGTGATATCACCTTAGCATTAGACTTGTGATCCTCTATGTCATTCATATCCAAATGTGCATCATTCAGAAATCTTTCTTTAATCATTGCCATGGGAGAATTGTAGTAAATAGGAGAACCGGAAGACAGTCTATCATCTTTATCGGACTCTTCAGAGCTTTTACTGATTATTGAGGACAAAGTTCGTAAAAGCCCGTCGAGTTTTTGATACAATGTGAGGGTAAACAAATGAAACCCCTACAAATCTCTTAGTGTTGCCCGAAACCCACTTTGAAACTCGTGGACAACGACATCCATTTCATTGCTGGAATAAACAAAAGAATCATCGAAGTATCCTAATTTTCCACCAGAAATTTCATGTAATACATTAGAAGAATATTCTGAGGTGTTAAGTATAAGCTCTACAGCTTTAGGATACCGCTCTTGATCTTTTGCACGTTTTCCTGCAGGTGGTCTTCGAGGAACTCCCGTATCAATGGCCACGATATGGAAGTCATCGCCCTTGTTCAAATTTGTTATTTTCTTCAAAGCTTTCAAAACTTCCATTTACAGAATATGCTCTTATTTTGGCTTGAAGGGTACTAATCATTTTTTCCCTAGCAGCCAAGTTATTTGCTTCTAAAGCATCTAATTTTGCAGAAGATATTTTGTCTACTAATAGAAAATTTGCAGGATTTCCTGTTGGGTAAACTTTGAATGGTAGTGGGAAATGATTAAAAAAAAATGAAGAGTCATGTGTCTTTTATGAGTCAAAAGTCATGTTAATCAATGATGTGTCCATTTCGTGAAGAGTCGTGTCCGTTCGTCAAGAGTCATGTCTGTTTGTTAAGTGTCACGTCCGTTCGTCAAGAGTCGTGTCTATTCGTGAAAAGTCGTGTCTATTTATGAAGGGTTATGTCTATTAGAGTTGTAAGGTCATGTAAAACACTATATAAATAGGGGTTGTCATATTGTATGTGAAGTGAGAGAACTAAAATAGGAACTAAGTGAGGAGAAAGAAAAAAGAGAAAAGAAAAAAGAGAAAAGTGTAAGAAAAAGTGTGAGGGGATAAGTCTTAGAAGAAAAAAGATAGAGTGTTTGTAATGAAAGTTGATTCATAAAAGTAAAATAAAATTGAGTTGTGTATCCACCTCCTCCTCCATAATAATTCCTCTTCTTATTTGATTCTTCAAATTGGTATCAGAGCCTGGTTGAAACTATGGCTTTTCTTTTCTTCTCAACGTTCGTTTTCACAAAAGAAAACTTTGAAAAGTGTAGTAGAAAAAAAGAAGAGTTGATCTCCAAAGGACTATGAGAGATTGTTGAGAGTGTCTATGAGTGGCCAAAAGATGTTAAAAACATGACGGAGAATGAGAGTGAGTCGTTTACAAGCTTGAGAAGGAAAGATCTTCAAGCTTTTATAGTGCTGAGTGAGAACGTTGATAAAGAAGCATGGTGTCATATTAAAGGAGAAAAAACGGCAAAAGATTCGTGAAATTTGCTGAAAGAGATTTATGCAAAGGATTACGAAGGAGAAGATGAAGAGGAAGTTGATGAAGATGATGAAGAGGAGATCGAAAGATTCAAAGCGGAGCTGATGGAAAAGAAAACTGCTAAAGACAAAGAACTAGAAGTAAAAGAAAAGGAGAAGGCTAGAAAAGAAGAGGAGTTAATGAGAGGGAAAAATGCTAAAGAAAAAGAGGACAAAGAGGAGGTCGAAGAAGAGGATGAAAGCAAGGAAGATGAAAACGAAGATGAAAATGCTGTTGATAAGGATGAACCTGATGCTGATACTGAAAATGCTGTTGAGGATAGGCTACCACTGGAAAAAAGATTGATATATCCTGGAAAGACACTAAGGAAGAAAGTTACTAAGAAGAAAGCTATACTAAAATTAGAAGATGGTAGCAACTATGAGAAGATTTCAGAGAAACGGAAGTCAACTAGGACAACAAATGTCGTAAGGCAAGCAAAAAGAGAAGCTATGCGTGAAGCGATACAAGCAACTAGGAAGCCAATTAAGAGAAAGAAGGAGACCGAGGAAAAATGGATGTCTCAAGAGGAAATGTTCCTCGAAGCTGCTGCAAAGGATAAAGAATCGAAGGACAAAGGTAAGAAGATAAATAATATGAGACAAAAAGAAAATTTGGATGCTTTCAATTTGTTCAAATCAATTTTGGCTAAAGGGAAGCTGAGGTACATTGGTGCAACCACATTGGAAGAGAACATGGAGTATGTTGAAAATGATGCTGCTAAGGAGGAGACGCCTCTGTATGCTTATTTGGACGGTGACGTATACAAACCCCCTTAAAGGAATAAAGCATTTAAAGTTTACGGGGTAGTTTTGTTGGGTAAACTTTAAATGGTAGTGGGAAATGTTAAAAAAATGAAGAGTCATGTGTCTTTTATGAGTCAAAAGTCATGTTAATCAATGATGTGTACGTTTCGTGAAGAGTCGTGTCCGTTCGTCAAGAGTCATGTCTGTTTGTTAAGTGTCATGTCCGTTCGTCAAGAGTCGTGTCTATTTGTGAAAAGCCGTGTCTATTTATGAAGAGTTATGTCTATTGGAGTTGTAAGATCATGTAGACCACTATATAAATAGGGGTGGTCATTTTGTATGTGAAGTGAGAGAACTAAGAGAGGAACTAAGTGAGGAGAAAAAGAAAATAAAAGAGAAAAGTGTAAGAAAAAGTGTGAAGGGATAAGTCTTAGAAGAAAAAAGAGAGAGTGTTTGTAATGAAAGTTGATTTACAAAAGTAAAATAAAATTGAGTTGTGTATCCTCCCCCTCATCTAAATAATTCCTCTTCTTATTTGATTCTTCAAATTGGTATCAGAGCCCGGTTGAAACTATGACTTTTTTTTTTTTTTTTTTTTAGAGGAAGAAATACTTCTTTAATTTTCTTTTGTTTCAACTTCGATCTTCCTTACAATCCCTTTTACTTTCTTTTTTCACTTTCTCTCTTTCCTCACTCTCTTAGACTAAATGACCACACACATAGAGAAAGAACGTAAAGAATTTCTAAGCTTGAGACGGAAAGATCTGGGGGAGTTTTGTTGGGTAACTTTAATTGCTATTGGGAATAAGAAAAATAAAGAGTCATGTCTTTTTATGAGTCAATGTGTCTAGTATTAAGTAAGTGTCGGTTCGTAAGTCTAAGTGTCTTTATGTTAAGAGTCTTATGAAAGTTAGTGTGTCTGTTAAATAAGTATGTGTCTCTTAGTTTAATATGGTGTCTATTGTGAATTGGTGTGTCTCTTAAGTTGAAGGGTTATGTAAGACTATATATATAAAACCTATTATTTTGTAAGGAAGTAAGAGAGAATGAGTGAGAAAAAGTGAGAGTGAGTAT
Organism: Allium sativum; assembly: GCA_030737875.1. Classification (NCBI taxonomy): domain Eukaryota; kingdom Viridiplantae; phylum Streptophyta; class Magnoliopsida; order Asparagales; family Amaryllidaceae; genus Allium; species Allium sativum. The sequence continues at coordinate 564,680,999 of CM060915.1, forward strand.
TATAAGAGAGGGAGTGAGAGGAAAGATAAAAAAAGAGAAAGTGAAAGCAAGCCTGTAAGAAACAAAAAAAAGAAAATCTAGTTTTCTCCTCTTCTTCAATCTAACAAATTGGTATCAGAGCTTCCGTTTTAACATTTCCACGCAATCCTAATTGTCTGCATGGAAGCCTGTCCTCATTTAGTAAAATGAGTTCTAACATTAATATTCTACCAAGTGAAGAAGCAGTATTTCTAGAAGCTTCTGAAGAGCCAAATGCGTCTGGACTTTCCAGTAGAGGTGAACCATGAACATAGTTCATCAACAATATACATCGACTCATCTCAAGAGCTTCCAATAATTCTGAACAAGCGATTTCACCAAATTCATCACCAAGTGATGCTGCAGCTTCTCGTGCTTTCTCTGTAGCATCCTTTATCATTTTCCATTCAGGGCTTGTATTGTGAACCACTCTAGCCTGCGGTGTTCGAACTCCAAGCCATTTAGCGAACTCGTAGGCAAGACGCTCTGATTGGGTGGCCATTCTTGAAGGAGCAATCTTTATGACAGCCGCTGCTTCTCTGAAGAATAAATCATTGCCTGTTAAACTGCTAAATAAAGCAAAGAAAACTACTCCACCTGAATTTACATTCACTCCAATGGTTTATTCATTTCATCTTCGGAATGCTCCACGCTACTAGTATGCTCGGTGTGGTGCAGGGATTTAGTTTTCTATTCAATAATCAATTTTTTGTGAAATTGGATTGAAAATGAACTATGCCAAAGTAGTTGGATGCAATTTGACTTTCAAGTGAAGTAAAATAATTTGTCAGAACTAGTTATACTATATGCCCACGAGTCGTCAAACACTTGAATTACAATAACTGACTTATTAGGACTTTTGGCTGCTTGCAAGTAGTTGGCAACTTGCTCTTAATGAAATGTGTGATAATGAAACATAAAATATGCAGGTACAAAATCATAGTGAAGGAAAGTCGTGTTTATATAATGTTGGTACTAGTTGTTTCGTTGTTCAAATATTTCCATTAGGCTGTGGAGTTGCTCACATACTTCCTAGTTGCCTTATGTCGTACTGTTGCAGTGACTTGATTTGGTTTTAATATACATTTGTTTGAACTTACTTGTGCTTCTTTCTATCTTAAATAATCATTGTCCTGTTTTTAATTATATTTTCTGTGCTCATGTTCAAAGAAATTCAAGGTTTAAAATGTGTTAGACCAGTAGTTGTTTGGTGATGACATTATTAGTTGTTAATCTTTTTTTTTCTTTTCTTTTTTTACTCAACTGACAGTGGTCATTCAAAAAAATCATTTATAACATAGTCCTCCACCCCCATCTCCCAAACCCAACCCAACCTTTTTGTAAAAAAAAAAAAGTTCAAATTTTGTATTAATTGCATGGCTTTAGCTTAAGTTCGGCATTTTTTCCCCTCTATGCTAAATGGTTATAGTTTATTGTCTCCAGATAATGTCTACGTCCCCAAAGTATAGTCACAAATCTCCACCAGGGATATGGGTTCGTGGAATTCCGAAGTGAAGAGGATGCTGATTATGTAAGTATACCAAATATGTGCATGAAGGAAGTGTACTTGAATATGCTTGTTTTATGTCAATAGCTATAGCTTAAAAGGATGCTTTACAATATATTAAGCAGTTACTTGTATTTTGTCAGGCCAGTTTTATGGCAATAGCTATAGCTTACAAGGATGCTTAACAATATATTAGGCAACTACTTATATTTTGTTTTGACTTTTCAGGCCATCAAGATAATGAACATGATTAAACTCCATGGAAAGCCAATAAGAGTGAATAAGGTGCATATATTTACATCTTGGTATTTTTTATCTGCAATACAACATTCTTTGTACTAGTTTTTTCCACCCTTTTTATCTGCAAATTGATGCTACCGTTTTTACACTTCTCTACACTCTTTTTTGGCCAAGCTTATACCAATGTAGGAAAAAAAAGTGATTACCACCTCACCAAGTTCACTCTTCAACATTTCCTGGTAAGGTATTCATAAAGGAAAAAAAAAATGTTACTTATGCATTGGCACTATTATATAAGTGAACGATTATTCGAAGGGAGTTAGAACTAAACTTAGTTATCTCATTATTGGCATAAGATAGCAGTATTTTTTTGTTTTGCTTTGTTTTGTTTTGTTTTGAGATGTTGCTTATATATGTTCCCAGTAGGAGCATGTCATCAGCATATACGGAAATTTTGGTGGAAATTTGGGACATATCCCTCTTTTGTAAACTTATTTATTTTGTATCATTCCCTTTTAAAACATATTTCTTTTTACATCCTTATTTTTTTGAATTTCTTTCTTTTTTAATTCTTACCCGTTCCCAAATTTAAAAGCGACCAGTCTGACGTAAAATATAGGGGTTATGAAATATAACTTGTAAATGTATATTCTACAATCGCATGTTAAAGTTAGTAAAATTATCCAAATAACCATGTAAATTTCACCATTTTTTAATATAAAAAATGGATGTAATTTATAAAAAATAATTGAGAGAGACTTGATGCTAATTTCTTATGATCATAAGGTATGAGAAAAATTTCCGAAACTTAACGTGCCTCAAACAACCAAAAAATAATGTAATTTTTTGTATGAAAAAAGAACCCAAAAAAATAATAATTGACAAATGAATATTTTCGTCTTTGCCTCAAATATTGAAACGTTGAGAGTATATATAATGTTATCTTCGCAAACTACCTAAAAGTGTTGAATTTTTCTTCTAAAAATATTTCGCCTTTGAATATTATTTGCATGTTTATGCACACACTTCTATATAAAAATACATAAATGTCTTTAAAATCAAATGACGAAATACTTGGCTAAATGGAAATATTTACAAATTACAAGGCCAATTGGATGATGGTTAATCGTCATTAAATTGTGAAATTATGGCATCGCTTGACCAGGGGATCCTGTTTGCTATTATAAGCTTATGAACCTTGTGCACCCTTCCAGAATAATAGAAACATAGTGTTTCCTGGCTCCTGATCTAAGCATTGGGGGTTCAAATCCTATGTTTTGGTTGCTTTGAGTTAGGTTCGCTACAGTGTATTTAGAACCAGTTTTCATCAAGATGATCTTTTGTTACATGCCACTGCCTTATTCATTGCATGCTTCCAATTTTAGGCTTCTCAAGACAAGAAGAGCTTGGATGTCGGGGCAAACCTTTTTGTTGGAAATCTTGATCTGGTAAATTCTCCTTTATCCACTAATGCTTTGTTTGGAAGGTCAAAATTTAACCTAAAAAAACAACTTTCTGTTCTTTTGGTATTTGCAGGATGTTGAGAAAATCCTCTATGATACGTTCAGCTCCTTTGGGTTTTATTGGCACTAATCCTGAGGTGGGGTGTTTTTTGTCTAGCAAAAATGTTTCATTCATAGAAGTACTGTATGTTACATTTGTCTATATCTTGAGGCTGCGTAGGTTCTTCATGGTTTACTTTCTCAATTCTCAATGCAATTAAAATGATGTACACTTTTCGGTTCTTAGAACTGAAGCAAGTAAAAGTGTAGCATTTCACCCTTCGGTAGTTGTACTGAAACTATCAACTCTACTTATGCCTTGTTTTTAGTATCCGGGGAAAGCTAACTTACTCTCTTTTGTAAGACTGTAGCATGTTTTATTTGAGTTTAGCTGTCAAAAATTAACTAGTATAAAGTGCTAAACAGAAGGAGGTACACACCAAGTCTTTTTCTCACAAAATTGCTAACATACTAGCAGATCCCAGTTGCTGCATTAAATGCTTAAAATCGTGAGAACTTGCACTGGATATGTTAAACATGCTGATCATATTTTAATAATCATTAGTATACCAATTTATGCATTGTTTTTTCAAAATATCTTGTGATCATCAGTTTTATTAGAATGGTGCGATTGCTAGACTTTCTGGCTCTTTGCTATAATTTTCAGATAATGCGAGATCGTGAAACTGGAAACTCCAGAGGTTTTGGCTTCATCAGTTACGATTCATTTGAAACATCTGATAATGCAATTGAGGTACATTGTCACATGCAACTTGCCTTTTGAATTTTTTGCATATTCGCATCCAGGTTCGAAATCATTTTTGAATATTGGATATCCGCATCTTCAGATACGAATGAATATTATCGAATATCCGCATCTTTAGGTATGGCTGCATATCAGATAATTATCCTATCCGTCAACGATCGATACATCAAGAAACATAACTGAAAATTATGTATTGTTTTTTCAATTCTATTTAATCATTAAAGTGTGCAGAATCAACAAATATGACGATAACAAATAATTTGGAGCAGTTAATATGTATTAAATGCATGTAATACAAAGTAGTAACTTAATAAAACAATAAATACGTATTTCATTATACTAAAATGCAGATAATATAAGCTTGATGTGCATGTCTCCGTATCCCTGTTTTTGGATATTGGATGCCTTTGTATTCGCGTTTGTATCCATTTTTTGGATATCGGATATTTTTGTGTATCTGCTAAAATGCTTGCCATGAATGGCCAGTATCTTTCTGTATCACGACTTACTTGAATTTGTTTCTTCTGTTGAAGTTGACTGTCAGGGTATATTCTTTTGTTGTACAGGCCATGAATGGCCAGTATCTTTGTAACAGACAGATCACAGTCTCATAGGCGTATAAGGACACTAAAGGAGAGCATCATGGTACCCCAACAGGTAGACTCTTTACCTCTCAGATATTTTAGGCTTCATTTGGAACGATTTTAAATAAGTCGCTTTTTGGCTTTACAAAAGCCAAAATGATTATGGACTGGCTTCAAAAAAAAAAAAAAAAAACTCTGTTATGTCAGATCCAAACCGGGTCGAAATAGACCATAAAATTCTGTTTATTTTTTGTGGATGTTGTACTTCACACACAGAAACGTCACACGTATGTTTGGATTGTAAAATATAAAACGTGTAGAATTAAAATTAATGTAACGCCAATGAGCGTAGTTGACCAAATTAAGTATAAGTAGCATGAATAATAATGTAGTAGTTACAAGATAATAACAAAGCAATGTAAAAGTCCAAATAATACGTTAAGTGTGATCACAAATTGAAATACACACACACATGTGTAGTAGTGTGAGAATCTGTATGTGGCTACACGTCTACACGTAGTCAAATGTAAACAACCATATAAGAAATATTGCCACATGGAATATTAAAGCGTTGTCATTTTGATCCTCCAAGCGTATTGCGGACTGAAGCAAAGGCTGAGACTGTTAACTCAACATTGAGGTCAATACTTGTAGAAACAAAAAAAATTCATGAAATAAACGCATAACTGATTTATAAATCCACAAACCTTTGCAATTCAAACTGTTCATTGATTCATCATCAGTTATAATTAAATCCATAAACCTTTGGCAAATATATAAATTATAAGAGAGATGGTCAATGTTCTTCAACATCAGTAGTTGAGATTAATTCATTATTCCCTACGCTTTGATTCAATGATTGCCTATTTATTGACCATGAACCAAATGTTATTAGGTCTTGCACTTCCGAATTGAGTTGACACCGCTGTTGCCTTGCACGGACAAGAGGCTGAGATGGAGAGTCGATTTAGCCTGGGGGAAGACAGAGATACAATAATCATAGCTGTCATCGCCTAAACACTAGTCTGTTTTTGGTCCGAAGGAAATGGAGATGAGAGGTACACTAATGATAATTGTGATTTACTTGCGATTACTTATTGGTTAAGCTGCAAAGTTTGAATCATTATTTCTTTTGTTCTTTATATTTTCATATAATGATGGTTTTTCCTCAAATTTTGCAGAACAGTATGATTTTTACGAAATATTATCATTTAAATTTTTTGAGAAAATTTGGTTCTTTTTAAAGAATTTGATTTGTTAAATTAAACTGAAATTTTCAATAAAATAAACAATGGTTCTTTTTGAAGAATTTGATTTGTTAAACAAAACTGATTATTTAAATAAAATAAACAATCATTTCAATCAAATGGATAGACCTGCATGTATTTATCTCTACTTATTTGTTGTGCTTCCCCCTTTTTGGTATGAATATTAGCGGATGTGAACTGATGATTCCTACAGTATTCTTTGTACGAACAGGTTATGTGTAATTTTTTTTCAAGGCTTGAATTCAATTTTATACATGCAAATAATAGAGCATCTGCATATAAATCACTCTGTTTAGTCTCATTCTGCATATGGATCCTTTTATTTCAAGCCCTTCTCTTCTATTGGTGGTCACTTAATGAACAAACATTTTTGTTGTACCTTTAGGAAAATTTGTACTATGATGCTAACAAAGAAAAACATGTCTGTTTTTGCAGTGTCTAGAATATATGAGGCACACTAGTACATTTTCGCAAATTGTGGACCTAATCCTACAAGTTAAAGAGAAGCATGTCTATTATATTTTTGATGATTCTATACGGTAAGTTTTAGATTGGACTGGTTTTAAGATTAGCATTCAGTAACTTATCCGGTAATTTACCATAGTTGGAAGTTTTTTGCAGGCTAGGTTTGACCAAATGGTGTAGATTCTTGGATGAATCCTGATGGACTATTTAATATAGAGTCGAACATTTGGATGATCTTCTAATTGGTACGGTAATATTTCATTTGTTGATCTCTTTACATATTAATATGAAATGGCTTACTCTGAAATAATCTTTTAAAAAAAAGTCGACACCCAAAATTGGACAAATACATAACTTCATTTCTATTTTTGTATGTAATTCATGTCAAGTTTTATTGTTGATTGTTTAACTCACTTATAGGTAATTGACTTTTCAGAAGTGAAGACTAGCGGCAACAAAGGTTTATTGGTAATCAAGCAACGAACATTGGTTTAATTGCTAAATATATATGGTATTTTGTTAGCACTATTTGTGTAAACTTGTTTGTGATTACTCGTGATATGTTACTCATTCTGTTGAAAAATAAATATTGAATTGATTATGAATAACTTGATTATGTGATTAGTGTGGTTTTTCAATTATTAGAATATGATAATCATATGATTGATTGATTGTTTGTTTGAATATAATAACTAGTGATTAATTGTTGGTTTGAGTATGATAGTTATGTGATTGATTGTTGGTTCAATATGAATATTATATAAGTGGTTGCTGGAAGTGATATAAGCCATCAAGGTAGATAACAACATTTAAAGTATATTGGTAAATAACCAATAACTTTTAGTAGCGTTTTAAAAATGCTACAAAAGCAAATGTAAATTGGTATAAAAAAATATAGTTGCATTGAAAAAACGCTACAAAAAAAATTTCTGTTGCATTTCAAAATAGTTTTGGTAGCGTTTACTAAAACGCAACAAAAAAATCCAGACTTTTAGTTGCATGTCGTATAGCAACGTTCTTTACAACGCTACTAAAAGCTTTGGTAGCGTTTTTTCAACACTACTAAAGGTATTTTCTGGTGTAGTGTGTATTGTCACCCGGTTGTGATACTTCCTCAAAAGGCTATTAATGAACCTCTTGTTTTTCTAGAGCAGATCCTGAATCAGTTTAGGTGCATATCAGGAAAGCTCGTCGAATTTCCTCACATACTCAGTAATAGTCCGATCTCCTTGTTGGAGGTTAGCAAATTCATCATGAAGGCGCTCGACTTCTTGCCGAGGAATGAACTTCTCATTAAAGAGCTCCTTGAACTTTGCCCAAGACATATCAGCATCAATATCTCCAATCGTAGCTGTCTCCCACCAAATTAAAACCTCGTCCTTTAGCAGACATGATGCCATGAATCTCTTACGATGGTCCTCTAGTTCCAAGCCCGCAAAAATCTTCTCGCATGTCTTAAGCCAAGCCCGAGCCTCTGTCATTGTCTCCCGGCCAGTGAATGGTACGCCTCCCAAGTTCTTGAATTTCTTTGCTACTTTATCCAAATCGAATGGTTATGGATGTGGTGGTGGCGGCATTACAGCCTCTGGATTTGGCTGGTCCTGAGTAGCGAGGATTTCACCCCTTCCCTGGCCTCTGCCTGCTTCACCTCTACCTCTATCCCTAGCCCTTGTACTCATCTTCGTCAGTTCTGTACCATCAAGGAAAGAGTCAGACCGATAGAAATGATAATTTTTTAAGGAACGGTAAAAGTAGAAGGACATATGGAAAAATGATGATGCAATGACTAATTATTATGTGCTATTCTGCTGTGCTCATTCTAGGACATTACTAATCCTATATTTAATGAGCTCCTTGCCTTAAAATACTACTGATTCTATCTTGACGAATTGTTTTAAATATGTTATACTCCGAAGCTAAGGTTAACCTAAGCTCTGATACCAACTGTAATGACCCCAAACTCCCATGACAAGAAAGCAAGGATAATCATTGGAATATAACACATTTATCACAACAGTAGATTACAGATAACATCATAACACATTGAATCGTAGGATAATATCATCAGAGCAGTAGAATTAAAAATGTCATCCACATCAGAGTTGCACTAGTTACAGGATACAACTTAGCACATAAAAAGTCTCAGCAAATAGAAATAGTTCTAAAACATCATCAAGTACAACATAGACAAATGATGTCTAAATGTTCCAAAATAGAAATAAAAGATAGAGGTAATCTTCATCTTCTGCCAAAGAGCATACTCCGCTTCGGTACATACCCAAAAATAAACCTGGTACCTGTCACTTGGCTGCCCGTGTAAAAATAAGGGCACCTGGGTTTGCAAGTGAAAAACAAGCTACGAGTCAGTCATAGGACTGGTATGAGAAATCTTTACTTAACTTATCTAACAATAAGGCTAATCCTAGGATCACGCCGCTAACGCGGAACGGGTTTACCCCATCGGATTGCCAGTGCATAAAATAAGTAAATCTTTTAAAAACAACGCAATCCTTTTTTGGAAAATGAAACCATTATAAGACTCAATTCCCATCACACAATGCAACGCAAACCGCAGGATAGATTTTTACCTTATAATGATCAAATATTCTTGATACGTATAAAACTTGATATTATTTGTATTATTATTAGTGTCTAATCATTTTAAAACACTTTCAAAATAAATGTATCAATCCTAGACGGCATAGTACCCCACCCTAATATGTCGCCATATGTATGTTTACAATCAAATCCGTTATATCGTATTGGAAATTGGGTTTCCATCACGAGTGGAGGCTAGAGATGGCTCCTCCTGATTCGAGACACTCTAGCCGATGTCTCATGTAACGACCCGCATTCTACGCATCGAAGGATCGTAGAATATTTTTTTCTTTCACATACAAAGTCGTATGGTCATGTAACTTTGGGAGACGACTATTGGGGTCATTTCCCATGTTTATGATTTTTGCTGATTTTTAAATGACCATTTTCCCCTAGCTGATCTTGTTTTGGCCATAACTTTTGATTGGTAAAGAGTTTTGACCTGAAACCACTTCCATTAGATCTGAATGATGGTTTACCTTTCTGTAGAATGGTCATATGTGAAAAACGGACTTACCGTTTAGGAGATATGGACGAAATAAGATTTAGAAGGTGAAAAACTACTTAACCAGGCCAAATGAGGTGATTAGTGAATGGGCCCATAACCCATTTTGGGATTAGGGTTATGGGGAGGCTGAAATGAGTTAGATTTTCACTCTATTTCAGTTTTCTAGCCGCCATTTACCTCTTAGAAACCCTAACAATGGCCTCCACCTTCTAATTTCATCCCAAATCGCTCTATAATCAAGGATTAAGCTTAGCAACATCAAATCAAGGAGAAATAGCACCATTTCAGATTCAGAGCTGCTGTTAGACATTGGTATTCGCCCAATTTAGAGGAGTTTCAGTTCTGAAAGTTTTAATTGTGGCAAAGGTGAGTAATTAGCCTTGTTTTTACACTAATTATGGTTAATTAAGGGTAATTAGTGTTAATTAGCGAATTTAAACATAATTAAATTCTGGAAAAATGTTTAGAAATTTTTAAAAATCGTTTTAGACCTCTGTTAGAAGTTTGGGTTAATTTGGTTAAGTTTTGCTAATCCTATCATTAGATTTGCTTAAACATGCTTAAGGGGAAAATATGGGTTTTGGGTAGATTTGATCCAATTTGACTTATCAAATTGTTGTTTTGGTGTTTGTGGTCAATTCTATATGTTGCTATGACTGTATGGTATGCTTTGTGATTGATTAGAACAGTTAGAATAGTCGAAAACGCCGTCGTATGGCGTAAAACAGTCGTAGGAAGAGTTGCAGGAATTTGACCCGGACCGGATCAGATCGCCCCTACCCGAACCGACTCAATCGTGAGTCCATCCCCACGAGTCGACCGGATCGAGCCCATGTACCACGAGCCGTGGAGCACCATACACCACGAGTCGCTAGATGTTCCTCACCTCTTTGAGTTTGATCACCACGAGCGGAGCGTCCACGAGTCGATCACCTTGAGGATCGTGAGCTGAGACAAGCCAGAGAAAGAAGCCACGGACTGGACCATGAGCCACCAGGGGAGCATTGCCACGAACCGACCCGATGGTCACGATCCATCATGAGCTAGAAGCCATCACGAATCGAGGACAGGAGGGCGAGCCACAAATCGAAGCTAGGAGGGGCGATCCACGAGCCGAGGAAGCTGGTCACAAATCGTAGCGCCATGAATGAAGGAGTCACGAATCGAGCATATCTGAGCTGAAGTATGGACATGAATGGAAAATGAAGTGCGAACGGGATAATGACCAAACCCGAGATGCAAAGGTAGTTCAAATTAGAAGTCAGAACTCAGGATCTAGACGGGAACCAATGAGTTGACTTCATGATTGGACTTTACTGCGGGACGTGTGCTAAGGGGTTATCGATACCTATAGCTTTGACTTACCACTGATAGATCGATTAGTGGCTATGGATCAGTGCAGTTGAGGCGTTACGACTCCATGGGGCAGAGTGATCGTAGCAAAGAATTGGGTGATCAAAGTGGTGGATATCGTTTGCTTTACGCACTGAGTGAGAGATGTGAGGATGATTGCTATGTTTGGTGTTTGCTATCATCATTACCCCCACCCCCATTACTTTTACACTTTATGTTAGTGTTACCTTAGAGTACTGTACATCTTGTTGTGCTAACTCTTTGGTTGCAGGTTCAGGTATGATTGGATTATACCTGTTATTGTTCTGTTTTGTTGCTTATCGCTCATACTAGACTTTTGTCTGACCCAGAGTTTTATGTCTCTTATTATTACTCTGGGTGCTCTTAAACGGACAGACTAGAGACAAGTTAGCTGGTTGTGCACGAGTAGCTGTCCGGAGACGAGCAAGAGGCTTACACGTACAATTCTCTATATATATTCTCTCTGTGTTGTTGTTGGTCACTACTTTGGGCATTAGTAGTGTACCTTTCTTATTTTGCTTTAGAGATAGTTTTAGAAGTTGTAATAAAGATGATGTGGAACATAAGCTGTAATTTTGGATTTTCCGCTGCTACGATGGTTTAAGTTTTCAGCTTATGCACTGTCTCGCCTGTTTTATGTCAAGTAATGTTATTATTATATTTTATTCCATGCGCTGTGAGATATACTACAGGTGTAACGACCCGTATTTATACGGATAATTATAAAATTATTTAATTATCTAAATAGTGAAAATGGTTGTTTAATTAATTATATTGAATATTTAATTAATATAATTAATAGAATAATATATTTAATTTTTGAAATAATAAGAAATAGTGAATTGACAATATAATGTGAACTGGACAATTCAAAGTATTTAATTCAGCTTAGAGTTGAATTAGAATGACGAATATATTATTTGAACGATAGTTTGAACGTATAATTATATTACAATTATAATCGAGCTCGAAATGGCGCTACAGTTCGTAATTTAGCGATTCGAACTTTAAACGAATATACAGAAGCCGTTTTAAATCGGATTTCTGTGAAACAAGAAATATTGGGAGCCGGTGAAGTATATTTTTCTAATGGAAGAGAAAAATCGAGATTTCGTGTTATAGACTGTAAGTTATGTCCAAATCAAATTACCAGAATGGTCGCTGTAAAATCGTTATAGGCCTTAATGGTATATTTTATTATAATTAAATAATGGTTTCGAATTTGGACAAACCCTTTGAGACGTAGCTATAGTTTAATTTTTAGGATTTTACTGTAATTTTTATTTCGAAAAATAAGCACTTTTTATTTTGGAATATTTTGCACCCTATATCAATATTTTTGGGTTTCACAATATAGGTTAACCTACCGATATTATTATATTTCTGAAGTCGGGACACCTCGCTCATCACGATGGTGTTTTTATTTCTGTCTGTAGCAGTACGTAGCTATATAAATTAATAAAATAAAGTTGTAACTTATTTATGGACCTAAACTAGGCCACGTCCCTTCTTCCAAAAATGAAAGAACCAAAGAAGGCCACGCACTCAATTCTCAGCCAAAAGCGTGTAAAGGGGAAATCCATACAAATCGAAACAATAATCCTATAAGTTTTCTAACCTAACTAAGTTTATTTTCACTGGTCAAACACATTTCCGCCTCCTTCAGCTCTTAAACGTGAGAAGTCGGAAGTTATAAAAATCCAAAACAAATCCATGAAATTTCTATAAATCGCAACTCGAACACCTTTGAAATAGTTGAGGGATTCTCTTCAAGCCTATACCAAATTTAGTGAGTACGATATGAGTTTTCAACTGGCTTATTTTCCAGCGAGCAACTAGGGTTGCTGATTTTTCACAATATGGGAAGCTTTTGCTTAATTCGATTTTTACGTTGGAGTTAGTGGTATGAAATACTATCGGTTTTGATTTTAAGGGATTTTATCAAAATAAAAAGAGTCGATGTCTTTGTTGGATGGCATAGCTTCGAGCTGAGAACGCAACGACCATCGTGATTTCGGGTTTTGTAAAACTAAGATGGAAATGTCGAGATTTTAATGAGGGAATTAGTGGTGATTTTTATCCGATTTTTAGTACGTTGTGGAAGGAGAACGGAGTGGAGGAATGTTTGGCGATGGTGGAGGATTACGTACAGGTTCACGGCAGGAAGAAGAAAAGAGAAACGTTAATGTCTGGGAGTGATCGAGTGTATTCAGGTGAGGATGGAGTGGAAGAGAATTTGTAAAGGAGTATATTGGTATCCTCTGTTTGAATTTCAACGAAGGGTTAAATGAGTTTCCAGGGGGAGATCGTGCATTATGGACATGAGGAGGAGCATCAGTTTTGAAGAAGTCAGAAAGGGGAAGAAGGTATTTGCGCAACTGGACTTTTGAATGAATGATGGGCCACAAAAATTTGGTAAGGCCCAAGAAAATAAAAGGGGTTTAAGTTTAATTTAAATTAAAATCGTGAATTAGCTTGTTAATATCACAACTTGATCATACAAAAACGAAATTCAGCGAAACAAGATCCGTTGGGATTGTATGGATGGTGGCTACATGCTGGAACTGACTGGGAGTGGATTGGAGCTCGTTTGAATTTATGGCGAAATAAATTGTTTGATTCAAATCAAACAACAGTTTATCGTTCTTTAACGATGAGCTGCCAAAGTGAGTAAAACTCACCAACTCTGAACAGTTATATTTCTATAACGTATTTTTAGAACTAATAATTATCTGTTGATTGCTGTGTGTTAACTGTTTGGTTGAATTGCTTATGTATTGGTTGAAATTATAAATAACAATATTGATCGTCGCTTTCCTATGAATTAGAAAAGCGCGAAGTTTAAATTAAATTCTGCAAGCGCACAGGTGTGTAGCATACAGGTCGAACACAGGGAGGTAAATTAAATTAAATAATTTCTTGGGCGAGTTAGACGAATCCTGGAGGTTGGTTTTGAAAACAATAAAAATTGAAACTGCGATCCGATTCAGAACAAATCTAATTGAACCGACGATCAAATCATAATTATCAATTGGAAATTAAAATGCAAAACAGAAATAAAATGCAGAAATTAAAATTGCAGGGAAGAAGAACAACAAAAAGTAAAATTAGGATTGTCGTTGAAACTAATCAAACGACTAATCGCTAATAAAAAAATGTAAAATACAATTGGTGTTCTTCCAAAACTAATTATGAAGACAACACCGATTGCTAAGAAAAATTAAAATGCAGAAAAATAAAAGAGAACAAAAAACTTTAGTAAAGGAGAAGAAGAGAAAAATAGGATTCAGAATAATGGATGGTGGCTACAATGATATTACAAGGGTATATATAGGAGATAACCAAACCCTAACCCTAATACAATGAAAGATAGGCCTTAGGGAATTCACCAAAAGAGTTTACAATGAGAATCTCAAATGGGCCTTAGTTATATCTATTAAATTTTTGGCCTTTCTTCTTTTTCTCTTGGTTCTTTGACAAGCCTCCCTTGATTTGAGATGTGCATGGCCTTTTTATAAATCATTTTGTTGTCCAACAGCAACTAGATGTGTAATCTTCCTCTACAATTCTTCAAAATGTAAATATATAGCAATCTGATCTCCATTTCTCTACTTTTCTGGTTGCATGCGGACTGGGTTGGAATATCTGTGAAAGTAACAAAACAATTCCCAAGCAATATTTATTTATATACAAAAGACAAGATATAAGAGCATAAACTAAACACATTTCTATGTCAATCAAATACCCTCACACCTATCTTTTACTCGTCCTCGAGTAAAACAAAAATTAAAAACTAACTAGATAGGTCACACTTTCGTAGGAAACACGATTGCATTGAGCGTATGCAACAATCCGTTAAACCTCTAGGTGTCCCTAGTAGGACGAGTGGTGTCTCGTGAGGGTTTTCAGCGGATACTACCCACAAAATCCAAATGCAGTATGTGTGGATCTAATGTAACTACATGAATGCAAAGGACTTATGCAATTGAAAAAAAAAATTGAAAACAAAGATTGAAAACACGACTTGTTTCAGGAAAGTGGTACAACAAATTGAGTTAACAATTTCTAATCAGTTGATTTTATTTTAGATACCTCAACTTGTCACAAATTTTCAATATAAATCAAGTTTTCAAATGTTAAATTCCAGTTTGGCCAGTTGGTTCGGTCGATAACATAGTGCAGCCATGAAATAGATTCTTAGTTTGCTTGGCACAGTTTGCAAAGTGGTATTATTATTTTCTCATGTATGGCTAGTCAAATCAATAAGGTCAAGAAGTGTTTGGGCATCATCGCTTATTTTTTATTCTATAAAATTTTAAAATTTATGATTAAGTACATACACCTAACTTAGAAGACCAAGGTTTACCACCCATGCACTACCTCGCGGACTAACGGAGAGTGGGTAAAGAGCTTGGCGGATTGTGTAGGCCGACTTTGACTTTGTCAACAACGTGTCGGTAATCCTTAGGTGTCCAATCTCATAAAATGAGACCAAGATATTATAACGCTGACTTTGTCAATAACATGTCGGATAGAGCTTAGCGGGTTTGCACACCAACGCTTGATATACAAGCAATGTTGGATACCCTTGGATTACTATTATTATTATTATTATTGAATTTATAAGCACAAAAGAGAGTTACGCGAATTCAACTTAACACAACTTAGTTTTAAAGATTTGAAAAGCCAATATAAGTATTTTAAGTCCTCCACTTATTTAAACAAAGTCTATAATATAGAATAGATTTCATGGACATTACCTAAGAATCTCCCTATGTACCGGTTACACTATTATCCCTCAAAATTAAACTTTTCATTATATTTCTTATTCGATCTAAGTTGAGAGAAAAAAATACTATCAACTGACTAAAAGTTGTAAGCTTATTTCGTAGTATCACTCTAAAATGAGTCGTGTCTGTGTGAGTGTGTGTGTGTTTTTTTTATAAAAAAGAAAGCTAAAGAAGATGTGATGCAGACTTGACTCCCCCACACTAGATTGAGACAGTGTCCCAACTGTCTAAAGTATGCAGACCAAAATGGAGAAAAAATGAAAAATAAAAGAAAAAGAATGTGTACCACCTGATTTCATGGTGGATGATCAGGCTCATGGAGATCGATAAGGTCATCGTCTTCGTATTGCTCGAATTCCAAAAACGGTTTCAGTCGTTGACCGTTTACTTTGAAGACTTTTCCATCCTTAGGATTTTCTATTTCAACTGCTCCATGAGGATATACTGTTTTCACAACATAAGGTCCAGTCCATCGAGATCTGAGTTTTCCTGGAAACAAGTGAAGTCTAGAGTCGTATATAAGAACTTTTTGTCCTACATTGAATTCCTTACGAAGTATGTTCTTGTCGTGTTGGGCTTTGGTTCTTTCTTTAAAGATTTTCGCATTTTCATATGCTTCATTTCTTAATTCCTCTAATTCTGAAATTTGTAACTTCCTATGTGCGCCGACCTTCTCTAAGTCAAAATTCAAAAGTTTAATTGCCCAAAGAGCACGATGCTCTAATTCAAGAGGTAAGTGACAGGCCTTCCCAAAGACTAACCGATATGGTGACATTCCTAGATTGGTTTTGTAAGCAGTGCGAAAAGCCCAAAGTGCATCAATCAGTTTTAAGGACCAATCTTTTCTATTGGAATTCACGGTTTTCTCAAGAATTTTTTTGATTTGTCTATTGGAAACTTCTACTTGTCCACTAGTTTGTGGATGGTATGGGGTCGACAGCTTGTGTGCGATTGAATATTTCTTGAGCAAGGACTCAAAAGCACGATTACAGAAGTGAGTGACATTATCGCTAATGATAGCTCGAGGTGTGCCAAAGCGTGAAAAGATGTTTTCTTTGAGGAATTTGATAACAACCTTGTTGTCGTTGGTTTTGGTCGGGATGGCTTCAACCCATTTTGAGACATAGTCTACCGCAAGCAAGATGTAAAGATTCCCAAATGAGTTAGGGAAGGGTCCCATGAAATCGATGCCCCAAACATCGAATAACTCAATCACTAAAATGGGGTTGAGAGGCATCATGTTTTGCTTAGTGATTCGACCCGTTCTTTGACATCGATCGCATTTAGAGAAAAATTAAAAAGCGTCACGGAAGAGTGTGGGCCAATAAAAACCGCTTTGCAATACCTTTGCGGCAGTTTTTCTTGGTCCAAAATGACCGCCACAAGCATGGTCATGTGAGAAAGAGAGAATACTTTGGTGTTCATGATCGGGTACACAACTTCGAATGATTTGGTCTGGACAGTATTTGAAAAGATATGGGTCGTCCCAATAGAAGTTTCAAACTTTAGAGAGAAATTTTTGTTTATCTTGTTTCGACCATTCAGCGGGTGTTTGCTGTGTGACAAGATAATTCACAATGTCAGCGTACCAAGGGGTGTTAGAGATGGAAAGAATTTGTTCATCGGGAAAATAGTCATAGATTTGGGTGTCATCAACATTTTCGTGCACAATTTGAGAGAGATGATCAGCTAGAACATTCTCAGATCCCTTTTTATCTCGTATTTCTATGTCAAATTCTTGAAGAAGAAGGATCCAACGAATCAAACGGGCCTTGGCATCCTTTTTAGAAAGCAAATATCGTAAGGCAACATGGTAAGTGTAAACTATGACTTTGGATCCTATGAGATATGGTCTGAATTTCTCAAGAGCGAAGACAACTGCCAAAAATTCCTTTTCAGTAGTTGAGTAATTCAATTGGGCCTCATTTAAGGTTTTGCTAGCATAGTAAATGACTCGAGGGAGTTTATCGATTCGTTGGCCCAAGATGGCTCCAATCGCAAAATCAGAAGCGTCACACATAAGTTCGAATGGCTGAGTCCATTCAGGGGGTTGAATGATGGGAGTTGTGGTCAAGATTGACTTAAGAGTTTCGAAAGATGTTTTGCAATCATTGGAAAATTCAAACTTGACGTCTTTGGCAAGTAAGTTCGAGAGCGGTTTTGAAATTTTTGAGAAATCTTTAATGAATCTTCTATAGAATCCCGCATGGCCAAGAAATGAGCGAACATCCTTAACAGACTTAGGAGGAGGTAGATTAGCAATCAAATCAATTTTGGATTTATCGACTTCAAGGCCATCTTTTGAAACGACATGACCTAGAACTATCCCCCTTTTTACCATGAAATGACATTTTTCCCAATTAAGCACGAGTGATTTCTCCTTACAACGTTTTAGGACGAGTTCTAAATGAGTGAGACAATGGGAAAAAGATGATCCGTAGATTGAAAAGTCATCCATAAATATTTCTGTAACACCCCGAATTTCGGTTAATACTAAAATTCACAAATTAAAGAATAACTAATCCCAGATGTGGGAATTAGGGGAAACGGGTTGCACCATTGCGTTCGTCTCGGAAAAATACGCGAAATAGAGTCTGAGTTTTCGAAAATCGGAGTCCGTATGAAGAAGATATGGACGAACGAAGTTAGGCAGAAAAACTGAAAACAAGCCAGAATGCACTGGCGCACTTGTGAAGTGCGCCAACACAAAAATGCACTGGCGCACTTGTGAAGTGCGCCAACACATTTTTACACTGGCGCACTTGGGAAGTGCGCCCGTGTCGAGCCAGAAACCTGCACAGCTTTCTGGTTTGACCCTGGTGCACCATTTTAGGGTTTGGCTGTGTTTTGGGCTATTCTCTAGAAGCTTCCGAGATCTGATGGTCCTAATCTAATTTAGGGTTAATCTAATGGCCTAAAACACTTGCCTAATCTATAAATACACCCTAACACTACCCTAATTCATACTAAAAATAGATTCAAGGGCCTCATGCCGTCAAATCAAAACTAGAAGGAGCCTCCACCAAATTTGAGAGGAAGTTGGCATCTCAAATCAACTCTAATCAAGTTCAAATCCACTCTAGCAACTTAATCTTCCTCATTGGAGTGCTAATTAGTGATTTGTGAGTTCCTATGCCTTAGCAAGCAATTGCTAAACTAATTAGGATAGGATATTAGGAGGCTATGGATGTAAATGAGGATTTATGCATGTTGTGGTTGTCATATGTTATAAGTTCATATGCAAGTTTGTCTCTTTTTATGATATGACATGTTATGCATGTTTATATGCAAGTTTGTATGCAAGTTCATATGCAAGTTTGTCTCTTTTTATGATATGCATAACATATGCAAGGTTGCCTCTATGTATGACATGATATGCAAGTTCATATGCAAGTTTATATGCAAGCTCATATGCAAGTTTATATGCAAGTTCATATGCATGTTTATATGCAAGTTTGTATGCAAGTTCATATGAAAGTTTGTCTCTTTTTATGATATGCATAACATATGCAAGGTTGCCTCTATGTATGACATGTTATGCAAGCTCATATGCAAATTTATATGCAAGTTCATATGCAAGTTTATATGCAAGTTCATATGCAAGTTTATATGCAAGTTCATATGCAAGTTTATATGCAAGTTCATATGCAAGTTTGGGTTAATGATTTATGCTAGTTGGGTTTAATGTTGTGATGCAAGTTGACACCTTTTAAATGCCAACGTTGTGCTAAGATGGAACCCATCACATTTATAATGAAACTCCCCATCTATGTGACATGTCATGAGAACGAATTACGTGGGAAACGATGGGGTTAATATGCATGTTAATAAAAATGTGTAAAGATAGTATGCTTAAGCATAACATAAAATGAATGGACATAATTGGGAATTTACCTATTAAGTTAGGTCTACCCATATTATGGAGTTGGGAATTTACCTATTAAGTTAGGTCTACCCATACTATGGAATTGGGAATTTACCTATTTAGTTAGGTCTACCCATATTCTTAAAAATGTGTAATTAATTAGGGATAATTAATACAAATTATGGGGGTGATTAATTAGGTGTAATTAATCAACTAAGACACGAGGTTGGACCCTTTTGTAGCGGAAGTCTGCCCGGAACCGACCGGCAATCCAGCAGCTACAAATGATTGGCCCAATGTGAGAGGTCTTAGTCATAAATTAAATACATGATTAAAGTAAAGACACGAGGTTAGACCCTTTTTATGACGGAAGTCTGCCCGGACCCAACCGGCATATCCAGCAGTCATGAAAGATGGTCTAATGTGAGAGGTCTTTATGAGGTCATGATCTTAATTAATTAATTAAGAAACACTTAACCATATTAGCATGTAGAGGGACATGAGGGGTTAAGTGGGTGCCTTGGGTGGCATGTGGAAATCTAGTGGTTGCCTTGGGTGGCAATAGAAAATACGATTAGAATACTTAACCAGAGTGGAACATGTAATTAAAACATGATTAAAGGGTTAAGTGGTATACACTAGAAATGACAAGCTTAGGTGGGTAGCTTGTGGGGGCCCATTTCAACCAATATCCCAAACGTATCTTTGTGGGCTCGACCCAAGTCGAGGACGGGACACGCATATTGGGCTTGACTATAAGAGGCCAAAACGGGGTAGCGGTGGCAACGCAAGTCCAACGGGTTTCATATGCATGTGTGGACCCGGGCTGGTAGGTAAGACGTTGTTGCATCGTGTAGATATAAGCCGTGCACCATTTGTTGTATCGGGTTGCCACTATGGGGAGTGATACACCCCATTGTGGGGCCAGCACGGGTATCTACGGTAGGGAGCCGATCGCTTGGGAGTAGTGGGTACACCTAGTGGAGATAGGGGCAGGCGGCACCTATGTAGTCAGCTAGGGGTACACGAAACTACTGGGTAAATTTACTAAGTCATTGGGAGGGATCAACCTTTAAGTAGGAATGACTGGTGTGGTGCAGTGTAGTAATTATCCTTGGGTGGGTAAATGCGTCCTTATCGTTATCTTAGTTCATTCTAAGTCTGATTGGTTACTGAGTGTAGTCATTTATCCCCAGTCACACCGTACCAAGTTATATCATACCCTAATTACTTTAATGATTGTATTGTTAAAGTTATAGGACTCGCTCAGACTTATGTCTGACCTCGTTGTTTTTATCTTTTTCCCAACCCTCAGGTTCTCAGAGTGGGCCCAGCACGAGTGGGCTTTGATCAGGCTGCTTTTATTACTCTCTTGGAGCTTGGACCCTAGATGTAGAGCTCAGCTTACCCTTTTCTTTTATGGCTATCAGTTCATGTATTGGGATTATGTATTTTTATTTATCAGGATGGATATTTTGTACTTGACTCTTATTATGGTTTTGTGATGTAACCAAACATGTTTTACTTTCCGCTGTAATGAAATGATGTTTTAAATTTTCAAGTATTACTTATATCTGTCTTGCTGTAATTTCTCTGTTCTATATTCACTTAAAAATACTCCACCGATGTTATGGCATTCCCTTAGCGAGTGACCATAGCGGGAGTGGGGTGTTACACGTGGTATCAGAGCAAAGGTTACCGGAACAGATAAAAATTTTAGAAAACTATTTTTCTAAAAACATTTTTGGAAAAGATATTTTCAAAAACATGTCTTTAAAGAGAAAAGTTTTTGAAAGAAAAGCATAATCCCCAATAGCCATAACTTTATCTTTCGAATTCTCCGTTTTGAATCTTTCCTTTTTCGTTTCAGCATGGCTGAGGATCTTAACTTTCCGGAGGGTGTGACGGTACCAGTATGGTATAGGAGATTGATGGAGGCTAGGGCCACCACTGCGGGTCCAGCAAATGTTCCTCCACCAACCGTAGCACCCGATATTCCTCCTCCCCCTCCTCCTCGCACGGATACTTTTGCTAAGACTTGCAAGGAATTTAAAGCTATGGGAGGGAAACCTTTTCAAGGATCAGAAACTTTTGTGGAGGCTAGAGATTGGCTTAAGGAGGTGGAAGAGTTGATAGATATCTTTGAGATGGAAGAAGGAAAGAAAGTCAAGTTAGCTGCTTGGTTAATGAAGGGAGAGGCCTCATTCTGGTGGGAGGTCACTAATGGAGAACGCCCTGTTGGCTCTTGGGCGGATTTTAGACAAAGATTTGTGGCAAAGTTTCTCTCAAGGGCGGAGGAAAACTTGTATATGGAAAGATTCTTGGCTCTAAAGCAAGGAAATCTCTCAGTGAAGGAATATGTCAACAAGTTTAATCAATTGGCAAGGTTTGGCCTAGACATGGTGAATACACCGGAGAAGAAGGCTTTGAGGTTCGTGAAAGGCTTGAATGAACCGATGCATGGATTGGCTATGACTCATATCCCTATGGGGGCCACCTTTGAGAAGCTAGTTGACATGGCACTCATGCATGAAGAGGAGAAGGGTCCCAATGCTAATAAGGCACCCGAGAAGAAGGGAGATCAAAAGAGACCTCAGCAACAACAGCAAAACAAAGGTGGGAAAGGCAACGGTGGCAAGGGGAAGAAGAAGTGCTTCAATTGCGGGATACCAGGCCACATAAGCAAAGATTGTCGAAAGAAGAAGAAGACTGGCTGCTATCACTTTGGCGAAGTAGGGCATCTAGAGAAGAATTGCCCTAAGAAGGGGCAAAGGACGGGATCTACCTCAGGAGGACAGGTGCAAGCTCTTATGGCACCGGGTCAGGCTAGGGGGCAAGTACAGGCTCTCGCGGTTCCACCAATTCAGGAAAGATGTAGAACTATTTTCGTTGAAAGTCTGGTTTTTCTATTTGATCATCCTGTCCGTACATTGTTTGATTCTGGCGCATCGCATTCATTTATCTCATCATCATTAGTTGAGTCACTGCACTTAGACACCAGTCTAGTAGATGATCCCTTGGTTGTTTCAAACCCAATTGGGGGCTCCACTTATTTGTCCATGATATGTTTGGGTTTGAAGATTTCTATACTTAGCATTGAGTTTAGATGTGATGCTTTTGTTTTGGGCTTCACGGGCTATGGTTTGATTTTGGGCATGGACTGGTTATCCAGTAATGGTGCCGTTCTTGATTGCGAAAGGAGAGTTGTTAGGCTCATGACCCGCTTGGGTAACACTCTCGAGATCTCTTGTAATCCCATGGATTCTGTTATGCTAAGTAATCTTGAATCGCTTGACGCTTCGGTCGAGAGTTTGCAATCTATTAGAGTGGTCCGGGAATACTCGGATGTGTTTGAGGAGGTGAAGGGCTTACCTCCGAAGCGGGAGATTGACTTCCGAATATATCTGGTGGATAATGCTAAACCTGTATCTTTACCAGTGCGCCACATGGCTCCTCACGAGAGGAGGGAACTCCATAAGCAAGTAGGGGAGTTGCTTGAGAAGGGGTTCATAAGACGAAGTATATCGGAGTGGGGTGCTCCAGTAGTTTTTGCTACAAAGGCGGATGGGTCCCTCAGACTTTGTGTAGACTATAGAGAACTCAACAAGCTCACAAAGAAGAATAGACACCCATTGCCGAGGATTGATGATCTTTTCGATCAGTTGGTTGGCGCTTCAGTATTTTCTCAGTTGGACTTAGCCACGGGGTTTCATCAGTTGAGGGTGGCTGAGGATAGCATAGACAAGACGGCCTTTAGAACTCCGGATGGTTTCTATGAGTGGCTGGTGATGCCATTTGGGTTGACGAACGCCCCTGCATACTTTGTTGATTTGATGAGTAGGGTGTTCAGGGAGTTCCTTAATAAGTTCGTGGTGGTCTTTGTGGATGATATCTTAGTATTTTCTAAGAGTGAAGAAGAGCATGCCCTACATCTTGGGGAGGTGTTGGAGACTCTTCGAGCACATAGCCTTAAGGCTAAATTCTCTAAATGTCACTTCTGGAGGAAGGAAGTGCGGTTCTTGGGGCACGTGGTCTCCAAGGAAGGGATAGCCGTGGATCCCGCGAAGGTAGTATCAATTCAAGATTGGAAGGTTCCGAAGAATGCTACCGAAGTAAGAAGTTTCTTGGGGTTGGCGGGTTACTATAGGAAGTTTATCAAAGACTTCGCGAAGATATCAGCTCCATTAACCCGCTTGACGAAGAAAAATCTTGTTTTCACATGGGACGTAGATTGTGATGATGCGTTCCGACGGTTAAAGAGAGCTTTAACCACTGCTCCAGTTTTAGTATTGCCCGATGGGAGTAAGCCATTTGTTGTCTATACCGATGCTTGTGGGACAGGACTGGGCGCAGTCTTAATGCAAGAGGGAAGGGTAATAGCCTATGGTGGAAGACAGTTGAGAGTGCATGAGAAAAATTACCCTACCCATGATTTAGAGTTGGCTGCTATTGTTTTTGCGCTTAAGATTTGGCGCCATTATCTTCTTGGTGAGAGATTCGAATTGTTCACTGACCACAAATCATTGAAGTACTTGTTTTCTCAGAAGGATTTGAATTTGAGACAACAAAGGTGGATGGAGTTCTTAGCATCCTATGATTTCGAGATAGCGTATACCCCTGGCAAGGGTAATGTGGTGGCGGACGCCTTGAGCAGAAAAAGGTTGTCCTTGAGTCCATTGTTCGTGGAACAATAAAGCTTGGAATTTATCTCGATGTTTGATTTCAGACCTTCCATTGACTATATACCCGGTTTGCTAGCATCCCTGGAGGTCCGACCTACTCTTTTGGGGCGAATTGGAGAAGCACAGAGGGACGACCCACAGTTGGTTGAGTTGGTAGAGAAGCTCATAAGGAGGGAGTCGTCCAGCCATTTGAGTAGGTACACCCTAGACGATAGGGGGTGCTTGCGTAGAGACGGTAGACTTTGTGTACCGCAAGACGAGGGTTTGAGGAAGGCTATTCTTGATGATGCACACCGTTCTAGGATGACCATTCATCCCGGTGGGGACAAGATGTACCAAGACATGAAGCGGGTTTTCTTCTGGGCCGGTATGAAGAAAGATGTGGCCGAGTATGTTGCTCGATGCTTGGTATGCCAACAGGTGAAAGCGGAGCAAAAGAAACCAGGTGGGTTGCTTCACCCATTGGAAGTTCCGCAATGGAAGTGGGATAGCGTCTCGATGGATTTTATTGACGGGTTACCCAGATCAAGAAAGGGTAATACGGGAATTTGGGTTGTGGTAGACAGACTTACTAAAAGCGCCCATTTCATACCTGTGAAAAGCAAGAGGACTGCTCCATGGCTAGCTTCAGTATATCTTCGAGAGATAGTTCGATTGCATGGGGTACCCTCTAGCATAGTGAGTGATCGAGATCCTATCTTCACTAGCGAGTTCTGGAAAAGTTTGCAAGAAGCAGTGGGGACTCAATTATGTCTGAGCACCGCATATCATCCTCAGACGGACGGCCAGACGGAGAGGGTGAATCGTGTCCTAGAAGACCTTTTGAGGCTTTGTATCTTGGATTTTGGAGGTACATGGGAAGAGCATCTTCCATTGGTGGAGTTCGCATATAATAACAGCTTTCAGTCCAGTATTGGTATGGCTCATTTCGAAGCTCTTTATGGAAGGCCTTGTCGATCACCTACATGTTTGTGGGAATCTACGGATAAGATCTTGCTTGGGCCTGATATGGTTAGGGAGACTTCTGAGAAGATTGACTTGATTCAAAAAAGGATGAAAGCAGCGCAGGATAGGCAAAAATCTTATGCGGACAAGAGGAGGACAGATCTTGAGTTTGAAGTTGGGGACATGGTCTTTGTCAAAGTGTCTCCGTTACGAAATGTGGTTCGCTTTGGATCTGTTGGGAAGTTAGCACCAAGGTTCGTAGGGCCGTTTCCTATTAAGGAAAGGATTGGACGGATGGCATATAGAGTGGAGTTGCCCGACAAACTTAGTGGTGTACATGATGTATTCCATGTTTCACATTTGAGGAAGTGCCTACATGAGACCGCAGAGGTAGTAGAGCCGAGCTTGCTTAGAGAAGTGGAAGTAGAGCGTGACGCGACTATTCGACGAGCTCCTACTCGCATCCTTGGGTCAGAGACTAGGAAATTGAGAAATCGAGAGGTTCAACTAGTCAAAGTACAATGGGGAGAAGATGAGGGCAACGCTACTTGGGAGACGGAAGCGAAGATGCGTTCATTATACCCATTCCTTTTTGAGGGTATGTCTTTTAACTTCTCCTTTATCGTTTGTCTAGTACTTATCTTATCTTTAGTATGTCCTCTCGTTAGTACTTTTGACCTTTAGGTAGGGCAAACCTATGGTTGAAACATGTGTTTGAGACATGTTATGGTTGATGGATGCATGTGGATGCAAGTGTGTGCCAGTGGTTGGTCGTGGATGCATATACACACACTCTAGGCACTAGATCGGCTCAGTCACATCATATTGCATATTGCATATAATTGTGTGTAGGTAGCTATATTTATGGATGTATAATGATTGTGTTATCATATGGATGATGCATTTTGGTGAATGATTGTGCACTCATGTAGATATTGTATGTGTCGATAGGGTTCTCTCGCATACATAATGGATGCATGGCACTATCATGGTTTGCATATGTTCATACATTAGATAGGGAACATATACACACACTTTTTGCATATGCTCATACATCATTAGAAATTGTTTTAAGGACAATGGATGCCCGTGTTTGATGGATTGAGTAGATGGTTGTTTGGATGGTAGGATATGCATTCTCCTTAGCTTAGAGATTTCGGGACGAAATCCTTTAAGGAGGGGAGAATGTAACACCCCGAATTTCGGTTAATACTAAAATTCAAAAATTAAAGAATAACTAATCCCAGATGTGGGAATTAGGGGAAACAGGTTGCACCATTGCGTTCGTCTCGGAAAAATACGCGAAATAGAGTCTGAGTTTTCGAAAATCGGAGTCCGTATGAAGAAGATATGGACAAACGAAGTTAGGCAGAAAAACCGAAAACAAGCCAGAATGCACTGGCGCACTTGTGAAATGCGCCAACACAAAAATGCACTGGCGCACTTGTGAAGTGCGCCAACACATTTTTACACTGGCGCACTTGGGAAGTGCGCCCGTGTCGAGCCAGAAACCTGCACAGCTTTCTGGTTTGACCCTGGTGCACCATTTTAGGGTTTGGCTGTGTTTTGGGCTATTCTCTAGAAGCTTCCGAGATCTGATGGTCCTAATCTAATTTAGGGTTAATCTAATGGCCTAAAACACTTGCCTAATCTATAAATACACCCTAACACTACCCTAATTCATACTAAAAATAGATTCAAGGGCCTCATGCCGTCAAATCAAAACTAGAAGGAGCCTCCACCAAATTTGAGAGGAAGTTGGCATCTCAAATCAACTCTAATCAAGTTCAAATCCACTCTAGCAACTTAATCTTCCTCATTGGAGTGCTAATTAGTGATTTGTGAGTTCCTATGCCTTAGCAAGCAATTGCTAAACTAATTAGGATAGGATATTAGGAGGCTATGGATGTAAATGAGGATTTATGCATGTTGTGGTTGTCATATGTTATAAGTTCATATGCAAGTTTGTCTCTTTTTATGATATGACATGTTATGCATGTTTATATGCAAGTTTGTATGCAAGTTCATATGCAAGTTTGTCTCTTTTTATGATATGCATAACATATGCAAGGTTGCCTCTATGTATGACATGATATGCAAGTTCATATGCAAGTTTATATGCAAGCTCATATGCAAGTTTATATGCAAGTTCATATGCATGTTTATATGCAAGTTTGTATGCAAGTTCATATGAAAGTTTGTCTCTTTTTATGATATGCATAACATATGCAAGGTTGCCTCTATGTATGACATGTTATGCAAGCTCATATGCAAATTTATATGCAAGTTCATATGCAAGTTTATATGCAAGTTCATATGCAAGTTTATATGCAAGTTCATATGCAAGTTTATATGCAAGTTCATATGCAAGTTTGGGTTAATGATTTATGCTAGTTGGGTTTAATGTTGTGATGCAAGTTGACACCTTTTAAATGCCAACGTTGTGCTAAGATGGAACCCATCACATTTATAATGAAACTCCCCATCTATGTGACATGTCATGAGAACGAATTACGTGGGAAACGATGGGGTTAATATGCATGTTAATAAAAATGTGTAAAGATAGTATGCTTAAGCATAACATAAAATGAATGGACATAATTGGGAATTTACCTATTAAGTTAGGTCTACCCATATTATGGAGTTGGGAATTTACCTATTAAGTTAGGTCTACCCATACTATGGAATTGGGAATTTACCTATTTAGTTAGGTCTACCCATATTCTTAAAAATGTGTAATTAATTAGGGATAATTAATACAAATTATGGGGGTGTTTATTAGGTGTAATTAATCAACTAAGACACGAGGTTGGACCCTTTTGTAGCGGAAGTCTGCCCGGAACCGACCGGTAATCCAGCAGCTACAAATGATTGGCCCAATGTGAGAGGTCTTAGTCATAAATTAAATACATGATTAAAGTAAAGACACGAGGTTAGACCCTTTTTATGACGGAAGTCTGCCCGGACCCAACCGGCATATCCAGCAGTCATGAAAGATGGTCTAATGTGAGAGGTCTTTATGAGGTCATGATCTTAATTAATTAATTAAGAAACACTTAACCATATTAGCATGTAGAGGGACATGAGGGGTTAAGTGGGTGCCTTGGGTGGCATGTGGAAATCTAGTGGTTGCCTTGGGTGGCAATAGAAAATACGATTAGAATACTTAACCAGAGTGGAACATGTAATTAAAACATGATTAAAGGGTTAAGTGGTATACACTAGAAATGACAAGCTTAGGTGGGTAGCTTGTGGGGGCCCATTTCAACCAATATCCCAAACGTATCTTTGTGGGCTCGACCCAAGTCGAGGACGGGACACGCATATTGGGCTTGACTATAAGAGGCCAAAACGGGGTAGCGGTGGCAACGCAAGTCCAACGGGTTTCATATGCGTGTGTGGACCCGGGCTGGTAGGTAAGACGTTGTTGCATCGCGTAGATATAAGCCGTGCACCATTTGTTGTATCGGGTTGCCACTATGGGGAGTGATACACCCCATTGTGGGGCCAGCACGGGTATCTACGGTAGGGAGCCGATCGCTTGGGAGTAGTGGGTACACCTAGTGGAGATAGGGGCAGGCGGCACCTATGTAGTCAGCTAGGGGTACACGAAACTACTAGGTAAATTTACTAAGTCCTTGGGAGGGATCAACCTTTAAGTAGGAATGACTGGTGTGGTGCAGTGTAGTAATTATCCTTGGGTGGGTAAATGCGTCCTTATCGTTATCTTAGTTCATTCTAAGTCTGATTGGTTACTGAGTGTAGTCATTTATCCCCAGTCACACCGTACCAAGTTATATCATACCCTAATTACTTTAATGATTGTATTGTTAAAGTTATAGGACTCGCTCAGACTTATGTCTGACCCCGTTGTTTTTATCTTTTTCCCAACCCTCAGGTTCTCAGAGTGGGCCCAACACGAGTGGGCTTTGATCAGGCTGCTTTTATTACTCTCTTGGAGCTTGGACCCTAGATGTAGAGCTCAGCTTACCCTTTTCTTTTATGGCTATCAGTTCATGTATTGGGATTATGTATTTTTATTAATCAGGATGGATATTTTGTACTTGACTCTTATTATGGTTTTGTGATGTAACCAAACATGTTTTACTTTCCGCTGCAATGAAATGATGTTTTAAATTTTCAAGTATTACTTATATCTGTCTTGCTGTAATTTCTCTGTTCTATATTCACTTAAAAATACTCCACCGATGTTATGGCATTCCCTTAGCGAGTGACCATAGCGGGAGTGGGGTGTTACACGTGGTATCAGAGCAAAGGTTACCGGAACAGATAAAATTTTTAGGAAACTATTTTTCTAAAAACATTTTTGGAAAAGATATTTTCAAAAACATGTCTTTAAAGAGAAAAGTTTTTGAAAGAAAAGCATAATCCCCAATAGCCATATCTTTATCTTTCGAATTCTCTGTTTTGAATCTTTCCTTTTTCGTTTCAGCATGGCTGAGGATCTTAACTTTCCGGAGGGTGTGACGGTACCAGTATGGTATAGGAGATTGATGGAGGCTAGGGCCACCACTGCGGGTCCAGCAAATGTTCCTCCACCAACCGTAGCACCCGATCTTCCTCCTCCCCCTCCTCCTCGCACGGATACTTTTGCTAAGACTTGCAAGGAATTTAAAGCTATGGGAGGGAAACCTTTTCAAGGATCAGAAACTTTTGTGGAGGCTAGATATTGGCTTAAGAAGGTGGAAGAGTTGATAGATATCTTTGAGATGGAAGAAGGAAAGAAAGTCAAGTTAGCTGCTTGGTTAATGAAGGGAGAGGCCTCATTCTGGTGGGAGGTCACTAATGGAGAATGCCCTGTTGGCTCTTGGGCGGATTTTAGACAAAGATTTGTGGCAAAGTTTCTCTCAAGGGCGGAGGAAAACTTGTATATGGAAAGATTCTTGGCTCTAAAGCAAGGAAATCTCTCAGTGAAGGAATATGTCAACAAGTTTAATCAATTGGCAAGGTTTGGCCTAGACATGGTGAATACACCGAAGAAGAAGGCTTTGAGGTTCGTGAAAGGCTTGAATGAACCGATGCATGGATTGGCTATGACTCATATCCCTATGGGGGCCACCTTTGAGAAGCTAGTTGACATGGCACTCATGCATGAAGAGGAGAAGGGTCCCAATGCTAATAAGGCACCCGAGAAGAAGGGAGATCAAAAGAGACCTCAGCAACAACAGCAAAACAAAGGTGGGAAAGGCAACGGTGGCAAGGGGAAGAAGAAGTGCTTCAATTGCGGGATACCAGGCCACATAAGCAAAGATTGTCGAAAGAAGAAGAAGACTGGCTGCTATCACTGTGGCGAAGTAGGGCATCTAGAGAAGAATTGCCCTAAGAAGGGGCAAAGGACGGGATCTACCTCAGGAGGACAGGTGCAAGCTCTTATGGCACCGGGTCAGGCTAGGGGGCAAGTACAGGCTCTCGCGGTTCCACCAATTCAGGAAAGAGGTAGAACTATTTCCGTTGAAAGTCTGGTTTTTCTATTTGATCATCCTGTCCGTACATTGTTTGATTCTGGCGCATCGCATTCATTTATCTCATCATCATTAGTTGAGTCACTGCACTTAGACACCAGTCTAGTAGATGATCCCTTGGTTGTTTCAAACCCAATTGGGGGCTCCACTTATTTGTCCATGATATGTTTGGGTTTGAAGATTTCTATACTTAGCATTGAGTTTAGATGTGATGCTTTTGTTTTGGGCTTCACGGGCTATGGTTTGATTTTGGGCATGGACTGGTTATCCAGTAATGGTGCCGTTCTTGATTGCGAAAGGAGAGTTGTTAGGCTCATGACCCGCTTGGGTAACACTCTCGAGATCTCTTGTAATCCCATGGATTCTGTTATGCTAAGTTATCTTGAATCGCTTGACGCTTCGGTCGAGAGTTTGCAATCTGTTAGAGTGGTCCGGGAATACTCGGATGTGTTTGAGGAGGTGAAGGGCTTACCTCCGAAGCGGGAGATTGACTTCCGAATATATCTGGTGGATAATGCTAAACCTGTATCTTTACCAGTGCGCCACATGGCTCCTCGCGAGAGGAGGGAACTCCATAAGCAAGTAGGGGAGTTGCTTGAGAAGGGGTTCATAAGACGAAGTATATCGGAGTGGGGTGCTCCAGTAGTTTTTGCTACAAAGGCGGATGGGTCCCTCAGACTTTGTGTAGACTATAGAGAACTCAACAAGCTCACAAAGAAGAATAGACACCCATTGCCGAGGATTGATGATCTTTTCGATCAGTTGGTTGGCGCTTCAGTATTTTCTCAGTTGGACTTAGCCACGGGGTTTCATCAGTTGAGGGTGGCTGAGGATAGCATAGACAAGACGACCTTTAGAACTCCGGATGGTTTCTATGAGTGGCTGGTGATGCCATTTGGGTTGACGAACGCCCCTGCATACTTTGTTGATTTGATGAGTAGGGTGTTCAGGGAGTTCCTTAATAAGTTCATGGTGGTCTTTGTGGATGATATCTTAGTATTTTCTAAGAGTGAAGAAGAGCATGCCCTACATCTTGGGGAGGTGTTGGAGACTCTTCGAGCACATAGCCTTAAGGATAAATTCTCTAAATGTCACTTCTGGAGGAAGGAAGTGCGGTTCTTGGGGCACGTGGTCTCCAAGGAAGGGATAGCCGTGGATCCCGCGAAGGTAGTATCAATTCAAGATTGGAAGGTTCCGAAGAATGCTACCGAAGTAAGAAGTTTCTTGGGGTTGGCGGGTTACTATAGGAAGTTTATCAAAGACTTCGCGAAGATATCAGCTCCATTAACCCGCTTGACGAAGAAAAATCTTGTTTTCACATGGGACGTAGATTGTGATGATGCGTTCCGACGGTTAAAGAGAGCTTTAACCACTGCTCCAGTTTTAGTATTGCCCGATGGGAGTAAGCCATTTGTTGTCTATACCGATGCTTGTGGGACAGGACTGGGCGCAGTCTTAATGCAAGAGGGAAGGGTAATAGCCTATGGTGGAAGACAGTTGAGAGTGCATGAGAAAAATTACCCTACCCATGATTTAGAGTTGGCTGCTATTGTTTTTGCGCTTAAGATTTGGCGCCATTATCTTCTTGGTGAGAGATTCGAATTGTTCACTGACCACAAATCATTGAAGTACTTGTTTTCTCAGAAGGATTTGAATTTGAGACAGCAAAGGTGGATGGAGTTCTTAGCATCCTATGATTTCGAGATAGCGTATACCCCTGGCAAGGGTAATGTGGTGGCGGACGCCTTGAGCAGAAAAAGGTTGTCCTTGAGTCCATTGTTCGTGGAACAACAAAGCTTGGAATTTATCTCGATGTTTGATTTCAGACCTTCCATTGACTATATACCCGGTTTGCTAGCATCCCTGGAGGTCAGACCTACTCTTTTGGGGCGAATTGGAGAAGCACAGAGGGACGACCCACAGTTGGTTGAGTTGGTAGAGAAGCTCATAAGGGGGGAGTCGTCCAGCCATTTGAGTAGGTACACCCTAGACGATAGGGGGTGCTTGCGTAGAGACGGTAGACTTTGTGTACCGCAAGACGAGGGTTTGAGGAAGGCTATTCTTGATGATGCACACCGTTCTAGGATGACCATTCATCCCGGTGGGGACAAGATGTACCAAGACATGAAGCGGGTTTTCTTCTGGGCCGGTATGAAGAAAGATGTGGCCGAGTATGTCGCTCGATGCTTGGTATGCCAACAGGTGAAAGCGGAGCAAAAGAAACCAGGTGGGTTGCTTCACCCATTGGAAGTTCCGCAATGGAAGTGGGATAGCGTCTCGATGGATTTTATTGACGGGTTACCCAGATCAAGAAAGGGTAATACGGGAATTTGGGTTGTGGTAGACAGACTTACTAAAAGCGCCCATTTCATACCTGTGAAAAGCAAGAGGACTGCTCCATGGCTAGCTTCAGTATATCTTCGAGAGATAGTTCGATTGCATGGGGTACCCTCTAGCATAGTGAGTGATCGAGATCCTATCTTCACTAGCGAGTTCTGGAAAAGTTTGCAAGAAGCAGTGGGGACTCAATTATGTCTGAGCACCGCATATCATCCTCAGACGGACGGCCAGACGGAGAGGGTGAATCGTGTCCTAGAAGACCTTTTGAGGCTTTGTATCTTGGATTTTGGAGGTACATGGGAAGAGCATCTTCCATTGGTGGAGTTCGCATATAATAACAGCTTTCAGTCCAGTATTGGTATGGCTCCTTTCGAAGCTCTTTATGGAAGGCCTTGTCGATCACCTACATGTTGGTGGGAATCTACGGATAAGATCTTGCTTGGGCCTGATATGGTTTGGGAGACTTCTGAGAAGATTGACTTGATTCAAAAAAGGATGAAAGCAGCGCAAGATAGGCAAAAATCTTATGCGGACAAGAGGAGGACAGATCTTGAGTTTGAAGTTGGGGACATGGTCTTTGTCAAAGTGTCTCCGTTACGAAATGTGGTTCGCTTTGGATCTGTTGGGAAGTTAGCACCAAGGTTCGTAGGGCCGTTTCCTATTAAGGAAAGGATTGGACGGATGGCATATAGAGTGGAGTTGCCCGACAAACTTAGTGGTGTACATGATGTATTCCATGTGTCACATTTGAGGAAGTGCCTACATGAGACCGCAGAGGTGGTAGAGCCGAGCTTGCTTAGAGAAGTGGAAGTAGAGCGTGACGCGACTATTCGACGAGCTCCTACTCGCATCCTTGGGTCAGAGACTAGGAAATTGAGAAATCGAGAGGTTCAACTAGTCAAAGTACAATGGGGAGAAGATGAGGGCAACACTACTTGGGAGACGGAAGCGAAGATGCGTTCATTATACCCATTCCTTTTTGACGATAAGCAAAGGTTCCAATGGGACAAGTAAAGGTGGTCTTATGTTGATCCTCTAAAGCAACAGGGATTTGGTTATAGCCAGAGTATCCATCGAGAAAACAATAGTACCCATGTCCCGCTAAGCGTTCGAGCATTTGGTCAATAAAAGGTAAGGGAAAATGGTCTTTTCGTGTGGCTGAGTTGAGCTTTCGATAGTCGATACACACACGCCATTTTGTTATGATTTTTGTTGGGACGAGCTCATTACTTTCATTTTTGATAACTGTGACTACCGACTTCTTTGGTACAACTTGTACTGAACTCACCCAAGTACTATCAGAGATGGGATAGATGATGTTACTGTCTAGACATTTGATTATCTCCTCCTTGACCACTTCTCTCATGTTTGGGTTTAATCGCCTTTGAGCCTCACGGGTGGGTTTAGCCTCATCAACTAAATGTATGCGATGTTCCACAATTGATGGGCTAATTCCTTTTATATCGCTCAGTTCCCACCCCAAAGCATCTTTATTTTCCCGCAAAATTTCTAAGAGTTTTTCTTCTTGGTCCTCGGTAAGATCAGAGGCCAAGATTACGGGAAACGTTTCTGAGGAGTCTAAGTATGCGTACTTAAGGTCTTATGGCAAGGATTTGAGGTCTAACTTAGGATGTCCTTGAGTGTTAACATTGGTCAACATTCCTTGGTTAGATTCATATGACGAAGGATTGGAGTTAAGAATTTCATTTAGTTCAGAAATGTATTCGAGTTCATCGAAATCGGAGTCGAAATGGTCAAGACACATTTTCAAGGTTTCAGAAGTGTCATTAGAGGTTTCATCAACTGTGGTTTGAATCATGTCGATTTCATCGGTCTCAAAATCCCTAGGTTGTTTGTTGAGATTAAAGATGTTTAGCTCAATGGTTAGGTGCGCGAAGGAAAGTCGAAGTTGACCGTTCCTACAATTAATGACAGCATTTGAGGTTGCTAAAAAGGGCCGTCCTAAAATCAATGGTATTTGAACTTTGGGATTTGAGACAGGCTCTGTTTCTAAAACTATGAAATCGACAGTGAAGTAAAACTGTTCGATCTGTATCAAGACGTCTTCGATTATTCCCAATGGCTTTTTGACAGATCGATCAGCTAGCTGAAGAGTGATGCTTGTTGGTTTAATCTCCCCTAATCCAAGTTGACGATAAACAGTATAAGGAAGAAGATTGACACTGGAACTAAGATCGAGTAGGGCACGAGAGATGTGAGTGCTTCCTATTTTGCAATCAATCGTAGGGCAGCCAGGGTCTTTGTACTTGACTGGGGCAGGATTCGAAAGAACAGAGCTTGTATTCGCAGCTAGAAAGGCGGTTTTTGGGACATTAGTCGCACGTTTTTGTGTGCACAATTCCTTAAGACATTTAGCATATTGAGGAACTTGTTCAATGGTGTCTAAAAGAGGAATGTTCACACGGACTTGTTTGAAAATTTCCAAAATTTTATCGAAATTCGCTGCTTTGTTCTTATTATTGAGTCTATGGGGAAATGGAGCTATTGGTTTTTCGACTCTATCATCAGTTTCATCATTCGAGGAAGGTGGTAAGGGTGTAGAAGATGAAATGTTGGTGTTGCCAACATTGATTTTCGAAGTTGGGTCGGGTTTGCTGACACTAGGAGAAGAACTGTTGGGATTGCCAACATTTGAGGAAAATGGAGGTTTAGAAGAATTGGCATTCGTAGCCAATGAGTGATCATCAAGATTTGGTATTGGGGTTGAGTTCGAAGGTTCGCCAGGGTTTCCCACATTATTATCAATCCTCCTTCCAGGTCGAAGAGTTGTAATAACATTGACCGGATTATGGTTTTCGTCCTCACAAGAATTTACAGTTCGAGAGTTGTATTTTGGGTTCACCTCGGGTTGACTAGGCAGTTTTCCTTTCTCATTATTTTTCGTGAGTTCCTTTATCATGTTCATCATTTGTTCCATTTGTTTCTCTAAACGCACAATTTCTGGTGATGATTGAGAAGATTGAGAGGATTGTTTTGATGATTGAAAGTTGGGGTGCCTATAAGGTTGTTTGGGTGGAGGTGCAGCTTGAGAGGTTTGAGAATTGGGAGGTGGAGCTTGATAATTCGGATTTGGAATAAAGGGTTGCATGTGAGATGGGTTAGCCGAATTATTGGGGTTTGACCAAGAAAAATTTGGGTGGTTCCTCCAACCAGGGTTGTACGAGGATGAGTAAGGATTATTTTGAGCTATAGCATTGGCTTGGTCTTGAGAGTAATAGTGGGATAACCCTTCTCCGACTTGAGGAGTTTGATTTTCTAAGGGAATTTGACTTGGGTCCACGACATGCACTTCTCTAGTAGAAGTACGAATGGGAACACGAATTGATTCCCATTGCATGTCCTTTTCAGAATAATCTTCTAAGAATTGCCAAGCTTCATCGGCTGTCTTAGACATAAAATCTCATCCACACATTGATTCTAGTTGAGTTCTAGTCTGATAGTTTAGCCCTTCATATGCAATTTGACATAAGCGATCTTTTAGAATTCCATGATGAGGGCAACTATATAATAGCTGGTTGAATCTATCAAAGTATTTTGAAAAAGTTTCCCCCTCATTTTGACAAAATTGATTTATCTCGGTTCGGATTTTTAGAGTTTTATGGAAAGGGAAAAACTTTTTCAAGAATGCAGTGACAAATTCATCCCAACTTCTTATGGAATGTCTTGGAAGAGAATTTAGCCATCTTTTAGCGCTTTCAAGTAGTGCAAATGGGATTAGCCTTAGCTTGATCGATTCGTTAGATAATTGTTGCATTTTTGTTGTGGAAGCATACAATTCAAATTCACTCAGAAATTCATAAGCATTTTCAGACCCAGTAAATTTTGGTACACCCTGAATAAAAGAATGTTTAAGCTCAAAATTGTTTCCTTCAGTTGGTGGGAACACGATGACAGATGGTTGAACAGTCCTAGTTGGATAACATCAATCACGAAGAGATAAGGGTCTATCCATTTCGATATTGAGATTTTCAAAATTTTGAAATACTCGATTTTGATCCCTCTCATTTGGAAAGTTTTGATTTACTCGATTTTGATCCAACTCGTTTGGAAAGTTTTGGTTTATTCGAGAACCTCTAGGAGATTGTTTTGGCTAACACTTTTTTCACTCATTTTTGTTAAATGCAAACAAAGAGAATCCTAGACTTAAGTTTGACACAAGAAGCTCCTAATCAAAATAAATAACGAACACAAGTGTATCTTATTAGTTGATAATCTCGATTTGAAGGGGGAAGAGGGTCTTATGGCCGTTCACGTATAGTATAAATACTAGGGGATACCACCAATGTTTTACGGGTAGTATGCAACCTCTTTTGCTAGAAGTTCAATAAATTGAACTAATATATATCCGCGATCAAATCCTTGAGAAGATCAATTTCACAAAATACACTCTTGCAGTTAAATATTTTGCAAATCAAATTAAATAAATAGATTGAAAAAGTTAATTTGCTAGAATGTCGAAAAATTCCTGATGTAATACATATCACCGTCCTTTACAAAAGGAATAGAACGAATTCCACACAGCAAAATAAATTTTTAAATCTAAGAATTTTAACCTAATTTGTTTGTCCTATTGAGCTTGAGTTTTTTTTGCTCCTAAGGCCAACGTCTAATCAATTTTTATTTAAGTCCAGGGAGTATGCAAATGACAAAGTTTAATTGTTTTGGAGCCAAGGAAAGGTAATGACTTCCTCACCTTATGTTTGTTAGGGCTGTGCTCGTAACTAAATTTATTTCAGAATGCAGCCAAAACAACAATCAAACACAAATAATTGCAGAAATTAAAATTTGTACAAGCAAGCCGCTGCCCCTGCAGAATTTTTTTACAAGAAATGTCTATATTTTTTTCTTTGCAGCAGAGGACCTGTAGGGTTAAAAGAAATTTACAGTGGGGTATGGCAGTCCGTCCAGAAAATTTGTGTAGTGCTCACGCTTCTAACTCCACTGTCTGCAAGTCACTTGACTGCTGAATCCTAAGTTTGTTGTTCGAGTTCTTTTCTCACTTTGATCTTGTTTTTAAATGGCTTTTTTTTTGGAAGAAAATAAAACAAACTAAAATAAAAAAATAAAAAAAACTAACTAAAAAAAAAGAAGAAAAAAAAATAAACTAACAATTGGCTAGACTAAAGAAAATATAAAACAAACAAAACTAATTCTACTAAAGAAAATAAAAATATAAAACAAACTAAACTCAAAGTAAGAATCACTCAGCCCTCACACTCAAAACATAACAGAATTGGAATGCCAGGAACCCACAATTGAATGCAATAGAACAAAATAATTCAAGCCAACTATAAATTTTCCAGTAGGACTTGAGACAACAGAATAACCCTTGATAAAAGGGAAAGGCCAGTCCCACTTTTGACGCCCAGGTGAATTCACCAAAAACAAATCGCCCCCTTGGAAATAAATATGGCAATCGATCCCAAAGAATTCACGCCCCAAAAGAAAATTTCACTTTCTTTCTCAACACCGCAAATCACGATCCTGGGTTCAACCCTTTTTTTCTTGAATTTGGTTTTGCGATTATGATTCGAATCGGATGTTTGTGAGTTCGTAGTTGAGCCCGAGGTCCGCTGACGTGGTTTGGTGAAAGGCGTGCTTCGTGGAGGCAGATATGGGTTCGAATTTGGGGTTCAATTGTGGTTTGATGTTCTGTCGGCCTGGGATGTGGTTGGCAGGTGCTGAAATTGGTGGTGGTTTGCGATTATGGTTCGCAAGGGTGTGATTGAAACAGTAGTGTTTGTATTCGGTTGTTGTGATGCGAAGGGTTCTGGATGGTTGATGATGATTGATGGGGGGATACTGTTGGTCAAAACGTGGTGCTGAAAGGGACTCTAGATAATGATATTTGAGGGGTGACTGTGAGTCTGCTTTAGAACAGGACTTAGTGGAGATTGTGGTAAGATTTGGACGTGCTTATGTGAGGGCAGGGGTGTGATGACGTTGCGGTTGTGTTAGGGGAGCGAGATCTGAAGCTGTATGAAAGCGCGCTGAACTTGATGATGGTTCTGTGATGAACGTTGGTGTTTGTTTAAGACATGAGGGCGTCAATTTATGGTGGGTTGGTACGGCGGCAGAGGGGTATGTGAAAAGGAGAAGACGAATGAGGCTGGTGATCAGGTTGCATGCGGATTTGGGGGTGCGAAGTTGATCAGAGGTTGGGTGGAAGTGGATATTGACGATGGGTTGTTTGGTCTGTACCACGTGGTGTTGTGGGTGAAGAGGACGTGATATGGTTGAACTGGTTTGTGAAGAATGCGTGAGGGAATTAAATGTGGTGTTTGTGTTTGGCAGAACTTAAAAGGTAGAAGAACTCAAGAAAGGAAATACAAGAAGAAAAGGGAAAGCAAACATTTTTGGCTCTTTTTTTTTATTGAAAAGAAGGAAGAATTCGTAAAAGAGAAGAAGGAGACTGAGAAATAAAACGGAAAGACATAATAGGAAAAGTAGCAAGATTTTTTTTATTACTAAAGATTGGTGAAAAGAGGGAAAGAATTGCGAAAAGGAAGGAAACAAAAGAAAAGGAAAAGAAATCAAAAGAAAAAGTAGAAAGTTAGAAGATTATGGCATCAACTATTAATACCAAATCAACTAAATGAGAATTTTTTTTCTATATATAAAAGAAAAAAAAATAAGAATGTTTTTTTTTCAAACAAAATCAAACAAAAAAATAAAAATAAAAATAAAACAAAACTAACACGAATCAGAAATTAAATAAATAATAAAATTTAATTATTGCCTCCCTGGCAACGGAGCCAAAAACTTGATCGTCGCTTTCCTATGAATTAGAAAAGCGCGAATTTTAAATTAAATTCTGCAAGCGCACAGGTGTGTAGCATACAGGTCGAACACAGTGAGGTAAATTGAATTATATTATTTAAATAATTTCTTGGGCGAATTAGACGAATCCTGGAGGTTGGTTTTGAAAAAAATAAAAATTGAAACTGCGATCCGATTCAGAACAAATCTAATTGAACCGACGATCAAATCACAATTATCAGTTGGAAATTAAAATGCAAAACAGAAATAAAATGCAGAAATTAAAATTGCAGGGAAGAAGAACAACAAAAAGTAAAATTAGGATTGTCGTTGAAAC
This sequence comes from Allium sativum, assembly GCA_030737875.1. Classification (NCBI taxonomy): domain Eukaryota; kingdom Viridiplantae; phylum Streptophyta; class Magnoliopsida; order Asparagales; family Amaryllidaceae; genus Allium; species Allium sativum. The sequence goes on from CM060915.1 coordinate 564,721,051, forward strand.
TAATCAAACGACTAATCGCTAATAAAAAAAATGTAAAATACAATTGGTGTTCTTCCAATACTAATTATGAAGACAACACCGATTGCTAAGAAAAATTAAAATGCATAAAAATAAAAGAGAACTAGAAACTTTATTAAAGGAGAAGAAGAGAAAAATAGGATTCAGAATAATGGATGGTGGCTACAATGATATTACAAGGGTATATATAGGAGATAACCTAACCCTAACCCTAACCCTAATACAATGATAGACGGGCCTTAGGGAATTCACCAAAAGAGTTTACAATGAGAATCTCAAATGGGCCTTAGTTATATCTATTAAATTTTTGGCCTTTCTTCTTTTTCTCTTGGTTCTTTGACAAGCCTCCGTTGATTTGAGATGTGCATGGCCTTTTTATAAATCATTTTGTTGTCCAACTGCAACTAGATGTGGAATCTTCCTCTACAATTCTTCAAAATGTAAATATATAGCAATCTGATCTCCATTTCTCTACTTTTCTGGTTGCATGCGGGCTGGGTTGGAATATCTGTGAAAGTAACAAAACAATGCCCAAGTAATATTTATTTATACACAAAAGACAAGATATAAGAGCATAAACTAAACACATTTCTATGTCAATCAAATATATATATAAATCGTTAATCAAATATTGATTCTGTTGATCAGAATAATTCAAAATGAAATGAAGTAGATGTTAATTATATTGTTTAACATCTGTGGATGCAGGGAAACAGGTCGGAGGAATCCAACTGGATTCCTCAACATTTATTTTACTGTTTTCATATATTGTGATATATGATGTGATATACAATCTGTTGTTGATTGTGTGTGTTTGGATAATATTGATCAGTAATATATGGTATGTTAAATACCATAACAAATACTGGAATATGAAAAGGGAAATTTCAATTTTATATTGAAATTGAAATATTTATAAAATCAAAGGATTTAATATAAAGGAATATTTATAAAATCAAAGGATTTTATAAAGGAAATTATTTGTAAAACAAATATAAATGAAATTATTTGTAAAACAAAGATAAAGGAAAATATTGTAAAACAAATAGAAAGAGGAATATTTGTAAAACAATTACAAATAAAATAGAAAGGGAAATATTTGTAAAACATTTACAAATAGAATTATAAAAGGAAAAGGATTTTATAAAAGGAAATAATTATAAAATCAAAGAGTTGAAAAGGGAATTATTTGTAAAACAAATATAAAGGAAAATATTTGTAAAAGAAATAAAAGGAAAATATTTGTAAAAGAAATATAAAGGAAAGTATTTGTAAAACAAATAGAAAGAGAATTATTTGTAAAACAATTTACAAATAGAAATAAAAAGGGAAATATTTGTAAAACATTTACAAATAGAAATAAAAAGGGAAATATTTGTAAAACATTTACAAATGGAATTGGAAAGGGAAATATTTGTAAAACATTTACAAATAGAATTTAAAAGGAAATATTTGTAAAGCATTTACAAATAGATTAAATAGAAATATTTGTTTAGAAAATAAATAAAGTTATAAAAGGAAATATTTATTTAGGAACTAAATAAAATTATCAAAAGAGAATTATTTGATAAATAAATAGAATTGTATAAAAAGAGAGAAAAGAGATTTTTACACTAGGAAAGTTCAGACCTGTGCTTCGCACACGGGTATAACAGAATATGAATTTAAAGTGAATATTTAAGAGAAATCTGTTTTAACAGATAAAGTAAGAAGATTAATTTATAAATAATGTTTTATAAATTAAGTAAAATATTTATCCTTGGATAAATAGAATATATAAGCCAGGACTTATATAGAGAAGTAAGAATCGATTCCAACATCGATATTTGAAACTGAATATGGACGTAGAGTTAATCAAAAGGAGTTAGGGTTAATCAGTTAGAGTTAATCAGTTAGAGTTAACTAGTAAGAGTTAATCAGTTAGAGTTAACCGATTAGAGTTAAATCGAACTAAAGTTATTCGAATAGAGTAATCGAACAAGAGTTAACCGGTTGGATTCTTATCCAAAGAACAACTCCGTATGGGCGTTAGCATTTCGAATCAAATAGATTGAAGACAAATTGAAGACGGGGTAAAGTGCAAGGGCTATTGTATAAGTCCTAGGTAGAGATTGCCTAGGATGGGTGTACGGAATAGTGCCTTCGGTTTGTCCAGTCCCAGGACAACTTGAATGGACGAATGTCTGACAGAGTATATCTGGTAGATCGCGTAAGTAGATCGTTTCAAACGTATTTATGTTGGTGGCAGAGGAATTCATTTCTCTTAGCTTATACCCGTGGTATTTTTGGGGAAATCAATTTGTGATTTGACGGGTATGAAGATGTGGCATTCGAAGTAAATGGAAGAGTGATATGTTAAAAGATGCGTTTTGACCTCGAGCCTCATCAACTGGGAAATGACAGAAATCGGGCAGTATAATATCCCGTAACTTCCCCGTGGAGGAAAGAGCAGATACTTTAAGGACAAGACAAATCAGAACGCAAACAGAAGAACATTTCATTGTATATTACAACAATTCCACCAGAATACAAGAATATACAGAGTATGAATAAATATTACACAGAAAATATCATAGATTTAAATTACATTACAGCAGCGGAAAAATAATACAATACACAACTGAAAGAGATATACGGATACAGAGCTTTTCGGATATCATTCCCGTAGTAAATCAGGATCCTGTGAATATAAATCTGCAAAACCAAAACTACTTGCTGCCCGTGTCAAAAAAAGGGCACCCAGAGTTTAGGTTAAAACAATAAACTCCAGGTCAGTCATGTGACTGGTGTGAGAACTAAAACAGCTATTAATCTTTATTTTAAAGTTAGTAAATCAAGGGACCACGCCGTATACCACGGAACGGGTTTCCTCCCAAGAATACCAGTGCATAAAACAAACAGCGCAATGCTAAATAAAGAAAAATGAAGCTATTATAAGACCCAGGTCCCATCACACAATGCAACGCAAGCCGGAGGATAGGGTTTTTACCTTATAATAGTCAAGAATGCTTGGTACATGAAATTTCATGTTTTATTATTACTATAAGTGTATAGTGTCAAATCAATTTCAATCATAAGTATCAATCATAGACGGCATAAGTGCCCCATACCACTATGTCGCCATGTATAGGATTACAACTAAAACCGAAATGTCTCGTATTGGAAATTGGATTTCCATCCGTGAACCGAGGCTAGGGATCGTCCTCACCGAATTCGAGACAATCTAGCCTATGTCTCAGGAACAGCCGCAACTGCCAAATGGATCGTCAGGGCCGGTCCACCGATGTGGATTATTATGCCTGAACACTGCGTTTCCCTGCCCTTTGGGGCGTAAATGAGCCAATTGACTCCATCGGCTCCACACAGTCACCGATATATTCGAGGCGCCTCGTGTAATAACCCGGAAATCCGAGCCAATTTAAAAATTTTATTTTGGCAATTTTATTTTGGCAATTTTATTGAATTTTGAATATATAAAATGAATTATTTTAAATAATATCGACGAGAAATTTATTTTGAATAGAATTCGAACGTATATATTTATTTGAATCGTCGTTAGAATATAAATATTTATTTATAAATATAAAAGGAATTGAAAATGGCGCGGTAGTTCGATAATTCGATTTCAAAATTCAAATGAATGTACAGGATTCAAAATAAACCAGATTTTAGTGAAACCAAAAATATTTGAATCTAATTGGGAGTATCTTTCCAACGAATCCGAAAAATTGGAATTTCATAGCGTGGATAAAAAGTTATGTCCAGTTGAAAACTCAGAATAGTCGCTATGGAATTTCGGCCTGGTCATTTTGCAAACGACCTCGGTTTTCGACGAAACCGCTTTTGTTGGATCCGCTATGTCAAATTATTGCTAGATTCCAAATTTCATAATTTTTCGAGTCAATATGTGAGCGTGGCAAAGGAAAACGCGTTTGACCAGTTTAGTTGATTTTAATCGATTGGAAAATGGCCATTTTTCAAACGGTCTCAGAATTTGACGAAATTAGTTTTGTTAGGACCGTATCGTCAATACGAAGCTAGAAAATATTTTTCGGGAAATTTTCTAGTTAGCATGTGGCCCCGGTAAATTGAAATGTGCGTTCAACTTCAATATATAGATTTATATTTTGATTTTGATGGATACTGATCGAAACAGCCAAACGGGCTTGCGATACATATCCCAATGTGTTCGGTATGGGGGTAATTAGCTATGGACGACAGTCGGTGGGTTCGATTTCGAGTTCGAAAATAAAAGTTGCTTTTGGAAATTAAAATATAATTAAATTATATATATATATATATATATATATATATTCAATAACCCCCTATCTTCATTCATTCAATCAACCCCCCCGTTCTATTTTCCAAATCGAGAATCCCCCCTCCCCCCCCCCCCCCCGACGATCGGCACCACCGCGCCGCCCCCCTTCCATCACCACCGCCGCACCCCCCTGGCGCGCCTCTCCGCCTTCTTCCCCTCCTCCTCCTCTCTCTTCCCTCCTTCTCCTGAAACCGTGCCTCCCCTAAAGCCCACAGCCGCCGATCGACCACAACCCCCGCCTGCACCGCCTACACCTACTGCCGGACTCCTTTCCACCTCGACCCCCTCCTCCTTTGGACTTCTCCGAACCCAAGCCTCCCAAAACACCTCCGGTCCGCTGCTCCTTCACATTGTAGACCACATCGTCACCTGGAGCCTCCTCCGCTACTCCGACACCTTAAGTGAGTTTTATTTTATTTTTACCTCATATATTTACAAATAAAAATGCGATTTTTACAAAGAAAAATATGATTTTTAGTAATGAAAAGGTAGGATTTTTACACTAGAAAAGCCATGATTGTTGATAAGGAAAAGTTACGATTTTTAATGCGAAGGTAGCGATATAAAAATTCGATTTTTATATGAATGGATTAGAAATAAAAATTCGATTTTTATATATTGAATAGCTAAATAAAAATTTGATCTTTCTATATATGAAGTGGCGGTATGAAGGTAAAGGCGAGATTTTTATATATGTAAAGACGAATTTTTATGAATATAAAAGGTGATTTCTATGTAAATGGCTTTGAAAAAAAAATAAAAAAAATAATACGATTTTCTTAGTATAAAAAGATTACATCTTTAGTAGTGAAAAGATTATATTTTTAGAAATAAAAAGATTAGAAAGGTAAGATTTTTTAGCTTTATAAAGAATTGATTTTTAGTTAGGTAAAAATATAATCTTTATCGATATGAAGTCGTTGTAGAAATATAATGATTATTATATATACAGCGTTATAAAAATGTGATTTTTATATACATGGCAACAACACAAAAATGTGATTTTTATATAAATAGCAGCAATATAAAATTTTGATTTTTATATATGTAGTGGCTACGGGTAACGAAAGTGACAAAAGACAAGATGTTCTACATATGAAGAGTCGTGGCATTTGGTTTAGCTAGTCGGTGAGAACTCCTCACTTTTAATCTATTTCTAGTTATAAATATTTACTAGGATGCAGACGGTGTTTAGTAGCACCCGACACCCGTCGTCCACAGACCATGGACGGCTTGTATGCTTGTTTGTTTGATTTTGATGTGTATTTGATTGTGTGATGTGATGTGAAATGAAATAAAATATTTATATAGTTAAAAATATTTTATAGTTGAAAATAGAATTTTTAACGTGTATTTAAAATGAAATAAATATAAAAAATCGAAGGATTATTTTATATACACACATTTGACTGATATTGATTGGGACGATAAATTTTACACATCGCCCGATTGCACAAATAAAATCTCTGTTTGATTGTTTGAAAACCCCACACGGGTATTGGGATGATATATGACATACACTAGTCCCAATAATTAGCTGTATGTCGATCGATTGATTGACAGGCTGTTATAAGCGTTAAATATTTATATTTGATGCTTATACAGTATAGAACGCACTCTGGATGATGGTTGATTATTTATCGTTGTTATTTTATACGTGTGTTGTAGAAAATCCATATAATTAACATTATATGGTAATTGATTGGGCCTCATTCCAGTTTTGAAATAGAAATATTTGAAATAGAATATTTGAAATAGAATATTTGAACAGAAATATTTGAAATAGAAATATTTGAATAGAAATATTTGAATTAGAAATATTTGAAATAGAATATTTGAATAGAAATATTTGAAATAGAATATTTGAAAAAGAAATATTTGAATTATAATATTTGAAAATAGAAATATATGAAGTCGTGTTGATTAGATTTGCGCCATTTTGACGTGAACGATATTTATATCGATTTTATTCATTTTTCAATGAATATTGAAAGTGATTTCAAAATTCGAATGAAATTGAAATGAATTGAAATTCGAATTAAATTGAAATGAATTGAAATTCGAATTAAATTGAAATGAATTGAAATTCGAATTAAATTAAAATGAATTGAAATTCGAATTAAATTGAAATTCGAATTGAATTCGAATTAAATTGAAATGAATTGAAATTCGAATCAAATTGAAATGACTTGAAATTCAAATTAAATTGAAATTGAATTGAAATCGATTTAAAATGAAATTAAAACGAATATATATTGAAAAATTCAATCTTGATTTAAATTTGAAAAGGAAGTTGAAACCGTTTTGAAAACGAATTTAAAACGATTTATTAAATACGTTTTGAAAGGAAATCGACGAAATATAATATATATATATATATATATATATATATATATATATATATATATATATATTATATATAATGGCCTGAATAGAACGCGCCGCGCCGTGGCAGTTCGTGAATTTCGACCATTGACTTCGAATGGACATTACGGGAGATCCGACCGTCGAATTCTCCTGAAACTAGAACCGTTGGGTTCGTATCGAAAAGTGCTTTGTAACGAATATTTGAAATTAGAAATCTAACGGTTGGATTTGGAATTATGTCCAAATCAAATTTGGAAAAGGTCGCTGTAAGTGCAGTTCGATGGCCGTTGATGGAAATCGACTGTACAGGCCTTGATAAAATTATTAAAAATGTTAATAATTTGTGTAAAATCATAAGAAATGATTTGTGAAAAATTGGGATGAAAAACTCCATATTTGGAAAGATAAAAGTAGATTTTTATCGAAATGAACTAGTTTTGAACTAGAACAATAATTTATTTATTTTTAAAATAAATAAATTGAATTTGAAATGGTTTTGAAAATAACCAGAATTTCCAATAATTGAATTGGAATGGATTTGAATCGAAATTGTCTTCGGAATATTTCGATGTTAGATTTGGTGATGATACAGATATTGTTATGGGAATTTGAAAGATATATTAATATCGTTATTTCCAATACGATATTTGTTGGTCGTAGAATTTGATATGAATATAAGCCGGTATATTTTCTATTCAGAGCCTTGTATTTAATATCAAATGTGATTTGGGTTTGTCATGAATGGTGTCTTCATTAACACTGTTCCTAAGCCCAGTTGAGAAAAAGATTAAATCTTTTTATTTAGATTTAATGAAGTGTACTAATTAAATAATATTCAATTGGAATTGAATTGGTATTGATTTTTGGGTTTATCATGAACAGTGTTTTAAATAACACTTGTTCTTCAACCCGATAATTAATGGAATATGATTTTGGGTTGTCGTAAACGGTATCTTCAATAATACTGTTCTTAGACCCAAAGGAGTTAAGAAAATCAGAAACTAATTGGAGATTAGTTAAGTTGAATGGTTTCTGGGGTATTGATCTGATGTTGGTTTCGGCCTTCGGGGTTAATACTTAGGGAATTGCTCACTTGCTAATTTACGGTTAGGGACAGATTGAAATGTGATGTGATTTTGGGGTTTATCGTGAACCGTGTTTTAAATGACACTGATTCTTTAACCCAGTCAAAGATTAAAACTAAGTGGAGTTTTAATGAATCTTTAATTAGATTGAAAAGATCGAGAATGGAGTATCACCAGTTTTGCTCCAGGCGATAGTTAAATCTTTAATTAGATTTGAATGTGAAATGGTAATTGAATTTACCGATAACACCGTAGTGTTAGATATGAAGTATTACCAGTTTTACTTCATGGGATGAATAGGTTGGGATTGGGAAATAAAATAAATGATCACTTCGGTGTGGTTCGCTAATCCCGACTAGTTTGAATTGATATTCAAAAGAAGATTAAAGAATAAATTTAAAAGAATTTACCTTTGATAAAATTAATGGGAACCTTTCCCTAAGAAAGTGAAATTTAGAAACTAACTGTAGGTTAGCTAAGAAGAATGGTTTCCTGGGTATTGATCTGATGTTGGTTTTGGCCTTTGGGGTTAATGTTTGGGGAATTATTCTCTTGCTAATTTACGGTTAGTGACTGATGAATTGGAATGAGGCGTATGTTGTGTTTGTGTAACACTTGTTTATTATATACGCGAGTTATTCAGAAAGACCGGGTTTATCCCATTCTGAATAACTGATTCGACGATGAGTCGAAGATGAAGACGGTGGTTGAAGACCGGAGGTCTTCATGTCGTTTGGGTGATTACTGATGATCTTGATTGGGATGTACACCCAAGAGGAGGGAATCAGTTGGTGATCGTCCAGACGTACTTGGAGATCAATGGATATGCAAGGAATAAGGTTCCTCCTGTTTCGTTCAGACCCAGAACGGACTTGTAAATGGATGTGTGTCTGACATCGGATTTCATTCTGTGTGATTGATATCGGTTGCATAGCGTGAATTGCCTGTGTGGCATGCTAAGATGCAAATGATCAAGGCTTTTGTTGAAAAGCAAAGTCTTGTGGTTGATGATCAAAGCACGGCCTGTGTGGCATAGCTTTGTGTAGCGTTGATTCGCGAGCCTGACACCCCGGTTGTGAACCAAAAACGAGAGAAGGACCTCTGGGAGGACATGCATTTCTTTCTAGCTAGAAGTGGCGTAAGTGGTTTTACATGCCCTGACGAGTTTGACTTATGTGGTTGTTGCTATTGCGAGGCGCCTCGGATATATCGGTGATTATGTGGAGCCGATGGAGTTATTTGTTGGCTCATTTACACCCCAAAGGGTGGGGAAACGCAGTGTTCAGGCATTTTAATCCACATCGGTGGACCGGCCCTGTCGCTCCAAAGGCTTGACTGAGTACTTGCCTGAGGCTCGGGCTAGACAGTCTCGAATCGGTAGAGGACTATCTTTTGCCTCGGTTCACAGATGGAAATCCAACTTCCAATACGTGACGTTTCGATTTTAGTTGTAATCCTATATATGGCGACATAGTGGGATGGGGCGCTTATGCCGCCTATGATTGATACTTATGATTTGAATTTGTTTTATACACTATGCACTTATAATAGTATCAAAATAATCTGTTTTAAACGTATCAAGCATTCTTTGGCTATTATAAGGTAAAAACCCTATCCTCCGGCTTGCGTTGCATTGTGTGACGGGACATGGGTCTTATAATAGCTTCATTGTTCTTTATTTAGCATTGCGTTGTTGTTTTATGCACTGGTATTCTTGGGAGGAAACCCGTTCCGTGTTATAAGGCGTGGTCCCTTGATTTACCTAACTTTAAAATGAAGATTAATAACTGTTTTAGTTCTCACACCAGTCACATGACTGACCTGGAGTTTATTGTTTTAACCTAAACTCTGGGTGCCCCTATTTTCGACACGGGCAGCTAGTAGTTTTGGTTTTGCAGATTTATATTCACAGGACCCTGATTTACAGCTGGAACGATACCCAGAAAGCTCTGTCTCCGTTTATTACTTCTAGTTGTGTATTGTATTATTTTCCACTTCTATGTAATGTATTGTCATCTCCGATATTTTCTGTGTAATATTTATTCATACTCTGTATATTCTTGTATTCTGATGGAATTATTGTAATATACAAGGAAATGTTCTTCCGTCTGCGATCTGATGTGGCTTGTTCTCAACTCTATCCGTGATTTCCCGTAAGGGGGATTTCGGGTCGTTTCATTTTGGTATCAGAGCTTTGGTTTACAAAGCTCAGAGAACAAGACACATTAGAACCATATGAAAGAATTCATCAGACATTGGATTAGTAATATCCAATGGGAATGACTCGTTAGAGATGTGATCAGTAGTGTCATAGGACGAGTGTGAAGAGTATATTTTTAAAGTGAAAACAATTTTTGTTTTGAAAATTTAAATCAATTATTCGTATTTGAATATTTATTTTAAATTGATTTGGACAATCCAATATATAAGGATTTTGCATATACGTCTTGCAAACGTGTATTCGAAGTTTTAATGTACTGGATAGTTATAGAATCACACTCTAGTTGCCCGGGGATAATCCTGGTGACAGGGCACCATCGCCAGTATTTATATTCGAGTGATGAAAGTGAGATTTCTATATATTTCCAATTGACTGGTGTGAGAACCGAAATTAGATAGGGCCTATTGTTGTGATTTGGCATCAAAAATCTGATTTTTTGACTATGTATCAAAATTATGAGTTTGAAATGATAACCAACTAATTGATTGATGGTTGTGTTGTTTGATTATTGTTTGACTAATTAAAATCTGAACCATTTATCCAAATTAATCAAATAGTGAATTTTATTGAAAATTAGTCGCATTTGCATGCATATACACGTGCTTACATTGAACAGGTCATAGCAAGGAGGCTAGAGCAGAAGAATAAAATTGTTTGCCCGATAAATAGGTACATGTTTACCATAATTTACTGTTTTGTTTGGGTGATGATGATTTTATGAGCCGATTGGCTTTTTCTTTTTCTTTTGGATTGAAGAAGGCCATGGGAGGCTATATGAAATATTCCGAAGTCCCCGGTGCAGTGGAGGTTATGGCGAAATTTTTCGAAAATTTAGGGTGTTAGCCAAATTTTTGAAAAATTTGAAAAGTTCTTCGAAACTGAAAAGTTGAAGAACTTAAGCCGTAATGAAAATAATGAAAGTTGAGTTGATTAGTTAAACAGCTTTCGGCTTCGGTCTTTTTCGGGGATGAAAAGTTTTAAGTGGGGGAGATTGTAATAACCCGGAAATCCGAGCCAATTTAAAATTTATATTTTGGCTATTTTATTGAATTTTGAATATTTAAAATGAATTATTTTAAATAATATCGACGAGAAATTTATTTTAAATAGAATTCGAACGTATATATTTATTCGAATCATCGTTAGAATATAAATATTTATTTATAATTACAAAGGAATTGAAAATGGCGCGGTAGTTCGATAATTCGATTTCAAAATTCAAATGAATGTACAGGATTCAAAATAAACCGGATTTTAGTGAAACCAAAAATATTTGAATCTAATTGGGAATATCTTTCCAACGAATCCGAAAAATTGAAATTTCATAGCGGGGGTAAAAAGTTATGTCCAGTTGAAAACTCAGAATAGTCGCTATTGAATTTCGGCCCTTAAAAATGGCCATTTTGCAAACGACCTCGGTTTTCGACGAAACCACTTTTGTTGGATCCACGATGTCAAATTATTGCTAGATTTTAAATTTCGTAATTTTTCGAGTCAATATGTGAGCGTGGCAAAGGAAAACGCGTTTGACCAGTTTAGTTGATTTTAATCGACTGGAAAATGGCCATTTTTCAAACGGTCTCAGAATTTGACGAAATTAGTTTTGTTAGGACCGTATCGTCAATACGAAGCTAGAAAATATTTTTCGGGAATTTTTCTAGTTAGCATGTGGCCCCGGTAAATTGAAATGTGCGTTCAACTTCAATATATAGATTTATATTTTGATTTTGACGGATACTGATCGAAACAGCCAAACGGGCTTGCGATACATATTCCATTGTGTTCGGTATGAGGGTAATTAGCTATGGACGACAGTCGGTGGGTTCGATTTCGAGTTCGAAAATAAAAGTTGCTTTTGGAAATTAAAATATAATTAAATCATATATATATATATATATTTTCAATAACCCCCCATCTTCATTCATTCAGTCAACCCCCCCCCCCCCGCCTATTCTATTTTCCAAATCGAGAACCCCCCCCCCCGACGATCGGCACCACCGCGCTGCCCCCCACCCCCTTCCATCACCACGCCGCGCCACCTCTGGCGCGCCTCCCCTCCTTCTTCCCCTCCTCCTCCTCTCTCTTCCCTCCTTCTTCTCCTGAAACCGCCTCTCCCCTAAAGCCTACATCCGTCGATCGACCACAACCCCCGCCTACACCTGCTGCCGGACCCCCTTTCCACCTCGACCCCCTCCTCCTTTGGCCTTCTCCAAACCCAAGCCTCCCAAAACACCTTCGGTCCGCTGCTCCTTCACATTGTAGACCACATCGTCACCTGGAGCCTCCTCCGCTACTCCGACACCTTAAGTGAGTTTTATTTTATTTTTACCTCATATATTTACAAATAAAAATGCGATTTTTACAAAGAAAAATACGTTTTTTAGTAATGAAAAGGTAGGATTTTTACACTGGAAAAGCCATGATTGTTGATAAGGAAAAGTTATGATTTTTAATGCGAAGGTAGCGATATAAAAATTCGATTTTTATATGAATGGATTAGAAATAAAAATTCGATTTTTATATATTGAATAGCTAAATAAAAATTTGATCTTTCTATATATGAAGTGGCGGTATGTAGGTAAAGGCGAGATTTTTATATATGTAAAGACGAATTTTTATGAATATAAAAGGTGATTTCTATGTAAATGGCTTTGAAAAAAATTAAAAATAATAATATGATTTTCTTAGTATAAAAAGATTACATCTTTAGCAATGAAAAGATTATATTTTTAGAAACAAAAAGATTAGATTTTTTAATTATCTAAAGGTAAGATTTTTTAGCTTTATAAAGAATTGATTTTTAGTTAGGTAAAAATATAATCTTTATCGATATGAAGTCGTTGTAGAAATATAATGATTATTATATATGTGTAACAACCCGGAAATCTGGGCCAGTTTAAATTTTTTATTTTGGCAATTTTATCGAATTTTAAATATTTAAAATGAATTATTTTAAATAATATCGACGATAAAATTTCTTTTGAATAAAATTCAATCGTATATAGTTAGATAGATCGACGATAGAATATAAATATTTATTTATATTTATAAAAGGAATTGAAAATGGTGCGGTAGTTCGATAATTCGATTTCAAACTTCAATTGAATGTACCGGGTGCAAAACAATCCAGATTTTAGCGAAACCAAAAATGACGGGATCTATTCGATAATATCTTTCCAACGAATCCGAAAAATTGAAATTTCATAGCGGGAATCAAAAGATATGTCCAGTTGAAAATTCTGAATAGTCGCTATGGAATTCAGGCCCTTAAAAATGGAAATTTTGCAAACGACCTCGGATTTCGACGAAACCACTTTTGTTGGATCCGTGATGTAAAGTTATTGCTAGATTCCAAATTTCATAATTTTCCGAATCAATATGTGAGCGTGGCAAAGGAAAACGCGTTTGACCAGTTTCAGTTGATTTTAATCGACTGGAAAATGGCCATTTTTCAAATGGTCTCAGAATTTGATGAAACTAGTTTTGTTAGGACCGTATCATCAATACGAAGCTAGAAAATATTTTCCTGGATTTTTTCGAGTTAGTATGTGCCTCGGTAAATTGAAATGTACGTTCAAATTGAATATATAATGAATTATATTTTAATTCTAGCGGAAACTGATCGAAATGATCGAATTGGGTTACGAAACATATCTCAATGTGTCCGGAATGGGGGTATTTAGCTAGGGGCGACAGCCGTTGAGGTTCGTTTGGAGTTCGTATGAAAAAGAGGGTATTTTTGGAAATAATTTTATTTTTTTTATATATAAATACACCTTTTTGCCTTAACCCTAATCACAATCAGGAAGCCGCCTTTTAGTGGAAATCGACGGACTAGAGCTTCAAAATAAAACCCTAAAAAAATATCCGAATCTCGATCAAATTAACATTGTTTTGTTTGAAATTATAAAAATCATATTGTTTGAAATTATAGAAGTCATACAGTTTGAAAATAAAAAAATTAGGATTGTTTTAAAATAGAAAGAGCAACATAAAAATACGATTTTTATAGAATCGCATTAGAAAGAAAAATATGATTTTTAACATATGTATGTTATTTATATGATAGACGTGCTGGAGCTCTGGAAAAACAAATCTAAAATTGACAGCAAAAGAATGGAGGAATGGAACCCTCGGTGAGAACTTCTCACCTTTCAATTTAATTATTCCAGTTATAAATATATACTAGGATGCAGACGGTGTTTAGTAGCACCCGACACCCGTCATCCACAGACCATGGATGGCTTGTTTGTTTAATTGTTTGGTTGTATAGTTGGTTAGATTATTTGGTTTAAATTGAATTGTTTGGTGAAATGAAATTGATTTGATTGATGTGTGAATGGCGTGGGCCTTCACTAGACCGGGGATAAGGCTAGGCCTTGTCCCGTTTCTAGTATCGTGCCGTTATGCCGCCGAAATTTTCTAAAAATAAGTTAGAAAAATAAAGATAACATTTTATTTAATAAATGAACCGAATAGAGTATTCATAGGTTGAATAAAATAGTTTGATCGTTAAAAATATAATTTTTAACGTGAAGGTGAATAAATAAATATTCATTTACAAACCGGACGGTTTGTTTATGTACACCTATTTGAAGGACATTGATTGGGACGATAAATTTTACACATCGCCCAAGTGCACAAATAAAAATCTGTGTTTGATTGTTTGAAACCCCACACGGGTATTGGGATGATATTTGACGTACAATAATCCCGATTGTTTAGTTGTATGTCGATCGATTGATTGACAGACTGTTATAAGCGTTGAATATTTATATTTGATGCTTATACAGTGTAGAATGCACTTTGGATGATGGTTGATTATTCATCGTTGTTATTGTATGCATGTGTTGTAGAAAATCCATATAATTAACATTATATGGTAATTGATTGGGCCTAATTCCAGTTTCAAAATAGAAATATTTGAAATAGAAATATTTGAAATAGAATATTTGAAAATAGAAACATATGAAGCCGTGTTGGTTAGATTGACGCCATTTTGACGTGAACGATATTTATATCGATTTTATTCATTCTTCAATGAATATTGAATAGATTTGAAATTCGAACTATATTGAAATGAATTGAAATTCGAATAACATTTAAAGTGAATTGAAATTCGAATTAAACTGAATTGATTTGAAATTCGAAATACACTAAAATGATTTGAAATTGAATAGAAATGAATTTGAATTGAAATTGAATACGAATCGAAATTTAATTGAAAATGAACTGAAATTGAATTAGAAATCAATTTGAATTGAAATCAATTTGAAATGAATTTAAAATGAATTTAAATTAGAATATTCAATTTTGATTTGAAATTGAATATGAAGTTGAAACCGTTTTGAAAATGAATTTAAAACGATTTATAAAGCACGTTTTTGAATTGAAATCGACGAAGTATATATTATATATATTATATATATAATATAATGGCCTGAATAGAACGCGCCGCGCCGCGGCAGTTCGCGAATTTCGACCATTGACTTCGAACGGATATTGCGGGAGATCCGACCGTCGGATTCTCCTAAAACCAGAACCGTTGGGTTCGTATCGAAAAGAGCTTTCTAACGAATATTAGAAATTAGAAATCTAACAGTTGGATTTGATGGAAATCGACTGTACGGGCCTTGATAAAATTATTAAAAATAGTAATAATTTGTGTAAAATCATAAGAAATGATTTAGGAAAAATTAGGATGAACAACTCCATATTTGAAAAGATAAAAATTGATTTTTATCGAAATGAACTAGTTTTGAACTAGAATTATAATCCTATTTATTTTTAAAATAAATAAATTGAATTTGAAATGGTTTTGAAAATAACCAGAATTTCCAATGATTGCATTGGAGTGGATTTGAATCGAAATTGTCTTCGGAATATTTCGATGTTGGAATTCGTGATTATACAGATGTTGTTATGGACATTTGAAAGATATACATTTATATGGTTATTTCCAATACGACATTTGTTAATCGTAGAATTTGATATTGAATATAAGCCGATATATTTTCTATTCAGAGCCTTGTATTGAATATCAAATGTGATTTGGGTTTGTCGTGAATGGTGTCTTCATTAACACTGTTCTTGAACCCAGTTGAGAAAAGATTAAATCTTTTTATTTAGATTTAATGAAGTGTACCAATTAAATAATATTTAATTGGAATTGAATTCGAATTAATTTTTGGGTTTATCATGAACAGTGTTTTAAATAACACTCGTTCTTTAACCCGATAATTAATGGAATGTGACTTTGGGGTTTATCATGAACCGTGTTTTAAATGACACGGATTCTTTAACCCAGTCACAGATTAAAACTAAGTGGAGTTTTAATGAATCTTTAATTAAATTGAAATAATCGAGGATGGAGTATCACCAGTTTTACTCCAAGCGATAGTTAAATCTTTAATTAGATTTGAACGTGAAATGGTAATTGAATTTACCGATAACACCGCGGTGTTAGATATGAAGTATTACCACTTTTACTTCATGGGATGAATAGGTTGGGATTGGGGAATTAAAACAAATGATTACTTCGGTAAGGTTCGTTAATCCCGACTAGTAGAATCAAAATTCAAAAGAAGATTAAAGAATAAATTCAAGGAGTTTATCTTTGATAAAATTAATGGGAACCTTTCCCTATGAATGTGAAATTTAGAAACTAACTGTCGGTTAGCCAAGCAGAATGGTTTTCTGGATATTGATCTGATGTTGGTTTCGGCCTTCGGGGTTAATATTTGGGGAATTATTCTCTTGATTAATTTACGGTTAGTGACTGATGAATTGGAATGAGGCGTATGTTGTGTTTGTGTAACACTTGTTTATAATATACGCGAGTTATTCGGAAAGACCGGGTTTATCCCATTCTGAATAACTGATACGACGATAAGTCGAAGATGAAGACGGTGGTCGAAGACCGGAAGTCTTCACGTCGTTTGGATGATTACTGACGTTCCTGATTAGGCTGTACACCCAAGAGGATGGAAATAGTTGGTGGTCGTCCAGACGTACTTGGAGATGGATGGATATGTGAGGTAAGTGCCTCCGGTTTCGTTCAGACCCAGAACGGACTTGTAAATGGACTGTTTGCCTGACATTGGATTTTAGTCCGTGTGATTGATCTCTATTAAATATATAT
Organism: Allium sativum; assembly: GCA_030737875.1. Classification (NCBI taxonomy): domain Eukaryota; kingdom Viridiplantae; phylum Streptophyta; class Magnoliopsida; order Asparagales; family Amaryllidaceae; genus Allium; species Allium sativum. Next base: position 564,738,204 of record CM060915.1, read on the forward strand.
CTGTTTGGCGGCGGAGAATTTATTCTCTTGCTTAACGCCCTTCTCTGAGACGTACGAGCTCAGGGGTTATATATTGATGGATGTCAAACACATGGAGTGAATTGCCTGTGTGGCATGCCTAAGTGGCAAATGATCAAGGCTTCTGTTGAAAAGCAAAGTCTTGTGGTTGATGATCGAAGCACGTCCTTTGTGGCGTAGCTTTGTGTAACGTTTACTTCGCGAGTTTCACACCCGGTATGAACCAAAAACGGGAGACGGACCTCAGGGAGGGCATGCGTTTCTTTCTAGTTAGAAGTGGCGTCAGTGGTTTTACACGCCCTGACGAGTTTGACTTATGTGGTTGTTGCTGTTGCGAGGCGCCTCGGTTATATCGGTTTCAGCCGATGCATTCTGGTCGGCAGACGGACCAGACTTACACCCCATAGGGTGGGGAAACGTAGTGTTCAGGCATAATAATCCACATCGGTGGACCAGCCCTGACGATCTAAAGGCTTGCCTGCGCGCTTGCCTATGGCTCGGGCTAGAGAGTCACAAATCGGTAGAGGATCTTGCCCCTAGCCTCGGTTCATACCATAAATGATAACCCAACTTCCAATACGACATTGCGGTTTTGAATGTAAACTTATATATGGCGACATAGTGGTATGGGTCATTCATGTCGCCTATGATTGATACTTATGATTTGAAGTTGTTTCATACACTATGCACTTATAATAGTATCAAATGATTTGTTTTAAACGTATCAAGCATTCTTTGGCTGTTATAAGGGAAAACCCTATCCCCCGGCTTGCGTTGCATTGTGTGATTGGACCTGGGTCTTATAACAGCTTCATTTTTCTTTATTTAGCATTGCGTTGTTTGTTTTATGCACTGGTATTCTTGGAAGGAAACCCGTTCCGTGTTATACGGCGTGGTCCATTGATTTACCTAACTTTAAAATAAAGATTTATAACTGTTTTAGTTCTCACACCAGTCACATGATTGACCTGGAGTTTATTGTTTTAACCTAAACTCTGGGTGCCCTTATTTTGACACAGGAAGCTAGTAGTTTTGGTTTTTGCAGATTTATATTCACAGGATCCTGGTTTACAGCTGGAATGATATCCAGAAAGCTTTGCATCCGCATATCTACTTCTAGTTGTGTATTGTATTATTTTCCGCTGCTATGTATTTAAATATAATTTAAATCTCTGATATTTCTGTGTAATATTCATTTATACTCTGTATATTCTTGTGATCTGATGTATTGTTGTAATATACAATGAAATGTTCTTTTATATGCGTTCTGATTTGTCGTGTTCTCAAAACAATCCGCGCTTTCTCTCGCTCTTCGGGGACCGGGGAAGTTTGGGTCGTTTCATCGTGGTATCAGAGCCTTGGTTTACAAAGCTCAGAGAACAAGACACATTGGAACCGTACGAAAGAATTCATCAGATATTGGATTAGCAATATCCAATGAGAATGACTCGTTAGAGATGGGATCAGTAGTATCCTAGAACGAGTGTGGAGAGTATATTTTTCAAATGAAAACAATTCTGTTTTGAAATTTAGATCGTTTTACACGTATTTGAATAATTTATTTATATTGATTTTGGACAATTCAGTATATAAAGAATTTGCATATACGCCTTGCAAACGTATATTCAAAGTTTTAATATATTGGATAGATATAGCATCACACTCTAGTCGCCCGAAGATGATATTGATGATAGCGATCGCATCATCAACATTTATGTTCGAGTTTCGAAGGTGTGATTTTCTATATATTTCCATTAGACTGGTGTGAGAACCAAAACTAATATAGCTAGAATACATTGTTGTGATTTGGCATCAAAACATGATTTTCTTTATATATATCAAAATTATGAATTTGAAACGTTAATCCACTAATTGATTGATGTTTGTGTTGTTTGTTTAATTGTTTGATAATTTTGAACCATTATGCCTAATTTGATCAAATTATGAATTGTATTGAAATTTGGTCGCATTTGCTTGCATATACTTGTACTTACATTGAACAGGTCATAGCAAGGAGGCTAGAGCAGAGAATAAAATTTGTTTGCCCGACAAATAGGTACATGTTTACTACATAATTTACTGTTTTGTTTGGGTGATGATGATTTTATGAGCCTATTGGCTAGCCGCTTGGCCTTTTCTTTTTCTTTTTGAGATTAGAAGGCCTATATGGCAATTTCGGAATTTTCCCGTGGATCCCGGTGCAGAGGAGGTTATGGCGAAATTTTTCGAAAATTCCGGGTGTTAGCCAAATTTTTGAAATTTTGAAAATTCTCAGAAACTGAAAGGTTGGAGAATGGAAGCCAGATCGAACGTAGAGTTGATTAATCAAACCACTTTCGACTTTGTTCCTTTTCGGGGACGAAAAGTTTTAAGTGGGGGAGATTGTAACAACCCGGAAATCTGGGCCAGTTTAAAAATTTTATTTTGGCAATTTTATCGAATTTTAAATATTTAAAATGAATTATTTTAAATAATATCGACGAGAAAATTTCTTTTGAATAAAATTCAATCGTATATAGTTAGATAGATCGACGATAGAATATAAATATTTATTTATATTTATAAAAGGAATTGAAAATGGCGCGGTAGTTCGATAATTCGATTTCAAACTTCAATTGAATGTACCGGGTGCAAAACAATCCGGATTTTAGCGAAACCAAAAATGACGGGATCTATTCGATAATATCTTTCCAACGAATCCGAAAAATTGAAATTTCATAGCGGGAATCAAAAGATATGTCCAGTTGAAAATTCTGAATAGTCGCTATGGAATTCAGGCCCTTAAAAATGGAAATTTTGCAAACGACCTCGGATTTCGACGAAACCACTTTTTTTGGATCCGTGATGTAAAGTTATTGCTAGATTCCAAATTTCATAATTTTCCGAATCAATATGTGAGCGTGGCAAAGGAAAACGCGTTTGACCAGTTTCAGTTGATTTTAATCGACTGGAAAATGGCCATTTTTCAAATGGTCTCAGAATTTGATGAAACTAGTTTTGTTAGGACCGTATCATCAATATGAAGCTAGAAAATATTTTCCTGGATTTTTTCGAGTTAGTATGTGACCTCGGTAAATTGAAATGTACGTTCAAATTGAATATATATTGAATTATATTTTAATTCTAGCGGAAACTGATCGAAATGATCGAATTGGGTTACGAAACATATCTCAATGTGTCCGGAATGGGGGTATTTAGCTAGGGGCGACAGCCGTTGAGGTTCGTTTGGAGTTCGTATGAAAAAGAGGGTATTTTTGGAAATAATTTTATTTTTTTTATATATAAATACACCTTTTTGCCTTAACCCTAATCACAATCAGGAAGCCGCCGTTTAGTGGAAATCGACGGACTAGAGCTTCAAAATAAAACCCTAAAAAAATATCCGAATCTCGATCAAATTAATTCATGAATTCAAAACAACAATTCGAGAGCATCTTCAGATCTTTAAATTTGTATAAGGTTGATTGAAAACCGTTTAGTGTTTTGCTCAAATTTGGATCAAGAATAAGGCGCGTTCAAAGGGGTTTTCGCGCTGCCTGGTACCGACGAGTTCGATGAGGTTGGGTGGAGTAGGTAGGCGACGCGGAAGGGGACGGATGATGGTTTCTGATCGTGGTTCGGCTTCATAGGAGGGCGTGCGACTTTGGTCAGAAGGAGGAAGCGAGTTCGTATTTTATCTGTATCAATGAGGAAGAAGAAAGGGGGAGGCCAGGTCACGTGAAAAGGAGGTGAGAAATTTATTTAAAATACATTGTTATAAATAAGACTGAAATGTATATTGATAATTTTGTTAAATAAAACTAAAATTTATGTTTATAATTTTGTTAGGAAAACCTGCAATTTATATATATAGTATTGTAAAAAAAAAATACCATAGGTTTTAAAATTATAAATAGAATTTTTTTTTTGTAAATATAATTAGCAAATGTTCTTTTAAATAAAATTAACTATATAAAAATATACATGCTTTGTAAAATATAAAATGAACAATGTTGTTTTAAAATAAAATTGGCGTGATTGTAGAATATAAAATTAACATTGTTTTGTTTGAAATTATAAAAATTATATTGTTTGAAATTATAGAAGTCATACAGTTTGAAAATAGAAAAATTAGGATTGTTTTAAAATAGAAAGAGCAACATAAAAATACGATTTTTATAGAATCGCATTAGAAAGAAAAATATGATTTTTAACATATGTATGTTATTTATATGATAGACATGCTGGAGCTCTGGAAAAACAAATCTAAAATTGACAGCAAAAGAATGGCGGAATGGAACCCTCGGTGAGAACTTCTCACCTTTCAATTTAATTATTCTAGTTATAAATATATACTAGGATGCAGACGGTGTTTAGTAGCACCCGACACCCGTCATCCACAGACCATGGATGGCTTATTTTTTTAATTGTTTGGTTGTATAGTTGGTTAGATTATTTGGTTTGAATTGAATTGTTTGGTGAAATGAAATTGATTTGATTGATGTGTGAATGGCGTGGGCCTTCACTAGACCGGGGATAAGGCTAGGCCTTGTCCCGTTTCTAGTATCGTGCCGTTATGCCGCCGAAATTTTCTAAAAATAAGTTAGAAAAATAAAGATAAAATTTTATTTAATAAATGAACCGAATAGAATATTCATAGGTTGAATAAAATAGTTTGATCGTTAAAAATATAATTTTTAACGTGAAGGTGAATAAATAAATATTCATTTACAAACCGGACGGTTTGTTTATGTACACCTATTTGAAGGACATTGATTGGGACGATAAATTTTACACATCGCCCAACTGCACAAATAAAAATCTGTGTTTGATTGTTTGAAACCCCACACGGGTATTGGGATGATATTTGACGTACACTAATCCCGATTGTTTAGTTGTATGTCGATCGATTGATTGACAGACTGTTATAAGCGTTGAATATTTATATTTGATGCTTATATAGTGTAGAATGCACTTTGGATGATGGTTGATTATTCATCGTTGTTATTGTATGCATGTGTTGTAGAAAATCCATATAATTAACATTATATGGTAATTGATTGGGCCTCATTCCAGTTTCAAAATAGAAATATTTGAAATAGAACTATTTAAAATAGAATATTTGAAAATAGAAACATATGAAGCCGTGTTGGTTAGATTGACGCCATTTTGACGTGAACGATATTTATATCGATTTTATTCATTCTTCAATGAATATTGAATAGATTTGAAATTCGAACTATATTGAAATGAATTGAAATTCGAATAACATTTAAAGTGAATTGAAATTCGAATTAAACTGAATTGATTTGAAATTCGAAATACACTGAAATGATTTGAAATTGAATAGAAATTAATTCGAATTGAAATTGAATACGAATCGAAATTTAATTGAAAATGAACTGAAATTGAATTAGAAATCAATTTGAATTGAAATCAATTTGAAATGAATTTAAAATGAATTTAAATTGGAATATTCAATTTTGATTTGAAATTGAATATGAAGTTGAAACCGTTTTGAAAATGAATTTAAAACGATTTATAAAGCACGTTTTTGAATTGAAATCGACGAAGTATATATTATATATATTATATATATAATATAATGGCCTGAATAGAACGCGCCGCGCCGCGGCAGTTCGCGAATTTCGACCATTGACTTCGAACGGATATTGCGGGAGATCCGACCGTCGGATTCTCCTAAAACCAGAACCGTTGGGTTCGTATCGAAAAGAGCTTTCTAACGAATATTAGAAATTAGAAATCTAACGGTTGGATTTGGAATTACGTCCAAATCAAATTTGGAAAAGGTCGTTGTAAGTGCAGTTCGATGGCCGTTGATGGAAATCAACTGTACGGGCCTTGATAAAATTATTAAAAATAGTAATAATTTGTATAAAATCATAAGAAATGATTTAGGAAAAATTGGGATGAACAACTCCATATTTGAAAAGATAAAAATAGATTTTTATCGAAATGAACTAGTTTTGAACTAGAATTATAATCCTATTTATTTTTAAAATAAATAAATTGAATTTGAAATGGTTTTGAAAATAACCAGAATTTCCAATGATTGCATTGGAGTGGATTTGAATCGAATTTGTCTTCGGAATATTTCGATGTTGGAATTCGTGATTATACAGATGTTGTTATGGACATTTGAAAGATATACATTTATATCGTTATTTCCAATACGACATTTGTTAATCGTAGAATTTGATATTGAATATAAGCCGATATATTTTCTATTCAGAGCCTTGTATTGAATATCAAATGTGATTTGGGTTTGTCGTGAATGGTGTCTTCATTAACACTGTTCTTGAACCCAATTGAGAAAAGATTAAATCTTTTTATTTAGATTTAATGAAGTGTACCAATTAAATAATATTTAATTGGAATTGAATTCGAATTAATTTTTGGGTTTATCGTGAACAGTGTTTTAAATAACACTCGTTCTTTAACCCGATAATTAATGGAATGTGACTTTGGGGTTTATCGTGAACCTTGTTTTAAATGACACGGATTCTTTAACCCAGTCACAGATTAAAACTAAGTGGATTTTTAATGAATCTTTAATTAAATTGAAATAATCGAGGATGGAGTATCACCAGTTTTACTCCAAGTGATAGTTAAATCTTTAATTAGATTTGAACGTGAAATGGTAATTGAATTTACCGATAACACCGCGGTGTTAGATATGAAGTATTACCAGTTTTACTTCATGGGATGAATAGGTTGGGATTGGGGAATTAAAACAAATGATTACTTCGGTAAGGTTCGTTAATCCCGACTAGTAGAATCAAAATTCAAGAGAAGATTAAAGAATAAATTCAAGGAGTTTATCTTTGATAAAATTAATGGGAACCTTTCCCTATGAATGTGAAATTTAGAAACTAACTGTCGGTTAGCCAAGCAGAATGGTTTTCTGGATATTGATCTGATGTTGGTTTCGTCCTTCGGGGTTAATATTTGGGGAATTATTCTCTTGATTAATTTACGGTTAGTGACTGATGAATTGGAATGAGGCGTATGTTGTGTTTGTGTAACACTTGTTTATAATATACGCGAGTTATTCGGAAAGGCCGGGTTTATCCCATTCTGAATAACTGATACGACGATAAGTCGAAGATGAAGACGGTGGTCGAAGACCGGAAGTCTTCACGTCGTTTGGATGATTACTGACGATCCTGATTGGGCTGTACACCCAAGAGGATGGAAATAGTTGGTGGTCGTCCAGACGTACTTGGAGATGGATGGATATGCGAGGAAAGTGCCTCCGGTTTCGTTCAGACCCAGAACGGACTTGTAAATGGACTGTGTGCCTGACATTGGATTTTAGTCCGTGTGATTGATCTCTATTAAATATATATCTGTTTGGCGGCCGAGAATTTATTCTCTTTCTTAACGCCCTTCTCTGAGACGTACGAGCTCAGGGGTTATATATTGATGGATATCAAACGCATGGAGTGAATTGCCTGTGTGGCATGCCTAAGTGGCAAATGATCAAGGCTTCTGTTGAAAAGCAAAGTCTTGTGGTTGATGATCGAAGCACGGCCTTTGTGGCGTAGCTTTGTGTAACGTTTACTTCGCGAGTTTCACACCCGGTATGAACCAAAAACGGGAGACGGACCTCAGGGAGGGCATGCGTTTCTTTCTAGTTAGAAGTGGCGTCAGTGGTTTTACACGCCCTGACGAGTTTGACTTATGTGGTTGTTGCTGTTGCGAGGCGCCTCGGTTATATCGGTTTCGGCCGATGCATTCTGGTCGGCAGACAGACCAGACTTACACCCCATAGGGTGGGGAAACGTAGTGTTCAGGCATAATAATCCACATCGGTGGATCGGCCCTGACGATCTAAAGGCTTGCCTGCGCGCTTGCCTATGGCTCGGGCTAGAGAGTCACAAATCGGTAGAGGATCTTGCCCCTAGCCTCGGTTCATACCATAAATGATAACCCAACTTCCAATACGACATTGCGGTTTTGATTGTAAACTTATATATGGCGACATAGTGGTATGGGTCATTCATGTCGCCTATGATTAATACTTATGATTTGAAGTTGTTTCATACACTATGCACTTATAATAGTATCAAATGATTTGTTTTAAACATATCAAGCATTCTTTGGCTGTTATAAGGGAAAACCCTATCCCCCGGCTTGCGTTGCATTGTGTGATAGGACCTGGGTCTTATAACAGTTTCATTTTTCTTTATTTAGTATTGCGTTGTTTGTTTTATGCACTGGTATTCTTGGGAGGAAACCCGTTCCGTGTTATACGGCGTGGTCCCTTGATTTACCTAACTTTAAAATAAAGATTTATAACTGTTTTAGTTCTCACACCGGTCACATGACTGACCTGGAGTTTATTGTTTTAACCTAAACTCTGGGTGCCCTTATTTTGACACGGGCAGCTAGTAGTTTTGGTTTTTGCAGATTTATATTCACAGGATCCTTGTTTACAGCTGGAATGATATCCGGAAAGCTTTGCATCCGCATATCTACTTCTAGTTGTGTATTGTATTATTTTCCGCTGCTATGTATTTAAATGTAATTTAAATCTCTGATATTTCTGTGTAATATTCATTTATACTTTGTATATTCTTGTGATCTGATGTATTGTTGTAATATACAATGAAATGTTCTTTTATATGCGTTCTGATTTGTCGTGTTCTCAAAACAATCCGCGCTTTCTCTCTCTCTCTCTTCGGGGACCGGGGAAGTTTGGGTCGTTTCAATATGCAGCGTTATAAAAATGTGATTTTTATATACATGGCAACAACACAAAAATGTGATTTTTATATAAATAGCAGCAATATAAAAATGTGATTTTTATATATGTAGTGGTTACGGGCAACGAAAGTGACAAAAGGCGAGAACGGCGAGATGTTCTACATATGAAGAGTCGTGGCGTTTGGTTTAGCTAGTCGGTGAGAACTCCTCACTTTTAATCTATTTCTAGTTATAAATATATACTAGGATGCAGATGGTGTTTAATAGCAACCGACACCCGTCGTCCATAGACCATGGACGGCTTGTATGCTTGTTTGTTTGATTTTGATGTGTAGTTGATTGTGTGATGTGAAATAAAATATTTATATAGTAAAAAATATTTTATAGTTGAAAATAGAGTTTTTAATGTGTATTTAAAATGAAATAAATATAAACAAATCGAAGGATTTGTTTATATACACACATTTGACTGATATTGATTGGGACGATAAATTTTACACATCGCCCAACTGCACAAATAAAATCTCTGTTTGATTGTTTGTAAACCCCACACGGGTATTGGGATGATATATGACATACACTAGCCCCAATAATTAGCTGTATGTCGATCGATTGATTGACAAGCTGTTATAAGCGTTAAATATTTATATTTGATGCTTATACAGTGTAGAACGCACTCTGGATGATGGTTGATTATTTATCGTTGTTATTTTATACATGTGTTGTAGAAAATCCATATAATTAACATTATATGGTAATTGATTGGGCCTCATTCCAGTTTTAAAATAGAAATATTTGAAATAGAATATTTGAATAGAAATATTTGAAATAGAAATATTTGAATAGAAATATTTGAATTAGAAATATTTGAAATAGAATATTTGAAATAGAATATTTGAAATAGAATATTTGAATAGAAATATTTTAAATAGAATATTTGAAAAAGAAATATTTGAAACAGAATATTTGAAAATAGAAATATATGAAGCTGTGTTGATTAGATTTGCGTGATTTTGACGTGAACGATATTTATATCGATTTTATTCCTTTTTTCAATGAATATTGAAAGTGATTTCAAATTTCGAATTAAATTGAAATGAATTGAAATTCGGATTAAATTGAAATGAATTGAAATTCGAATTAAATTGAAATGAATTGAAATTCGAATTAAATTGAAATGAATTGAAATTCGAATTGAATTCGAATTAAATTGAAATGAATTGAAATTCGAATTAAATTGAAATGAATTGAAATTCGAATTAAAATTAAATGAATTGAAATTCGAATTAAATTGAAATTGAATTGAAATCGATTTAAAATGAAATTAAAACGAATTTATATTGAAAAATTCAATCTTGATTTGAATTTGAAAAGGAAGTTGAAACCGTTTTGAAAACGAATTTAAAACGATTTATAAAATACGTTTTGAAAGGAAATCGATGAAATATACATAATATATATATTATATATATAATGGCCTGAATAGAACGCGCCGCGCCGCGGCAGTTCGTGAATTTCGACCATTGACTTCGAATGGACATTACGGGAGATCAGATCGTCGGATTCTCCTGAAACTGGAACCATTGGGTTCATATCTAAAAGAGCTTTCTAACGAATATTTGAAATTAGAAATCTAACGGTTGGATTTGGAATTATGTCCAAATCAAATTTGGAAAAGGTCGCTGTAAGTGCAGTTCGATGGCCGTTGATGGAAATCGATTGTACGGGCCTTGATAAAATTATTAAAAATGGTAATAATTTGTGTAAAATCATAAGAAATGATTTGTGAAGAATTGTGATGAAAAACTCCATATTTGAAAAGATAAAAGTAGATTTTTATCGAAATGATCTAGTTTTGAACTAGAAAAATAATTTATTTATTTTTAAAATAAATAAATTGAATTTGAAATGGTTTTGAAAATAAATAGAATTTCCAATAATTGAATTGGAATGAATTTGAATCGAAATTGTCTTCAGAATATTTCGATGTTAGATTTCGTGATGATACAAATATTGTTATGGGAATTTAAAAGATATATTAATATCGTTATTTCCAATACGATATTTGTTGGTCGTAGAATTTGATATTGAATATAAGCCGGTATATTTTCTATTCAGAGCCTTGTATTTAATATCAAATGTGATTTGGGTTTGTCGTGAATGGTGTCTTCATTAACACTATTCTTTAGCCCAGTTGAGAAAAAGATTAAATCTTTTTATTTAGATTTAATGAAGTGTACCAATTAAATAATATTTAATCGGAATTGAATTGGTATTGATTTTTGGGTTTATCGTAAACAGTGTTTTAAATAACACTTGTTCTTTAACCCGATAATTAACGAAATGTGATTTTGGGTTGTCGTGAACGGTATCTTCAATAATACTGTTCTTAGACCCAAAGGAGTTAAGAAAATCAGAAACTAACTGGAGATTAGTTAAGTTGAATGGTTTTTGGGGTATTGATCTGATGTTGGTTACGGCCTTCGGGGTTAATACTTAGGGAATTGCTTACTTGCTAATTTATGGGTAGGGACTGATTGAAATGTGATGTTATTTTGGGGTTTATCGTGAACCGTGTTTTAAATGACGCTGATTCTTTAACCCAGTCAAAGATTAAAACTAACTGGAGCTTTAATGAATCTTTAATTAGATTGAAAATATCGAGAATGGAGTATCACCAGTTTTGCTCCCAGCGATAGTTAAATCTTTAATTAGATTTGAACGTGAAATGGTAATTGAATTTACCGATAACACCGTGGTGTTAGATATGAAGTATTACCAGTTTTACTTCATGGGATGAATAGGTTGGGATTGGGAAATAAAATTAATGATCACTTCGGTGTGGTTCGCTAATCCCGACTAGTTTGAATTGATATTCAAAAGAAGATTAAAGAATAAATTTAAAAGAATTTATCTTTGATAAAATTAATGGGAACCTTTCCCTAAGAAAGTGAAATTTAGAAACTAACTGTAGGTTAGCTAAGAAGAATGGTTTCCTGGGTATTGATCTGATGTTGGTTTCGGCCTTTGGGGTTAATGTTTGGGAAATTATTCTCCTGCTAATTTACGGTTAGTGACTGATGAATTGGAATGAGGCATATGTTGTGTTTGTGTAACATTTGTTTATTATATACGCGAGTTATTCAGAAAGACCGGGTTTATCCCATTCTGAATAACTGATTCGATGATGAGTCGAAGATGAAGATGAAGATGGTGGTTGAAGACCGGAGGTCTTCACGTCGTTTGGGTGATTACTGATGATCTTGATTGGAATGTACACCCAAGAGGAGGGAATCAATTGGTGATCGTCCAGACGTACTTGGAGATCAATGGATATGCGAGGAATAAGGTTCCTCCGGTTTCGTTCAGACCCAGAACGGACTTGTAAATGGATGTGTGTCTGACATCGCATTTCATTCTGTGTGATTGATATCGGTTACATAGCGTGAATTGCCTGTGTGGCATGCTAAGTTGCAAATGATTAAGGCTTTTGTTGAAAAGCAAAGTCTTGTGGTTGATGATCAAAGCACGGCCTGTGTGGCATAGCTTTGTGTAGCGTTGATTCGTGAGCCTCACACCCCGGTTGTGAACCAAAAACGGGAGAAGGACCTCAGGGAGGACATGCGTTTCTTTCTAGCTAGAAGTGGCGTAAGTGGTTTTACATGCCCTGACGAGTTTGACATATGTGGTTGTTGCCGTTGCGAGACGCCTCGGATATATCGGTGATTATGTGGAGCCGATGGAGTCATTTGTTGGCTCATTTACACCCCAAAGTGTGGGGAAACGCAGTGTTCGGGAATTTTAATCCACATCGGTGGACCGGCCCTGTCGCTCCAAAGGCTTGACTGAGTACTTGCCTGAGGCTCGGGCTAGACAGTCTCGAATTGGTAGAGGACTATCTTTTGCCTCGGTTCACAGATGGAAATCCAACTTCCAATACGTGACGTTTCGATTTTAGTTGTAATCCTATATATGGAGACATAGTGGGATGGGGCGCTTATGCCGCCTATGATTGATACTTATGATTTGAAGTTGTTTTATACACTATGCACTTATAATAGTATCAAAATAATCTGTTTTAAACATATCAAGCATTCTTTGGCTATTATAAGGTAAAAACCCTATCCTCCGGCTTGCGTTGCATTGTGTGATGGGACATGGGTCTTATAATAGCTTCATTGTTCTTTATTTAGAATTGCGCTGTTGTTTTATGCACTGGTATTCTTGGGAGGAAACCCGTTCCGTGTTATACGGCGTGGTCCCTTGATTTACCTAACTTTAAAATGAAGATTAATAACTGTTTTAGTTCTCACACCAGTCACATGACTGACCTGGAGTTTACTGTTTTAACCTAAACTCTGGGTGCCCCTATTTTCGACACGGGTAGCTAGTAGTTTTGGTTTTGCAGATTTATATTCACAGGATCCTGATTTACTGCTGGAACGATACCCGGAAAGCTCTATGTCCGCGTATTACTTCTAGTTGTGTATTGTATTATTTTCCGCTACTATGTAATGTATTGTAATCTCTGATATTTTCTGTGTAATATTTATTCATACTCTGTATATTCTTGTATTCTGATGGAATTGTTGTAATATACAATGAAATGTTCTTCCGTCTGCGCTCTGATGTGGCTTGTTCTCAACTCTATTCGTGATTTCCCGTATGGGGGATTTCGGGTCGTTTCACCTCGCAATCCAACAACCACACAGGTGAAAATAATATAAATGTATGGGCTGGTAGGTCACTGACACCACCCTAGCTAGAAGGAAACGCATGCCCTCCCTGATGTCCTCTCCCGTTTCTGGTTCACAACCGGGGTGTGAGGCTCACGAATCAACATTACACAAAGCTATGCCACACAGGTCGTGCTTTGATCATCAACCATAAGACTTTTCTTTTCAACAAAAGCCTTGATCATTTGCCATTTAGGCATGCCACAAAGGCAATTCACTCCATACGATTGATATCCATCGATATATAACCTCTAAGCTCGTACGTCTCAGAGAAGGGCGTTAAGCAAGAGAATAAATTCTCCATCGCCAAACAGATATATATTTAATAGAAATCAATCACACAGAATAAAATCCAATGTCAGACACACAGTCCATTTACAAGTTCGTTCTAGGTCTGAACGAAACCTGAGGCACCTTGTACCTCGCATATCCATCGATCTCCAAGTACGTCTGGACGATCACCAACCGATTCCCTCCTCTTGGGTGTAGAGCCCAATCAAGATCACCAGTAATCACCCAAACGATGTGAAGACTTCCAGTCTTCGACCACCGTCTTCATCCTCGACACATCGTCGAATCAGTTATTCAAAATGGGATAAACCCGGTCTTTCTGAATAACTCGCGTATATAATAAACAAGTGTGTAACGAAAAGGAATTTTGCTCGATACGAATTGATCGCTAAACCGACCAAGACCGTTCGAAACCCCTGATTGTTTTGAGAACACGACACATTGGAACGCAAACAAAAGAACATTTTATTGCTTATTACAACAATTCCATCAGAATACAGGAATATACAGAGTATAACAATATTACACAACAGAAAAATATCAGAGATTACAATACATTACTGTAGCGGAAAAATAATACAATACACAACTGAAAGAGATATACAGATACAGAGCTTTCCGGATATCATTCCAGCTGTAAATCAGGATCCTATGAATATAAATCTGCAAAACCAAAACTACTAGCTGCCCGTGCGGAAAATAGGGGCACCCAGAGTTTAGGTTAAAACAATAAACTCCAGGTCAGTCATGTGACTGGTGTGAGAACTAAAACAGTTATTTAAAACTTTACTTTAAATCAGATATATCAAGGGACCACGCCGTATAACACGGAACGGGTTTCCTCCCAAGAATACCAGTGCATATAACAAAACAGCGCAATTCTTTTTGGAAAAAATGAAGCTATTATAACACCCAGGTCCCATCACATAATGCAACACAAGCCGGAGGATAGGGTTTTCTCTTATAATAGCCAAACATGCTTGGTACGTTAAAAACAAATCATTTGATACTATTATAAGTGTATAGTGTCAAAAGAATTTCAATCATAAATATCAAGCATAGACGACATGGGTACCATATCATGTCGCCATACTAGGCTCTACAAATAAAACAGCAGTCACGTATTTGGAAATTGGATTTCCATCTATGAACCGAGGCCAGGGATCGTCCTCTACCGATTCGAGACTCTCTAGCCCGAGCCTCAGGCAAGCGCGCAGACTAGCCTTGGATCGTCAGGGTTGGTCCACCGATGTGGATTATTATGCCTGAACACTACGTTTCCCTGCCCTTTGGGGCGTAAATGAGCCAAATGACTCCATCGGCTCCACACAGTCACCGATATATCCGAGGCACCTCGCAACAGCAACAACCACACAGGTGAAAATAATATAAATGTCAGGGCTGGTAGGTCACAGACA
This sequence comes from Allium sativum, assembly GCA_030737875.1. Taxonomy (NCBI): domain Eukaryota; kingdom Viridiplantae; phylum Streptophyta; class Magnoliopsida; order Asparagales; family Amaryllidaceae; genus Allium; species Allium sativum. The sequence goes on from CM060915.1 coordinate 564,753,376, forward strand.
CCGCCCTAGATGGAAGGAAACGCATGCCCTCCCTGATGTCCTCTCCCGTTTCTGGCTCACAACCGGGGTATGAGGCTCACGAATCAACGCTACACAAAGCTATGCCACATATGCCGTGCTTTGATCATCAACCACAAGACTTTGCTTTTCAACAAAAGCCTTGATCAATTGCCACTTAGGCATGCTACACAGGCAATTCACTCCATGCGATTGATATCCATCAAGATATAATCCATGAGCTCGTACATCTCATAGAAGCGCGTTAAGCAAGAGAATAATTTCTCCGCCGCCAAACAGATATATATTTAATAGAAATCAATCACACAGAATAAAATCCAATGTTAGACACACAGTCCATTTACAAGTTCGTTTTGGGTCTGAACGAAACCGGAGGCACCTTGTACCTCGCATATCCATCGATCTCCAAGTACGTCGGGACGATCACCAACTGATTCCCTCCTCTTGGGTGTACAGCCCAATCAAGATCATCAGTTATCACCCAAACGATGTGAAGACTTCCGGTCTTCGACCATCGTCTTCATCCTCGACACATCGTCGAATCAGTTATTCAGAATGGGATAAACCCGGTCTGTCTGAATAACTCGCGTATATAGTAAACAAATGTTACACAAACACAACATACGCTTCATTCCAATTTAGAATATTCTTTTATTCAAATATTCTTATACTTTGGGAAAGGTTCCCATTAATTTTATGAAAGATATATTCTTTAAATTTATTCTTTAACCTTCCTTTGAATATCAATTCAAATTAGTCGGGATTAGCGAACCACACCGAAGTAATCATTTATTTTATTTCCCAATCCCAACCTATTCATCCCATGAAGTAAAACTGGTAATACTTCATATCTAACACCACGTTGTTATCAGTAAATTCAATTACCATTTCACGTTCAAATCTAATTAAAGATTTAACTATCGCCTGAAGCAAAACTGGTGATACTCCATTCTCGATTATTTCAATCTAATTAAAGATTCATTAAAACTCCACTTGGTTTTAATCTTGCCAAAAATCACTATCAATGATTATTTAACTTGGGAAATCATATCCTGTCTTTAACTGGGTTAAAGAACCAATGTCATTTAAAACACGGTTCACGATAAACCCCGAAATCACATTCCATTAATTATCGGGTTAAAGAACCAATGTTATTTAAAACATCGTTCACGATAAACCCAAAAATCAATTCCAATTCAATTCCAATTAAATACCATTTAATTGGTGCACTTCATTAAATCTAAATAAAAAGATTTAATCTTTTTCTCAACTGGGTTTAAGAACAGTGTAAATGAAGACACCATTCACGACAAACCCAAATCACATTTGATATTAAATACAAGGCTCTGAATAGAAAATATATCGGCATATATTCAATATCAAATTCTACGACCAACAAATATCGTATTGGAAATAACGATATAAATATATCTTTCAAATTTCCATAACACTATCTGTATAATCACGAAATCCAACATCGAAATATTCCAAAGACAATTTCGATTCAAATCCATTTCCACTTTATATATTGGAAATTCTGGTTATTTTCAAAACCATTTCAAATCCACTTTATTTATTTTAAAAATAAATGGGATTATAATTTTAGTTCAAAACTAGTTCATTTCGATAAAAATCTATTTTTATCTTTTCAAATTTGGAATTTTTCATCCCAATTCTTCACAAATCATTTCTTATGATTTTACCCAAATTATTACTGTTTTTAATAATTTTATCAAGGCCCGTACAGTCGATTTCCATCAACGGCCATCGAACTGCACTTACAGCGACCTTTTCCAAATTTGATTTGAACATAATTCCAAATCCAACCGTTAGATTCCGAATCTATAATATTCGTTAGAAAGCTCTTTTCGATACGAACACAACGGTTCCAGTTTTAGGAGAATCCGACGGTCGGATCTCCCGTAATGTCCATCCGAAATCAATGGTCGAAATTCGCGAACTGCCGCGACGCGACGCGTTTTATTCAGGCCATTATATATATATATAATATATTATACATATTTCGTCGATTTCCTTTCAAAATTTATTTTATAAATCCTTTTAAATTAGTTTTCGAAACGATTTAAACTTCATTTTCAATTTCGAATCAAAATTAAATATTCCACATCATCGATATACAAATGATAATATTTTCAAAACGTTAGATTTTGAAATCACTTTCTTTTCTACATTCATTATAAAAATGAATAAAATCGATATAAATATCGTTCACGTCAAAATGGCGTCAATTTAATCAAGATGGCTTTTATCCTATTCAACACATGAATGTTTATTCTATTCAACACACGAATTTATTTTCTATCCAACACATGAATTTATTTTCAATTCAACTCATGAATTTATTTTCTATTCAACACATGAATTTATTTTCTAAATTGGAATGAGGCCCAATCAATTATCATATAATGTTAATTATATGGATTTTCTACAACACATGTATATAATAGCAACGATAAATCATCAATCATCATCCAGAGTGCACCACACAACTGCATAAGAATTAAATATAAATAATTAACGCTTATACAGTCTGTCAACCCATCGATTTGACATACAACTAAACAATCAGGATTAGTGTCCGTCAAATATCATCCTAATACCCGTGTGGGGTTTCAAAACAACAAACATAGATTTTATTTGTGCAGTTGGGCGATGTGTAGAATTTATCGTCCCAATCAATATCAGTCAAATCAGTGTATATAAACAAATCGTCCGATTTGTTTATAAATATTTATTTTATATACACATTAAAAAATATATTTTTAACTATAAAATATTTTCCACTATAAAATTTATTTCATTTCACATCACACAATCAAATTTCACAACACAGCAATCAGACAAACAAGTCATCCATGGTCTGTGGACGATGGGTGTCGGGTGCTACTAAGCACCGTCTGCATCCTAGTATATATTTCAACTAGAAAATAAATAAAAGTGAGGAGTTCTCACCGACTAGCTAAACCAAATGCCACGACTCTTCATATGTAGGAAATCTTTAACGTGCTCGCCTTTTGTCACTTTCGTCGTCCGTGTTCGCTACATATATAAAAATCACATTTTTATATTCTCTAGTATATAAAAATCGAATTTTTATTTTCACTTCATATATATAAAAATCATATTTTTATAATCTCTACTATATAAAAATTATATTTTTCATTTTCGCTACACACATATAAAAATCATATTTTTCTATGCAACTCATATGAATAAAAATCAGATTTTTATATGCAATACACAAGAGTAAAAATCGCCTTTTTATCTTGTTTAAAAATCCTATCTTTTTGATTTGAAAAATCTTTTCTAAAGCGTTATTCAAAAAAAAATCGAATCTTTTTAAAGCGTTAAAAATTCTACCTTTCATAAAATAAAACTTCGCCTACATAAAAGTGAAGATCCTAACTTTCATAAAAATCCGGTTTTTACCTTGCTAATATATATATAAAGAACCAATGTTTATATCGCTAATCATTTAATAAAAATCTAATCTTTTTATTAAGGAAAATCAAACCTTTTAACTAAAGAAAAACAAATCCTTTTAATCTAAAAATCGTATTTTTATATAATTAAAAATCACTTCTTTTCCAGTTTAAAAATTATAGCTTTTCAAATCTTTTTGTTCTTTCAAAAATCAGTTTTTTTTAACAAAATAAAATCAGAAATTTAAACCCATTATCATATGTTAAAACTGAAAAAGATAAACAAATTAAATGCGAATTAATAAATAAAACTCACCGAATTGGAGGGGGAAAAGGTCACCGAGCTGAGGAGGTCGTGTGGGTGGCGGATGGTAGCGCTGCAGGTGGGGGTGGTTGGAAACGATGGCGGCGGTGCAGGTGGGGGTGGTCGGAAACGGTGGCGGCGCTACAGGTGGGGGTGGTCGGAAACGGTGGTGGCGCGTTGATGTTTAGGGCTAGGGTTCAAAAGGTGTCACGGTTTTTAAGAGAGGAGGGAGGAGAAGTGAGAGAGAGAGGAAGGGGGATCGAGGGGGTGGCGGAGGGGGCTGAAGAGGCGAGCGGCGGTCGTTGGCGCGATGGCCGATGGCGGATCGGAGGGACATCAACGCGATTTTTTTTCTTCTGAAAACGATTTGAGTCAACGGGGAGAAGAGGAGAGAGATAAAGGGTGGAGAGAGGGTTTATATTATAAATATTTAATTTATTTTAATCCACTAAAAGTAACTTTTTCTCACGAACTCAGAATCGAACCTACCGATTGTCGTTCCTAGCATATTACCCCCATTACGAAGACAATGGGATATGTATAGCAAGCCAATTCGAATGTTTCGATTTGTTTTCATTAAATTCAAAATATAAATCAGTATATATTGAATTTGAACGTACATTTCAAATTACCGGGGCCACATACTGACTCTAAAAATTACAGAAAAATTATTTTTGGCTTCGTATTGACGATATGGTCCTAACAAAACTAATTTCGTCAAATTCTGAGACCGTTTGAAAAATGGCCATTTTCTAGTCGATCCAAATTGACTGAAACTGACAAAACACGTTTAACTTCGCCACGCTCACATATTGATTCAGAAAATTACGAATTTTGAAATCTAGCAATAACTTGACATCATGGATCCAACAAAACTGGTTTCGTCGAAAACAGAGGTCGTTTGCAAAATTTCCATTTTTTAAGGGCCAGAATTCCATAGCGACTATTCTGAATTTTCAACTGGGCGTATATTTTTATCCTCGCTATGAAATTTCAATTTTTCAAATTCGTTGGAAAGATATTATCAAATAGATTCAAATATTTTTGGTTTCTCCAAAATCCGGTTTATTTTGAATCCGGTACATTCATTTGAAACTTGAAATCGAATTTTCAAACTACCGCGCCATTTTCAATTCCTTTTATATTTAAAATAAAATATTTATATCCTAACGACGATTCAAATAAAACTATACGTTCTAATTCTATTCAAAATAAATTTCTCGTCGTTATTATTTAAAATAATTCATTTTAAATATTCAAAATTCACTAAAATTGCCAAAATAAAAATTTTAAATTGGCTCAGATTTCCGGGTTATTACAAAGTGTTACAGAAACATAACATACGCCTCATTCCAATTCATCAGTCACTAACCGTAAATTAGTAAGAGAACAATTCCCCAAATATTAACCCCGAAGGCCGAAACCAATATCAGATCAATACCCAGGAAACCATTCATCTTAACTAATCTTCAGTTAGTTGCTAAATTTCACATTCTTAGGGAGAGGTTCCCATTAATTTTATCGGAGAAAAATTCCTTAAATTTATTCTTTAACCTTCTTTTGAATATCAATTCAAACCAAATTATGGTTTATCGAAACTAGTCGGGATTAACGAACCTTACCGAAGTAATCATTTGTTTTAATTTCCCAATCCTAACCTATTTATCCCATGAAGTAAAACTGGTAATACTTCATATCTAACACCACGGTGTTATCGGTAAATTCAATTACCATTTCACGTTCAAATCTAATTAAAGATTTAACTATCGCCTGGAGCAAAACTGGTGATACTCAATTCTCGATCATTGTAACAACCCGGAAAATCTAAGGCAATTTAAAAATTTTAATTTGGCTATTTTATTGAATTTTAGGTATTTAAAATAGTTTATTTTAAATAATGGCGACGAAAAGTATGTGTGAATCGATGTTTGAAAATAAATATAATTATTTTAAATTATAAACAAGGCCTGAAATGGTGCGGCAGTTTCAAAATTTCAATTCAAACTTTGACTAACTGTACCGGGTGCAAAATAAAACAGATTTTAGTGAAACCAAAAATATTTAAATTTGTTAGTGAATATCTTTCTAACGAATCTGAAAAATTGAAGTTTCATAGCGGGAATCAAAATTTATGGCCAAATGAATTTTCAGAATGGTCGCTATAGAGTTTATATAGCCCGTGAAAATAGACATTTTGCAAACGACCTCAGAATTCGACGAAACCACTTTTGTTGGATCCGGGATGTCAAATTATTGCTAGGTTTCAAATTTCATAATTTTTGAAGTTAGTATGTGAGTGTGGCAAAGGGAAATGTGTTTGGTCGATTTCTATTAATTTGGATTGACCAGAAAAAGGGCCATTTTTCAAACGGTCTCAGAGTTCGACGAAACTAGTTTTGTTGGGACCGTATCATTAAAACATAGCTAGATTTATTTTTCTGGAATTTTTGGGATCAGTATGTGGCCCCGGGAAATTGAAATGTACGTTCAAATCGAATATTGAATGCTTTATATTTTAATTTGAAGAGAAACTGACTGAAACAGTCGAATGGGCCTATGAACCCATTGTGTTCGGAATGGGGGTATTTAGCTATGGACGACAGTCGTTGGGTTTGGATTGGAGTTCGTATGAGGAAAGGGGTATTTTTGGATTTTAAAAAATATAAAAATAAATTAAAAATACGTGAGCCAATCCCCTTTCTCCTTTCATTTTCTACGTTGACCAAATCGAGCCGATAACCTCCCAGACGATCGACGGTAATTCTTTAAACCTTTTCCCCCCAATATCCCTCGATTCTCTCATCAAAACCGACCACTTCTTTGGGGAAATCTCTGGAGAAGATCGAGATCTTCAAATCCAAGGTGGTCTGGGGTTTTATCATCGAGTATACATTGAGTTTCAGCCCTGGGAAGACTCACCGCTCGCGCCCTGATTCCCCACCCAGAAGCCACCGAGTTCGACGTCATTGGCACCCCTAGGCGCGAATCTCGAGGCTCGACAACATGGTGAAGTCTGATCGTGCTATAGCGTAGTGGATTGATCGCAAATCGGTGACCTAGTTTTGAAGAATTTTGAAAGGTAACGGCTTTATAATATTAAACTGTTTAATAGCACTTTAAAGCGCTACGGTTTTTGATTTCACAATAAAAATCATATCTTTTTCGTTTCTTGTCGAAATTCAGTGAAACAAGAGACAGTGCACTCGTGTGGACGTCTTCTACATTCTAGAAGAGACCGCATATTTTTCTGAGCCTTCTGCTATTTTTGGTGGAGTGGAACCCAATGTGAGATTTTTGAATTATAAACGATATGGAAACAATGATGTATAAATTATATAGTCGAAGTATGAGTTATATAAGCATTGTACACCTTCTGTATAAGCGTTGTATAAGTTGTATGTTCGATGTATAAGTTATATATGCGTTGTAAAAATGATATGTGCGTTGAAATAAATTGAAATGATATTGAAGTGAAATCGAAATATATTTATATACGAATATACATATATATATACTCCCCTCGTCCACAGACCATGGAAGATATATATTGGTTGTGATATTGTTTGGATTATTGGTTGATGTGAAAATTTGGTGAATATCATGAATGGTTGGTTTGAAATGATTGATTGTGATTGAAATCCCAATAGGATTAGTATACAGGAAAATTCGTCTGCGTACGAACTAGATATTGAAAATCCCCATTGTCAAAAGCTACGAGGATTTAAGGTAGAGCGAGGAGCTGTACTAGGGATGGTCCCGGTTTTAACTACCCTGCCGTTATGCTGCCGAAATTTTCTGAAATATTTTTGTGTTTGATTTAAATACATGTGTTGAATGTTGAAATAAAATTCATGTGTTGAATGTTGAAATAAAATTCATGTGTTGAATGTTGAAATAAAATTCATGTGTTGAACGAAGCTCATGTGTTGAGTAAATTTGTTTGAAAAATAACATTTTTATCATATATAAAGACTATATAAAATATTAGTGTTTTAAATAAATTGTTTTAACACCAAAAATAACATTTTTACCTTATATATAAACTATAGAAAATAATCGTGTTTTGAAATAAATTGTTTTACAATAAAAATCACATTTTTATTATATATATGAACTATAGAAAATATTCATGTGATGAATAGAAATTCATGTGTTGAATAGAAATTCATGTGTTGAATGAAGCTCATGTGTTGAGTAAATTTTTTTGAAAGATAAAATTAACATTTTTATTATATATATCAACTATAGAAAATATTCATGTGTTAAATAAAGGAGTAGAACAATAAAAATCATATTTTTATCGTATGTGTGAAGTCGAAAACATTCATGTGTTGAATATACAGATTGAACAATAAAATCTACATTTGTATTGTGAATATGAAGTGTTAAAAATGGTGATGTGTTGAAGTGAATATCTGTTGGATAAAAATATCATTTTTATCAAATTTATGAAGTGAATAGGGTTTTGAAATCGAAGAATGAATTATATATATATATATATATATATATATAATAAATCGAATAACGAAGCTGCAGTTCGTGTTTTGAAACCGTGATTTCAAACGATTAGTGCGGGAGATCCGACCATCGGATTTTCCTGAAACCGAAACCGTTGGGTTCGCTTTGGAAATATCTTTCCAACGACACCAATTTTGTAAAGATCCAACGGTTGGATTGTCTGGAATGTTTAATTCAAATCTGAAGAAAAATAGCGCTAGAATCGATTATATATATATATATATATATATATATATATATATATAACTAAATTAAATCGAATAACGACGCTGCAGTTCGTATTTTGAAATCGAAACTTCAAACGATTGTACCGGGAAATCTGACCATCGGATTTTCCCAAAACTGAAACCGTTGGATTCATTTTGAAAAGATCTTTCTAATGATATAAAATTTGTGAAGATCCAGCGGTTAGATTTTCAGATATGTGTAAATCAAATCTGAAGAAAAACTGCGCCACGGCCGCGTTATGGCTTGAAGCGTAGTTTGAATGAATTGGCTATTTTTAAATGAATAAAAATAGTGATAAATCGTTATAAAATATTATAAACGATATGGAATGGAAATAAACTGAATTTACCCGGTTTATTAGATATTTGATGGTTGAATGTGTTTAGTGTGAAAATTACATTTAATAACATAATTATTGATGTGGAGTAATTTAACCATTGAAATGAATTGATTTAAATTCTAAATATACGTGAATTATTTGAAAAGGCCGAGTTAAATCTCATTTCAAATAATTGATCGGCGATAAGAAGTCGATGATGAAGATGGTGGTTGAAGACCGGAGATCTTCGCCTCAGTTGGATGATAACTAATGTCTTGATTAGGAGGCACCCCCCCGCCCTTTGGGGGCGTAAATGAGTCCCATGACTCCATCGGCTCCACATAGTCACCGATATATCCGAGGCGCCTCGCAACAGCAACAACCACACATGTGAAAATAATATAAATGTCAGGGCTGGAAGGTCACTGACACCACCCTAGCTAGAAGGAAACGCATGCCCTCCCCGAGGTCCTCTCCCGTTTCTGGTTCATACCGGGGTGTGAGGCTCGCGAATCAACGTTATACACAAAGCTATGCCACACAGGCCGTGCTTTGATCATCAACCACAAGACTTTGCTTTTCAACAAAAGCCTTGCTCATCTGCCACTTAGGCATGCCACACAGGAAATTCACTCTATGCGACTGATTTCTATCGATATATAACCTCTGAGCTCAAACGTCTCAGAGAAGGGCGTTGTAATGACCCGGGATTTTGGCGATTTTAGTTATCGACATAAACACGATGACGACTAACCAAACATCGAAAAATACCGATCATTGATGAAAGAAATTAGAGGATGAGGAAAGATAAGATAGAAACTTAGAATAGAAGAAGAAGAAGACAACATCAGAGTAACACGAACCTCACACCAGAACGAATAACATATAATATATATAACATAACTTGAAATATACATTTGTACTTGAATATACATCATTATCAAAGTACAACACTTACAACACAGCGGAAATAACTATAGCTATATAATCCTGAAGCCTCCTGCTCCAAGCTCTTCCAGTATATCTGTAAATCTTGACTACTTGACTGCCCGCACAAAATTGGGCACCCAAGAGTTTAGGGAAAACAAAACAAAATAAACTCCGGGTCAGTCATGGGACTGGTATGAGTAAAACAGTTTAAAACAGTTCGAACTAGTAAACGATATCTCATAAGACCACGCCGTATAACGGAACGGGTTTTTCCCTTATGAGAATCCAAATTATCTTTATATCAAAAACCCTTTTGATATTATAATAATGTCTATCAACCACAATATAATAATCATCTAGCAGAAACGCTTTCATCTCACGTTCTACGTATATGGTATATAATCAAAACCGCAAGCACGTATTGGGTAATGGATTTCCAACTATGACAAGGTATGGAACCACCTTTCGCTAGTGTACCTCTAGAGAGGAATACACTGGATTCAACAAGAACATCTTGCAACCCAGCCACACATGACCGACCACTCATTTCGCTTGAGTGTATCGAATGTATATCACCAACGGTTGGGATCAGCAACCATTTCCCGAATGGGACAGCATCAACAATAGATTTTTGGAAATAAATGAAACTCTAGATCAGGTGATTATACACCCTACTTCGGTGCGACCGACTTAGCCATGCGGCCTGCCCGATTTCTGTCATTTACCGGATGTGAGGATTGAGGTTACGCTTTATCATCACACCAGATTCACTTTGAATGCCACATCGTCAAAATCCATCAAATCACCGATTTGACGTCCTCAACCATACATTATGTGTTAGCTAAAAGAAGTTTCCTTCTCCGCTTCCACTCTTGGTACGGTTGGAGAAATCAATATATGTGATCATTTGGAAATACTCTGTCAGACATCCGTCCATACAAGTCATTCGGGAACAGGATGAACCCAAGGCACTATTCTGTAACAGGATAGCCCTTGCATAATTCCGTCTTCAATTATCTTTGGCATATATCATTCGCAATGCTTATGCCAATATAGAGTGGTTCTTCGGATAATAATCCAACCGGTCTCTCCATATTAAAAACGTTAAAATGGTCAAAACTTCGATAGTCTGTGATTTAACTATCGAAGAAAACAGGTGTGCAAACAACGATATTATTTCCAAATCGAAATTTATATCGATCAAACATCATTCAACATTTATCTCTTTATTTCATTAATTTACTTATCTCCTGTTTCCCTATATTCAATATTTCTTAATTTCTAATTTGGAAAATATACGTTATTAACAATGGAAAACATTTCCATTTCTTGTTTTCTTTATTAGAAAAAATTTCTGGTTTCTTATTTGGAAAACATTTCCAAAGCTTCTTCATTGGACTTAGACAGATGTTTAAACAAACCATCGCGATGCCAACTCAAACCATTACGCTTATTACTAAATTCCTTTAACCCAACTTCACTATCGAACCTTAACCATTCCATAGTTAAAAACGAAGTCAATCAAGTTGGGGTAATACTACCTCTCAGACCTTAACTGAACAACGTTTCTAACCTTGAAATAGACAAAGTTCACCCTTCTAATTCTTTAACAAACTTCCTTACGTAACTCTCTTTCAAATCTTTTCTATTCGACAATTCTTTCCTTCGATAAGGTATATTCGATAACTCTATTTCAATTTATTCTATTCGATTAACCCTTATCAATTAGCTCTATTGGACTAACGCTGTTGATTTACTCATTTCACTTAACTCCTTACGAATAACTATATCCGGTAACTCCTTTAACTCTATTCGAATAAACTATATTTGATTAACTCCTTTTACTTTATTCGAATCACTAATATTCGATTAATTCAATTGATTCTATTCGAATAAACTATATTCGATTAACTCTTTTATTTTAACTCTATTCGAATAACTAATATTCGATAACTCCATTTGAATAACTCAGGTTCGATTTACTCTAACTGATTAACTCTAACTGGTTTAACTCTAACTGGTTAACTCTAATTGATTAACCCTAACTGGTTAACTCATATTCGAATAACAAATATTCGATTAACTCTATTCAACTAACTCGACTCAACTAACCCCTTTCGAATAACTAATTCGATTTACTAACTTTCGAGTACCATATTCGATTTAACTCCTTACGAATACCATATTCGATTTAACTCCTTACGAATACCATATTCGATTTAACTCCTTTCGAATACCATATTCGATTTAACTCCTTTCGAACACCATATTCGATTTAACTCCTTTTGAATACCATATTCGATTTAACTCCTTTATTCGCTTTATAAAGATTTCCCTTTTAACAACGTTTATTCATTTTTAAAGATTTACTTATAGTAACGGTTCTCCACTTTAAAATGATTCCTTCTTATAACAGTTTCCTTTTTATAACGTTTTCCCTTTTTCTAAATATCTCCTATTTATAAATATTCCGATTTATAAATATTTCTTATTTATAAATATTCCATTTATAAATAATTTATTTTCAAATATCACTTTGATAAATTCCCCTTTATCAACATTTCGGTATGTTATGGTATTCAACATATCAAATCATGATGATCAATATCGTCCAAACACATATAATCGACAACATATTATATATCACATCATATATCACAATATATGAAAAACAGTAAAATAAATGTTGAGGAATCCAGTTGGATTCCTCCAACCTGTTTCCCTGCATCACAGATGTTAAACAATATAGATAACATCACTTTCAGTTCCATATGATATATTCTGTTAAACAGAATCAATTTGGAAATTCAACTAACTGACTAGCAGTTCAAATCAAACAGTCAACACACAGTCAATCAGACAATTTTTAACAGTTCTAAAAATACAACATGAAATTATAAACTGTTTAGAGTTAGTGAGATTTACTCACATTTGGACGATCATCGTTAATAACAATAACCATCTTTGATTCAGATGGACAATTTATTTCGCTATAAATTGTGACGAGCTTCGATTCACTCCCCGTTAGTTCCATTGTGTAGTGTATGTCCATATGATCCTAACGGATCTTGTTTCGCTGAAAACCGATATCGTACGGAAAAGATATCAAGTTAACAAGTTCACCCACTATTTAATTTAAAACAATACTAAACTTAAATTGATTCGGGCCTTACTCCTTTCAAAACCCGCCCATTCTCTTTACCAGACCCGTCCTTAACAAAGCCTTTCTTCCCCGTCCAACATATGCCACGCTCCAATAAACCTCACGCACAAACCATGGTCTCAACTTTCCATCTCCATACCTCCACCATCACTCAACGAAATCCACAACAAAAATCATCATTAAACTCCTCTTCAAATTTCGCACCTCTCCATACCCGAACATCTCAACTCGCCCTCCATCTACAGAATGTGACTTCGTGCTCTTCACGCACAGTACCTCACACGACATCGACACTTTTCCTTCTGATAAAATCCCGAAATTGTATACCCACTCCAAATCTTGCCACAAACTCAGATGTGAACTCGGAATTCCCAATTGATGCCTCTATTTCATGAAAATTTGAACCCTAGGTTCGGATAAACAACGCTGTACAAACTCCGGCGACCAGATTTGGTTTCGAACCCAACAAAGGCCCTACCCGATCGAAGAGGATCATCCCAGCATCAAGAATATGTTTACATCTCGATTTATAAGCATTTACTGAATTTCTTTTTTTTTGAATTTTGAAGTTGGCGAATTTCCTTTTGGAGAAGGCTGTTGGCGGCGTGATTTTTCCATTGCAGAAAAAGTGAAATGAGGGTTTAAGGGTTACGCTTTGTATTTATAGGATAAAACTTGAGCTACCAATTATTATATTAATTTATGTCGTATTATTAGCTTAATCTATCAATTAAAATTTCCTGAGGCTACATACGATACCCAAAAATCACGAAACTGGACATACAGCTAGAGTTCGACATTACGGTCCCAACGAAACTGGTTTCGTCGAATTCCGACTCCGTCTGCTCACACAGCGTATTTTTAACCATCGAAATACTTACTGTTTCTCACTCTAAAAATCCGTACGACCACACAGTGACTCTAAAAATCACGAAACTGGAAATCTAACAACTATTTGACATTGTGGATCCAACAAAATTAGTTTCGTCGAATTCCGACTTCGTTTGCAAAAGTGGCTATTTTTAAAGCTCTGAATGACCCATTTAAATATATAAATATATTTAAATATAATTAAATTAAATATTTTAAAAATAAATATTATCGTATATATTCACAGTGGAATACCACACAGCTCTAGAATATTCCTATATGAATTTCTAGCTCGATATTTCATCATCAGAGTTATATCGATATTCGATTTATATTTAAACCCTTTTTAAAATATAAATAATTCCTTTATAAATTATAAAGGAATTCCACAACGACTTTTCTAAAATTTGATTTGGAGGTGAATCAAAATCTACAGGACGAAATCCCAATTTTTCTCTTCCACTAGAAAGATATACTCCACCAGCTCCGTACGTTTCTTGTTTCACTGAAATCCGGCTTAAAACGAATCCTGTACATTCAGTTGAAGTTCGAATCGCCAAATAGCGAACTACCGCGCCATTACGGGCTCGATTATAATTATATTATAATTTATACGTTCAACTGTCGTTTATATAATATATTCGTTATTATAATTCAACTCTAAACCGAATTATATACTTTGAATTGTCCAGTTCACATTATATTGTCAATTCAATATTTTCGACTATTTCAGAATTAAATATATTATTTAATTTATTATTTTAATTATATATTCACCCTTATTTAATTCCACGACCATTTAATTCACTATATTACTATTTATATAATTAAATAAATAAATTATAATACCTCTGCCAATGCGGGTCATTACAATCTTCCCCACTTAAAATAATTTCGTCCTCGAAATTGCTAAGGTAGAGGACGACCCTATCGTCTGGTTAGAACTTATTTTGTTCACTTTTTAACTTCAGTTTCAACTGATCCAATTTAATTTAATTAAATATTTATTCATTCCTTATCAACGAAAATTTTCAAAAATCATGAAAATTTTCTAACTCCTTAACTTTTCGAAAAATTTCGCCAGCACCTCCTCTGTACTGGTCAATACGTCAAACCACCATTCTCCTCTCTGGGCCATCTTTAACCCAAAAGAAAATCAAACATCCAAGCGGCTTGCAAATTCGGCTCATAAATCTTATATACAATAGAAATATAAACTTGTGCCTTTTGTCGGCATATCATTATTTCCTTTCCACCTGTTATCAATTCAGTGGATACAAGGGTCATCCCAATCAAATTCCAATCTGCTTTTATCCATGACACAACCATTCACTTATATCCGAGCCAAATATCATTTCAACTCGAGTTTCTTCTTGATTCCCAACTCTTAACTTGATTATCACATTACACTTCAAATTTGAATCTCACAATCCAGTTTGTCTTGATATCATTCTAATTCAATCTCAGTTACCACTTTACTAACTTTACTTTAATTCAAATTTGCTTTCACAAATTTCTGTTAAATTTGTTTTTAATTCAAACAGTCTTTTCCTGGGAGTTTTTTAAACAGTTTACTCTTTTCAAAAATCAAAATTTCCTTTTTGAAATTCAACTGAGCCCTTAATTAATATTCCATTAGTTAAATCACTTCTCTATTTCTTTATCAATATTTGTTAACCAAATATTTTCAATAACCATATTGGCCTTTTATGTTATTTGGAAAACATTTCCGAATATTGCCTTCCTTTATTTTCTAAACTTTAGAAAATATATGTTATTTATAATTGGAAAATATTCCAATTACTTATCTCTTTTCCGATCTCGTTTATTTCTATACTTAGGAAATATCCTTTATTCTATTTCCAAGTTTACACTTATTTGGGTTAAAACGGATGTTGTGTAAAACATCGTTACGACAACCCAAATACTATATTCAACTAATTCTTATTCAACATTGAACTTCGAGCCTGAAATCTTACTATTTATTTGTTAATAATGAAAGGGTTAAAATAGATGTTGTGTAAAACATCGTTACGATAACCCAAATACTATATTCAACTAACTCTTATTCAACATTGATCTTCGAGCCTGAAATCTTACTATTTATTTGTTAATAATGAAATCAATCAAGTTGGGGTATAACTACCTCTCAGACCTTGACTGAATAACATTTATAACGTCAAAACAGATATGACTACTTACTCGAATAATCAATACCATACAACTACTTATTCACTTTTAAACACGTATACGCTTCCTCTTTCTATTTTTACTAGAATTTATTCTTAGTCTTCCTTTTTGATTTTACTATTCTATTTCTAAGTTCGTTTCCTTATCGACTTCTATATATATCGATACGTTGATTTCTAACTATCAAATTATCTTAAAAATATTCTAACTCCTTAAATTCCCGGAAAAATTCGCCATAACCTCCTTTGTACCGGGAGCATCGGGATATTTCAAATAGCCTCCCATGGCCCTCACCAATCCAAAAGAAAAGGAAAAAGCCAAGCGGCTAGCCGATACGGCGCATAAATCTCATATATGAATTAAATACATACCTTTTCGTCGAGCATTCTATTTATATACCTTCATACCTTATCCATACCTATCTCATGTATATTTATACCTGTCCAATCTATTTTAACTATACCTGATCGTTTTAACTCAATTCGTTAATTAATTTGTTAATTAACTCTTTAGTCTATTCCACTTTTATATTTGAACATGACATGTTCAAATATATTTTAACTTGCTTATTAACTAATTTGAATTCAAATTTCAAATTTAAGTTCTATATTCGATTTCGAATATCCATTTACAAATCCAATTCACCTTTCAAAGTTCAGCTTCAAATTCAAAACTCGATTAACTAATTCCTCTTCGACTTAGTTAATTCTATTCAATTTCTATTCAAATTCTATATTATACATCCCATTTGAATTTCAACACAACTTGTCTTTCCCAAAACAATTTCAAAACAGTATCTCTGGTAGTAATTCTTCACTTACAACTCGAAAATGAATACTGATGATGTAGCTGTCATCATCGGAATCTATTTTCCAGCGACCGAAGTGAGTTCAATACTATAAAACCATTTATAAACATTTCCACTTTGAAATTCATTTCAAAATATAATTCACACTGCTTGTAAAACAATTTAAAATCTCCCAAGATCTTAAATTTTCCTTATTTTTAATCCAAATCCATTTACAAACACTTATCCAATTTTCCCGAATTTTAATTCAATTTCTGGTTTAAATTTCAGATTCAACTCATCTGATTTCACGTATTTCACTTATATGAATTCTGATTGGTTATTTACATAACCATTTAATTTATAATCTTACTCGATTATAATAACAACCAATATATCCACTATATTATAATTTTGATATATATATCTTCTCTATATCAAGATATACCTTGGGTAAACTTATTTTAATTTACCCTCTTTTCAAAACATATCGTGTCGACCCATCGTATTCGAGTGTTTATAAACTCCTGCCGATACAGTGGATCAAACTGATCGACCAGAACTCATAAACAACTCAACCAATAAATCTCCACAATATAAAATAATTTTTTTATATCAATAACAAATACGTTCACTCGTATATATACACTCAACTCAATCTAGGGTGTTACTAACCCTATCTCTACCGAGTCACACCACAGAGCCAAGGTATTAACTAAACCTTTGCTCTGATACCAACTGTAATGACCCGGGATTTTGGCAACTTTGGTTATCGACATAAACACGATGACGACTAACCAAACGTCGAAAAATACCGATCATTAATGAAAGAAATTAGAGGATGAGGAAAGATAAGATAGAAACGTAGAATAGAAGAAGAAGAAGAAGAAGAACACAATATCAAAGTAACACGAACCTCACAGCGGAACGAATAACATATAATATATATAACATAACTTGAAATATACATCTGTACTTGAATACACATCATTATCAAAGTACAACAGTTACAGCACAGCGGAAATAACTATAGCTATATAATCCTGAAGCCTCCTGCTCCAAGCTCTTCCAGTATATCTGTAAATCCTGACTACTTGACTGCCCGTACAAAATTGGGCACCCAAGAGTTTAGGGAAAACAAAACAAAATAAACTCCGGGTCAGTCATGGGACTGGTATGAGTAAAACAGTTTAAAACAGTTCGAACTAGTAAACGATATCTCATAAGACCACGCCGTATAACGGAACGGGTTTTTCCCTTATGAGAATCCAAATTATCTTTATATCAAAAACCCTTTTGATATTATAATAATGTCTATCAACCACAATATAATAATCATCTAGCAGAAACGCTTTCATCTCACGTTCTACGTATATGGTATACAATCAAAACTGCAAGCACGTATTGGGTAATGGATTTCCAACTATGACAAGGTATGGAACCACCTTTCGCTAGTGTACCTCTAGAGAGGAATACACTGGATTCAACAAGAACATCTTGCAACCCGGCCACACATGACCGACCACTCATTTCGCTTGAGTGTATCGAATGTATATCACCAACGGTTGGGATCAGCAACCGTTTCCCGAATGGGACAACATCAACAATAGATTTTGGAAATAAATGAAACTCTAGATCAGGTGATTATACACCCTACTTCGGTGTGACCGACTTAGCCATGCTACCTGCCCGATTTCTGTCATTTACCGGATGTGAGGCTTGAGGTTACGCTTTATCATCACACCAGATTCACTTTGAATGCCACATCGTCAAAATCCATCAAATCACCGATTTGACGTCCTCAACCATACATTATGTGTTAGCTAAAAGAAGTTTCCTTCTCCGCTTCCACTCTTGGTACGGTTGGAGAAATCAATATACGTGATCATTTGGAAATACTCTGTCAGACATCCGTCCATACAAGTCATCCAGGAACAAGATGAACCGAAGGCACTATTCTGTAACAGGATAGCCCTTGCATAACCCCGTCTTCAATTATCTTTGGCATATATCATTCGCAACGCTTATGCCAATATAGAGTGGTTCTTCGGATAATAATCCAACCGGTCTCTCCATATTAAAAACGTTAAAATGGTCAAAACTTCGATAGTCTGTGATTTAACTATCGAAGAAAACAGGTGTGCAAACAACGATATTATTTCCAAATCGAAATTTATATCGATCAAACATCATTCAACATTTATCTCTTTATTTCATTAATTTACTTATCTCCTGTTTCCCTATATTCAATATTTCTTAATTTCTAATTTGGAAAATATACGTTACTAACAATGGAAAACATTTCCATTTCTTGTTTTCTTTATTAGAAAACATTTTGTAACAACCCGTAAAATGCGAGCCAGTTTGAAATTTTTATTTTGGCAATTTTAGCGAATTTTGAATATTTAAAATAGATTATTTTAAATAAAAACGACGAGAAATTTATTTTGAATAGAATTCAACGTATATAGTATACGCGTCGTCGTTAGAATATAAATATTTATATATAATTATAAATAGAATTGAAAATGGCGCGGTAGTTCGATAATTCAATTTCAAACTTCAATTGAATGTACCGGGTGCAAAACAATCCGGATTTTAGTGAAACCAGAAATCATAGGATCTAATTGATGATATCTTTCCAACGAATCCGAAAAATCAAGATTTCATAGCGGGAATCAAAAGATATGTCCAGTTGAAAATTCTGAATAGTCGCTATGGAATTCAGGCCCTTAAAAATGGACATTTTGCAAATGACCTCGGATTTCGACGAAACCACTTTTGTTGGGTCCATGATGTCGAATTATTGCTAGGTTTCAAATTTCATAATTTTTCGAATCAATATGTGAGCGTGGCGCAGTTAAACGCGTTTGACCAGTTTCAGTTGAATTTAATCGACTGGAAATTGGCCATTTTTCAAACGGTCTCAGAATTTGTCGAAATTAGTTTTGTTAGGACCGTATCGTCAATACGAAGCTAGAAATAATTTTTCGGGAATTTTTAGAGTTAATATGCGGCCTCGGTCAATTGAAATGTGCGTTCAAATTCAATATATAGATTTATATTTTGATTTTAAACGGAAACTGGTCGGAACAGCTGAATTGGCTTACCGGGCATATCCCATTGTGTTCGGAATGGGGGTAATTAGATAAGGGTGACAGTCGTTGGGTTTGATTTGGAGTTCAGACCGTTAAACAACTAATAAACGAATTAAATAATAAAATAAATATTTACAAAACCCCTAACCCTAGGTCAACCGGTCAAAAGGGGAAAATCGTGGTCAACCCAAATACCCGCCTCCACCTTTCACAAAACAGGCGATCAGCATCTTGCGAGCTTCCCCCTCCATAATCTCGAGATCCGTGCATCCATCTCGACATCTCCCAAAGGCTAATAGCTAGGGTCGACGAAGGCTACTTATCCATCAGTGGTGATCGTCACCAGTTGACCCCCGCGGCCCCAGCGGTGCGGCAAAGTTGCGCGCTTCAATCAGGTTTTGAGCGAGCTACACTACGTCGAGTGGAGTAATGTGGGGTGGCGCGGAGAGCTGCCACGATGGCGAAGGTGGTGGCGTCCTTTGATCATACTCCGGCGACGGAGATAGACAGGCACAGGTGGATTTCGATTTGAGCGAGACGAGTTTGGGAGGGGGGTTCGTTGCCGCCAGGAAGAAGAAACAGTGGCTGGTAAGGTTAAAGGTAATTAATTTAATTCTTTATTTAGTTAGGATATTAATTAGAAAAAAAAATAGCTTTAAACAAAAATCTTGTTTATAAATATAAATAGCATTGATAAAAAGGTAACTTTTTATTTAGGAGAGCATTGATAAAAATGCATTTTTTTATAGAAATAACAAGGATTAAAATTGAATTTTCATATATATAAGAAGAACATAGAAAAAATATATGATCTTCATAAATATAAGGTTTGAAATAAAAATGTGTTCTTTTGAAATATAAATATACATAGCATAGATAAAAATATGATTTTTATATATGTAGTGAATCAAAAATATGATTTTTATATATGTAGTGAATCAAAAATATGATTTTTATATACTAGAGATAATAAAGATATGATTTTTATATGATAAGGAAGTTAAAAATATAATTTTCGTATTATATAGATTATAAAAATATGATCTTTTATATTGTAAAAGATGAAAAATGTGATATTTATAAAGTAGGAACTATAAAAATATAATCTTTATTTTTATAAAGGCGAAAACTTTATTTTTGAAAAGGCGAAAACTTTATTTTTATAAAGGCGAAAACTTTATTTTTGAAAAGGCGAAATCTTTATATAGAGAATAGTATGATAAAAATATAATCTTTATCTATATAGTAGCGTTGTGAAAATATGCTTATTTTTATATATTGAATAGCGAAGTAAAAATTCGATTTTTAAATATATGAAGTGATTATAAAAATATGACTTTTAAAGTGAAAGTGAATAAATAAAAATGTGATTTTTATTTTAAAGACATCGAAATATAAAAATGTGTGATTTTTATATGTATAGTGACTACGGGCAACGAAGATGACGAAGATGGGATAACGAAGAAGATTTCTATAAATGAAGAGTCAAGATGATTGGATAGCTATCGGTGAGAACTTCTCACTCTAAATTCTTTTTCTAGTTATATATATATACTAGGATGTAGACGGTGTTTAGTAGCACCCGACACCCGTCATCCACAGACCATGGATGACTTGTTTGTTAAATTGTTTGGTTGTGTAGTTGGTTAGTCTATTGGGTTTAAATTGAATTGTTTGGTGAATTGAAATTGATTTGATTGATGGGTGAATGGCGTGGGCCTTCACTAGACCGGGGATAAGGCTAGGCCTCGTCCCGTTTCTAGTATCGTGCCGTTATGCCGCCGAAATTTTCTAAAATATGTTAGAAAAATAAAAATATCATTTTTATTGTGTAAATGAAATGGATAGAAAATTCATGTGTTGAAATAGAATGTTTTATCGTTAAAAATATAATTTTTAACGTGAAAGTGAATAAATAAATATTTATAAACAAATCGGCCGATTTGTTTATATACACTGATTTGACTGATATTGATTGGGACGATAAATTTTACACATCGCCCAACAGCACAAATAAAATATGTGTTTGATTGTTTGAAACCCCACACGGGTGTTGGGATGAAATTTGAAGTTCACTCATCCTGATTGATTAAATATGTCGATCGATTGATTGACAGGCTGTTATAAGCGTTGAATATCTATATTTGATGCTTATACAGTGTAGTGCACTTTGGTTGATGGTTGATTATTTTCAATGCTATTATATACATGTGTTGTATGAAAATCCATATAATTAATTTTATATGGTAATTGATTGGGCCTCATTCCAATTTGAAAAACAAAGAATAATATAAAATAAAGGTTCATGTGTTGACAGTACTCATCCATTGAGATTGGTCATGTGTTGAACGAAATATTTTAGTAATAAAATTTATATCTTTATCAATATATAATAAAGGTTCATGTGTTGACAGTACTCAACCATTGAGATTGGTCATGTGTTGAACGAAATATTTTGATAATAACAACTATTTTGAAAAAGAAATATTTGAAATAGAATATTTGAAAATAGAAATTTATGAAGCCGTGTTGATTAGATTGACGCCATTTTGACGTGAACGATATTTATATCAATTTTATTCATTTTAAAATGAATATTGAAAAGTGATTTCGAAATCGGATATTTTGAAATGAATTGAATTGAAAACGATTTCGAAATGAATTGAATTGAAAACGATTTCGAAATGAATTGAATTGAAACCGAATTCAAATTGAATTGAAAGTGAATTGAAATGAATTCAAATTGAATTGAAATTTGAATTGAATAGAAATGAATTTTAAAACGAATTTATAAAGAAGAATTCCATTTTGATTTGAATTGAAAAGAAAGTTGAAAATGCTTTTGAAACGATTTTAAAACTATTTATATAATTCGTTTTAAATAGAAATCGACGAAATATATATTATATATATAATATAATGGCCTGAATAGAACGCGCCGCGCCGCGGCAGTTCGTGAATTTCGACCATTTATTTCAAACGGACATTACGGGAGATCCGACCGTCGGATTCTCCTAAAACCGGAACCGTTGGGTTCGTATCGAAAAGAGATTTCTAACGAATATTAGAAATTAGAAATCTAACGGTTGGATTTGGAATTATGTCCAAATCAAATTTGAAAAAGGTCGCTGTAAGTGCAGTTCGATGGCCGTTGATGGAAATCGACTGTACGGGCCTTGATAAAATTATTAAAAATGGTAATAATTTGTGTAAAATCATAAGAAATGATTTAGAAAGGATTGGGATGAAAAACTCCATATTTGAAAAGATAAAAATAGATTTTTATCGAAATGAACTAGTTTTGAACTAGAAATATAATTCTATTTATTTTTAAATAAATAAATTGAATTTAAAAAGGGTTTTAAAAATAACCAGAATTTCCAATGATTGCATTGGAGTGGATTTGAATCGAAACTGTCTTCGGAATATTTCGATGTTGGAATTCGTGATTATACAGATGTTGTTATGGAAATTTGAAAGATATATATTTATATCGTTATTTCCAATACGACATTTGTTAATCGTAGAATTTGATATTGAATATAAGCCGATATATTTTCTATTCAGAGCCTTATATTGAATATCAAATGTGATTTGGGTTTGTCGTGAATGGTGTCTTCACTAACACTGTTCTTGAACCCAGTTGAGAAAAGATTAAATCTTTTTATTTAGATTTAATGAAGTGTACCAATTAAATGATATTTAATTGGAATTGAATTGGTATTGATTTTTGGGTTTATCGTGAACAGTGTTTTAAATAACACTTGTTCTTTAACCCGATAATTAATGGAATGATTTTTGGGTTTATCGTGAACAGTGTTTTAAATAACACTTGTTCTTTAACCCGATAATTAATGGAATGTGATTTTGGGTTTATCGTGAACCATGTTTTAAATGACACTGATTCTTTAACCCAGTTAACGATTAAAACTAAGTGGAGTTTTAACGAATCTTTAATTAGATTGAAATAATCGAGAATGGAGTATCACCAGTTTTGCTCCAGGCGATAGTTAAATCTTTAATTAGATTTGAACGTGAAATGGTAATTGAATTTACCGATAACACTGTGGTGTTAGATATGAAGTATTACCAGTTTTACTTCATGGGATAAATAGGTTGGGATTGGGAAATTTAAACAAATGATTACTTCGGTAAGTTTCGTTAATCCCGGCTAGTTGAATCGAAATTCAAAAGAATAGAATAAAGAATAAATTCAAGGAATTTATCTTGGATAAAATTAATGGGAACCTTTCCCTATGAACGTGAAATTTAGAAACTAACTGTCGGTTAGCCAAGCAGAATGGTTTTCTGGATATTGATCTGATGTTGGTTTCGGCCTTCGGGGTTAATATTTGGGAAATTATTCTCTTGATTAATTTACGGTTAGTGACTGATGAATTGGAATGAGGCGTATGTTGTGTTTGTGTAACACTTATTCAAAATATACGCGAGTTATTTGGAAAGACCGGGTTTATCCCATTCTGAATAACTGATACGACGATAAGTCGAAGATGAAGACGATGGTCGAAGACCGGAGGTCTTCACGTCGTTTGGGTGATAACTGATGATCTTGATTGGGCTGTACACCCAAGAAGATGGAAACAGTTGGTGATCGTCCAGACGTACTTGGAGATCGATGGATATGCGGGGTACTAGGTGCCTCCGGTTTCGTTCAGACCCAAAACGGACTTGTAAATGGACTGTGTGTCTGACATTGGATTTTAGTCCGTGTGATTGATCTCTATTAAATATATATCTGTTTGGCGGCGGAGAATTTATTCTCTTGCTTAACGCCCTTCTCTGAGACGTACGAGCTCAGGGGTTATATATTGATGGATATCAAACGCATGGAGTGAATTGCCTGTGTGGCATGCCTAAGTGGCAATTGATCAAGGCTTCTGTTGAAAAGCAAAGTCTTGTGGTGATGATCGAAGCACGGCCTTTGTGGCGTAGCTTTGTGTAACGTTTACTTCGCGTGTTTCACACCCGATATGAACAAAAAACGGGAGACGGACCTCAGGGAGGACTTGCGTTTCTTTCTAGTTAGAAGTGGCGTCAGTGGTTTTACACGCCCTGACGAGTTTGACTTATGTGGTTGTTGCTGTTGCGAGGCGCCTCGGTTATATCGGTTTCGGCCGATGCTTCTGGTCGGCTGACGGACCAGACTTACACCCCATAGGGTGGGGAAACGTAGTGTTCAGGCATAATAATCCACATCGGTGGACCGGCCCTGTCGCTCCAAGGCTTGCCTGCGCGCTTGCCTGTGGCTCGGGCTAGAGAGTCACGAATCGGTTGAGGACTATCTTTTGCCTCGGTTCATAGATGGAAATCCAACTTCCAAATACGTGACATTTGCGGTTTTATTTGTAGAGCCTAGTATGGCGACATAGTGGGATGGGGCATTCATGCCGCCTATGATTGATACTTATGATTTGAAGTTGTTTTATACACTATGCACTTACAATAGTATCAAATGATTTGTTTTAAACGTATCAAGCATTCTTTGGCTGTTATAAGGGAAAACCCTATCCTCGGCTGCGTTGCATTGTGTGATGGGACCTGGGTCTTATAACAGCTTCATTTTTCTTTATTTAGCATTGCGCTGTTTGTTTTATGCACTGGTATTCTTGGGAGGAAACCCGTTCCGTGTTATACGGCGTGGTCCCTTGATTTACCTAATGATTTAAAATAAAGATTAGTAACTGTTTTAGTTCTCACACCAGTCACATGACTGACCTGGAGTTTATTGTTTTAACCTAAACTCTGGGTGCCCTTATTTTGACACGGGCAGCTAGTAGTTTCGGTTTTGCAGATTTATATTCACAGGATCCTGGTTTACAGCTGGAACGATATCCGGAAAGCTTTGTATCCGTATATTTTCTTCTAGTTGTGTATTGTATTATTTTCCGCTGCTATGTATTTAAATGTATTTAAATCTCTGATATTTCTGTGTAATATTCGTTTTAGTCTGTATATTCTTGTAATCTGATGCATTGTTGTAATATACAATGAAATGTTCTTCTGTATGTGTCCTGTTTTGTCTTGTTCTCAAACGATAGGGCGTTTCGAACGGCCTGGATCGGTTTAGCGACTGGTTCGGACCGAGCGAAATTCCTTGCCGTCACAGTTGGTATCAGAGCTTTGGTTTACAGAGCTCGAGAACAAGACACATTAGAACCATACGAAAGAATTCATCGGATATTGGATTAGTAATATCCAATTAGAATGACTCGTTAGAGATGGGATCAGTAGTATCCTAGAACGAGTGTGAAGAGTATATTCTTCAAATGAAAACAATTTTGTTTTGAAATTTAAACCATTTTAAAACGTATTTGATTATTGATTTATTTTGAATATGGACAATCCACTATATAAAGGTTTTGCATATACGCGTCATGAACGTATATTCGAAGTTTTAATATACTGGATAGGTATAGAGTCACATTTTAGACGCCCGAAGATGATTCTGATGATTGTAGCTACATCATCAGTATTTATGTTCGTGTTTCGAAGGTGTGATATCTATATATTTCCATTAGACTGGTGTGAGAACCAAAACTTATATAGCTAGAACACATTGTTGTGAATTGGCATCAAAAATGTGATTTTTGTATATATATCAAAATTATGAATTTGAAACTCTAATCCACTAATTGATTGATGTTTGTGTTGTTTGTTTATTTGTTTGCTAATTTTTAGCCATTTAGCCTAATTGAGCCAAATATTGAATTGTATTGAAATTGGTCGCATTTACTTGTATATACATATACTTATATTGAACAGGTCATAGCAAGGAGGCTAGAGCCAGAGAATGAAATTTGTTTGCCCGACAAATAGGTACATGTTTACTACATAATTTACTGTTTTGTTTGGGTGATGATGATTTTATGAGCCTATTGGCTAGCCGCTTGGCTTTTTCTTTTTCTTTTTGAGATCTGAAGGACCGGGGAAGCTATTTGAAATTCCCCGATGCTCCCGGTGCAGGGGAGGTTATGGCGAAATTTTTCAAAAATTAAGGGTGTTAGCCAAATTTTTGAAAATTTGAAAATTCTCAGAAACTAAAGAGTTGGAGAATGCAAGCCAGATCGAACATAGAGCTGATTAATCAAACCACTTTCGACTTTGTTCCTTTTCGGGGACGAAAAGTTTTAAGTGGGGGAGATTGTAACAACCCGTAAAATGCGAGCCAGTTTGAAATTTTTATTTTGGCAATTTTAGCGAATTTTGAATATTTAAAATAGATTATTTTAAATAAAAACAACGAGAAATTTATTTTGAATAGAATTCAACGTATATAGTATACGCGTCATCGTTAGAATATAAATATTTATATATAATTATAAATAGAATTGAAAATGGCGCGGTAGTTCGATAATTCAATTTCAAACTTCAATTGAATGTACCGGGTGCAAAACAATCCGGATTTTAGTGAAACCAGAAATCATAGGATCTAATTGATGATATCTTTCCAACGAATCCGAAAAATCAAGATTTCATAGCGGGAATCAAAAGATATGTCTAGTTGAAAATTCTGAATAGTCGCTATGGAATTCAGGCCCTTAAAAATGGACATTTTGCAAATGACCTCGGATTTCGACGAAACCACTTTTGTTGGGTCCGTGATGTCGAATTATTGCTAGGTTTCAAATTTCATAATTTTTCGAATCAATATGTGAGCGTGGCGCAGTTAAACGCGTTTGACCAGTTTCAGTTGAATTTAATCGACTGGAAATTGGCCATTTTTCAAACGGTCTCAGAATTTGGCGAAATTAGTTTTGTTAGGACCGTATCGTCAATACGAAGCTAGAAATAATTTTTCGGGAATTTTTAGAGTTAATATGCGGCCTCGGTCAATTGAAATGTGCGTTCAAATTCAATATATAGATTTATATTTTGATTTTAAACGGAAACTGGTCGGAACAGCTGAATTGGCTTACCGGGCATATCCCATTGAGTTCGGAATGGGGGTAATTAGCTAAGGGTGACAGTCGTTGGGTTTGATTTGGAGTTTAGACCGTTAAACAACTAATAAACGAATTAAATAATAAAATAAATATTTACAAAACCCCTAACCCTAGGTCAACCGGTCAAAAGGGGAAAATCGTGGTCAACCCAAATACCCGCCTCCACCTTTCACAAAACAGGCGATCAGCATCTTGCGAGCTTCCCCCTCCATAATCTCGAGATCCGTGCATCCATCTCGACATCTCCCAAAGGCTAATAGCTAGGGTCGACGAAGGCTACTTATCCATCAGTGGTGATCGTCACCAGTTGACCCCCGCGGCCCCAGCGGTGCGGCAAAGTTGCGTGCTTCAATCAGGTTTTGAGCGAGCTACACTACGTCGAGTGGAGTAATGTGGGGTGGCGCGGAGAGCTGCCACGATGGCGAAGGTGGTGGCGTCCTTTGATCATGCTCCGGCGACGGAGATAGGCAGGCGCAGGTGGATTTCGATTTGAGCGAGATGAGTTTGGGAGGGGGGTTCGTTGCCGCTAGGAAGAAGAAACAGTGGCTGGTAAGGTTAAAGGTAATTAATTTAATTCTTTATTTAGTTAGGATATTAATTAGAAAAAAAATAGCTTTAAACAAAAATCTTGTTTATAAATATAAATAGCATTGATAAAAAGGTAACTTTTTATTTAGGAGAGCATTGATAAAAATGCATTTTTTTATAGAAATAACAAGGATTAAAATTGAATTTTCATATATATAAGAAGAACATAGAAAAAATATATGATCTTCATAAATATAAGGTTTGAAATAAAAATGTGTTCTTTTGAAATATAAATATACATAGCATAGATAAAAATATGATTTTTATATATGTAGTGAATCAAAAATATGATTTTTATATATGTAGTGAATCAAAAATATGATTTTTATATAGTAGAGATAATAAAGATATGATTTTTATATGATAAGGAAGTTAAAAATATAATTTTCGTATTATATAGATTATAAAAATATGATCTTTTATATTGTAAAAGATGAAAAATGTGATATTTATAAAGTAGGAACTATAAAAATATAATCTTTATTTTTATAAAGGC
Organism: Allium sativum; assembly: GCA_030737875.1. Classification (NCBI taxonomy): domain Eukaryota; kingdom Viridiplantae; phylum Streptophyta; class Magnoliopsida; order Asparagales; family Amaryllidaceae; genus Allium; species Allium sativum. The sequence goes on from CM060915.1 coordinate 564,782,292, forward strand.
GAAAACTTTATTTTTGAAAAGGCGAAAACTTTATTTTTATAAAGGCGAAAACTTTATTTTTGAAAAGGCGAAATCTTTATATAGAGAATAGTATGATAAAAATATAATCTTTATCTATATAGTAGCGTTGTGAAAATATGCTTATTTTTATATATTGAATAGCGAAGTAAAAATTCGATTTTTAAATATATGAAGTGATTATAAAAATATGACTTTTAAAGTGAAAGTGAATAAATAAAAATGTGATTTTTATTTTAAAGACATCGAAATATAAAAATGTGTGATTTTTATATATATAGTGACTACGGGCAACGAAGATGACGAAGATGGGATAACGAAGAAGATTTCTATAAATGAAGAGTCAAGATGATTGGATAGCTATCGGTGAGAACTTCTCACTCTAAATTCTTTTTCTAGTTATATATATATACTAGGATGTAGACGGTGTTTAGTAGCACCCGACACCCGTCATCCACAGACCATGGATGACTTGTTTGTTAAATTGTTTGGTTGTGTAGTTGGTTAGTCTATTGGGTTTAAATTGAATTGTTTGGTGAATTGAAATTGATTTGATTGGTGGGTGAATGGCGTGGGCCTTCACTAGACCGGGGATAAGGCTAGGCCTCGTCCCGTTTCTAGTATCGTGCCGTTATGCCGCCGAAATTTTCTAAAATATGTTAGAAAAATAAAAATATCATTTTTATTGTGTAAATGAAATGGATAGAAAATTCATGTGTTGAAATAGAATGTTTTATCGTTAAAAATATAATTTTTAACGTGAAAGTGAATAAATAAATATTTATAAACAAATCGGCCGATTTGTTTATATACACTGATTTGACTGATATTGATTGGGACGATAAATTTTACACATCGCCCAACAGCACAAATAAAATATGTGTTTGATTGTTTGAAACCCCACACGGGTGTTGGGATGAAATTTGAAGTTCACTCATCCTGATAGATTAAATATGTCGATCGATTGATTGACAGACTGTTATAAGCGTTGAATATCTATATTTGATGCTTATACAGTGTAGTGCACTTTGGTTGATGGTTGATTATTTTCAATGCTATTATATACATGTGTTGTATGAAAATCCATATAATTAATTTTATATGGTAATTGATTGGGCCTCATTCCAATTTGAAAAACAAAGAATAATATAAAATAAAGGTTCATGTGTTGACAGTACTCATCCATTGAGATTGGTCATGTGTTGAACGAAATATTTTAGTAATAAAATTTATATCTTTATCAATATAAAATAAAGGTTCATGTGTTGACAGTACTCATCCATTGAGATTGGTCATGTGTTGAACGAAATATTTTGATAATAACAACTATTTTGAAAAAGAAATATTTGAAATAGAATATTTGAAAATAGAAATTTATGAAGCCGTGTTGATTAGATTGACGCCATTTTGACGTGAACGATATTTATATTGATTTTATTCATTTTAAAATGAATATTGAAAAGTGATTTCGAAATCGGATATTTTGAAATGAATTGAATTGAAAACGATTTCGAAATGAATTGAATTGAAAACGATTTCGAAATGAATTGAATTGAAACCGAATTCAAATTGAATTGAAAGTGAATTGAAATGAATTCAAATTGAATTGAAATTTGAATTGAATAGAAATGAATTTTAAAACGAATTTATAAAGAAGAATTCCATTTTGATTTGAATTGAAAAGAAAGTTGAAATTGCTTTTGAAACGATTTTAAAACTATTTATATAATTCGTTTTAAATAGAAATCGACGAAATATATATTATATATATTATATATATAATATAATGGCCTGAATAGAACGCGCCGCGCCGCGGCAGTTCGTGAATTTCGACCATTTATTTCAAACGGACATTACGGGAGATCCGACCGTCGGATTCTCCTAAAACCGGAACCGTTGGGTTCGTATCGAAAAGAGATTTCTAACGAATATTAGAAATTAGAAATCTAACGGTTGGATTTGGAATTATGTCCAAATCAAATTTGAAAAAGGTCGTTGTAAGTGCAGTTCGATGGCCGTTGATGGAAATCGACTGTACGGGCCTTGATAAAATTATTAAAAATAGTAATAATTTGTGTAAAATCATAAGAAATGATTTAGAAAGGATTGGGATGAAAAACTCCATATTTGAAAAGATAAAAATAGATTTTTATCGAAATGAACTAGTTTTGAACTAGAAATATAATTCTATTTATTTTTAAATAAATAAATTGAATTTAAAAAGGGTTTTAAAAATAACCAGAATTTCCAATGATTGCATTGGAGTGGATTTGAATCGAAACTGTCTTCGGAATATTTCGATGTTGGAATTCGTGATTATACAGATGTTGTTATGGAAATTTGAAAGATATATATTTATATCGTTATTTCCAATACGACATTTGTTAATCGTAGAATTTGATATTGAATATAAGCCGATATATTTTCTATTCAGAGCCTTATATTGAATATCAAATGTGATTTGGGTTTGTCGTGAATGGTGTCTTCACTAACACTGTTCTTGAACCCAGTTGAGAAAAGATTAAATCTTTTTATTTAGATTTAATGAAGTGTACCAATTAAATGATATTTAATTGGAATTGAATTGGTATTGAATTTTGGGTTTATCGTGAACAGTGTTTTAAATAACACTTGTTCTTTAACCCGATAATTAATGGAATGATTTTTGGGTTTATCGTGAACAGTGTTTTAAATAACACTTGTTCTTTAACCCGATAATTAATGGAATGTGATTTTGGGTTTATCGTGAACCATGTTTTAAATGACACTGATTCTTTAACCCAGTTAACGATTAAAACTAAGTGGAGTTTTAATGAATCTTTAATTAGATTGAAATAATCGAGAATGGAGTATCACCAGTTTTGCTCCAGGCGATAGTTAAATCTTTAATTAGATTTGAACGTGAAATGGTAATTGAATTTACCGATAACACTGTGGTGTTAGATATGAAGTATTACCAGTTTTACTTCATGGGATAAATAGGTTGGGATTGGGAAATTAAAACAAATGATTACTTCGGTAAGTTTCGTTAATCCCGGCTAGTTGAATCGAAATTCAAAAGAATAGAATAAAGAATAAATTCAAGGAATTTATCTTGGATAAAATTAATGGGAACCTTTCCCTATGAACGTGAAATTTAGAAACTAACTGTCGGTTAGCCAAGCAGAATGGTTTTCTGGATATTGATCTGATGTTGGTTTCGGCCTTCGGGGTTAATATTTGAGAAATTATTCTCTTGATTAATTTACGGTTAGTGACTGATGAATTGGAATGAGGCGTATGTTGTGTTTGTGTAACACTTATTCAAAATATACGCGAGTTATTCGGAAAGACCGGGTTTATCCCATTCTGAATAACTGATACGACGATAAGTCGAAGATGAAGACGATGGTCGAAGACCGGAGGTCTTCACGTCGTTTGGGTGATAACTGATGATCTTGATTGGGCTGTACACCCAAGAAGATGGAAACAGTTGGTGATCGTCCAGACGTACTTGGAGATCGATGGATATGCGGGGTACTAGGTGCCTCCGGTTTCGTTCAGACCCAAAACGGACTTGTAAATGGATTGTGTGTCTGACATTGGATTTTAGTCCGTGTGATTGATCTCTATTAAATATATATCTGTTTGGCGGCGGAGAATTTATTCTCTTGCTTAACGCCCTTCTCTGAGACGTACGAGCTCAGGGGTTATATATTGATGGATATCAAACGCATGGAGTGAATTGCCTGTGTGGCATGCCTAAGTGGCAATTGATCAAGGCTTCTGTTGAAAAGCAAAGTCTTGTGGTGATGATCGAAGCACGGCCTTTGTGGCGTAGCTTTGTGTAACGTTTACTTCGCGTGTTTCACACCCGATATGAACCAAAAACGGGAGACGGACCTCAGGGAGGACTTGCGTTTCTTTCTAGTTAGAAGTGGCGTCAGTGGTTTTACACGCCCTGACGAGTTTGACTTATGTGGTTGTTGCTGTTGCGAGGCGCCTCGGTTATATCGGTTTCAGCCGATGCTTCTGGTCGGCTGACGGACCAGACTTACACCCTATAGGGTGGGGAAACGTAGTGTTCAGGCATAATAATCCACATCGGTGGACCGGCCCTGTCGCTCCAAGGCTTGCCTGCGCGCTTGCCTGTGGCTCGGGCTAGAGAGTCACGAATCGGTTGAGGACTATCTTTTGCCTCGGTTCATAGATGGAAATCCAACTTCCAAATACGTGACATTTGCGGTTTTATTTGTAGAGCCTAGTATGGCGACATAGTGGGATGGGGCATTCATGCCGCCTATGATTGATACTTATGATTTGAAGTTGTTTTATACACTATGCACTTACAATAGTATCAAACGATTTGTTTTAAACGTATCAAGCATTCTTTGGCTGTTATAAGGGAAAACCCTATCCTCGGCTGCGTTGCATTGTGTGATGGGACCTGGGTCTTATAACAGCTTCATTTTTCTTTATTTAGCATTGCGCTGTTTGTTTTATGCACTGGTATTCTTGGGAGGAAACCCGTTCCGTGTTATACGGCGTGGTCCCTTGATTTACCTAATGATTTAAAATAAAGATTAGTAACTGTTTTAGTTCTCACACCAGTCACATGACTGACTTGGAGTTTATTGTTTTAACCTAAACTCTGGGTGCCCTTATTTTGACACGGGCAGCTAGTAGTTTCGGTTTTGCAGATTTATATTCACAGGATCCTGGTTTACAGCTGGAACGATATCCGAAAAGCTTTGTATCCGTATATCTTCTTCTAGTTGTGTATTGTATTATTTTCCGCTGCTATGTATTTAAATGTATTTAAATCTCTGATATTTCTGTGTAATATTCGTTTTAGTCTGTATATTCTTGTAATCTGATGCATTGTTGTAATATACAATGAAATGTTCTTCTGTATGTGTCCTGTTTTGTCTTGTTCTCAAACGATAGGGCGTTTCGAACGGCCTGGATCGGTTTAGCGATTGGTTCGGACCGAGCGAAATTCCTTGCCGTCACACATTTCTAGTTTCTTATTTGGAAAACATTTCCAAAGCTTCTTCATTGGACTTAGACAGATGTTTAAACAAACCATCGCGATGCCAACTCAAACCATTACGCTTATTACTAAATTCCTTTAACCCAACTTCACTATCGAACCTTAACCATTCCATAGTTAAAAACGAAGTCAATCAAGTTGGGGGTAATACTACCTCTCAGACCTTAACTGAACAACGTTTCTAACCTTGAAATAGACAAAGTTCACCCTTCTAATTCTTTAACAAACTTCCTTACGTAACTCTCTTTCAAATCCTTTCTATTCGATAATTCTTTCCTTCGATAAGGTATATTCGATAACTCTATTTCAATTTATTCAATTCGATTAACACTTATCAATTAGCTCTATTGGACTAACGCTGTTGATTTACTCGTTTCACTTAACTCCTTACGAATAACTATATTCGGTAACTCCTTTAACTCTATTCGAATAAACTATATTTGATTAACTCCTTTTACTTTATTCGAATCGCTAATATTCGATTAACTAAATTGATTCTATTCGAATAAACTATATTCGATTAACTCTTTTATTTTAACTCTATTCGAATAACAAATATTCGATAACTCCATTTGAATAACTCAGGTTTGATTTACTCTAACTGATTAATTCTAATTGGTTTAACTATAACTGGTTAACTCTAATTGATTAACCCTAACTGGTTAACTCGTATTCGAATAACAAATATTCAATTTACTCTATTCAACTAACTCGACTCGACTAACCCCTTTCGAATAACTAATTCGATTTACTAACTTTCGAATACCATATTCGATTTAACTCCTTACGAATACCATATTCGATTTAACTCCTTACGAATACCATATTCGATTTAACTCCTTTCGAATACCATATTCGATTTAAATCCTTTCGAATACCATATTCGATTTAACTCCTTTCGAATACCATATTCGATTTAACTCCTTTCGAATGCCATATTCGATTTAACTCCTTTATTCGCTTTATAAAGATTTCCCTTTTAACAACGTTTATTCATTTTTAAAGATTTACTTATAGTAACGGTTCTCCACTTTAAAATGATTCCTTCTTATAACAGTTTCCTTTTTATAACGTTTTCCCTTTTTCTAAATATCTCCTATTTATAAATATTCCGATTTATAAATATTTCTTATTTATAAATATTCCATTTATAAATATTTTATTTTCAAATATCACTTTGACAAATTCCCCTTTATCAACATTTCGGTATGTTATGGTATTCAACATATCAAATCACGATGATCAATATCGTCCAAACACATATAATCGACAACAGATTATATATCACATCATATATCACAATATATGAAAAACAGTAAAATAAATGTTGAGGAATCCAGTTGGATTCCTTCAACCTGTTTCCCTGCATCACAGATGTTAAACAATATAGATAACATCACTTTCAGTTCCATATGATATATTCTGTTAAACAGAATCAATATAGAAATTCAACTAACTGACTAGCAGTTCAAATCAAACAGTCAACACACAGTCAACCAGACATTTTTTAACAGTTCTAAAAATACAACATGAAATTATAAACTGTTCAGAGTTAGTGAGATTTACTCACATTTGGACGATCATCGTTAATAACGATAACCATCTTTGATTCAGACAGACAATTTATTTCGCTATAAATTGTAACGAGCTTCGATTCACTCCCCGTCTATTCCATTGTGTAGTGTTTGTCTATACGATCCTAACGGATCTTGTTTCGCTGAAAACCGATATCGTACGGAAAAGATATCAAGTTAACAAGTTCACCCACTATTTAATTTAAAACAAAACTAAACTTAAATTGATTCGGGCCTTACTCCTTTCAAAACCCGCCCATTCTCTTTACCAGACCCGTCCTCAACAAAGCCTTTCTTCCCCGTCCAACATATGCCACGCTCCAGTAAACCTCACGCACAAACCATGGCCGCACCTTTCCATCTCCATACCTCCACCATCACTCAACGAAATCCACAACAAAAATCATCATTAAACTCCTCTTCAAATTTCGCACTTCCCCATACCTGAACATCTCAACTCGCCCTCCATCTACAGAATGTGACTTCTTGCTCTTCGCGCACAGTACCTCACACGACATCGACACTTTTCCTTTTGATAATATCCCGAAAGTTGTATACCCGCTCCAAATCTTGCCACAAACTCAGATGTGAACTCGGAATTCCCAATTGATGCCTCTATTTCATGAAAATTTGAACCCTTGGTTCGGATAAACAATGCTGTACAAACTCCGGCGACCAGATTTGGTTTCGAACCCAACAAAGGCCCTACCCGATCGAAGAGGATCATCCCAGCATCAAGAATATGTTTACATCTCGATTTATAAGCATTTACTGAATTTCTTTTTTTGAATTTTGAAGTTGGCGAATTTCCTTTTAGAGAAGGCTGTTGGCGGCGTGAATTTTCCATCGCAGATAAAGTGAAATAAGGGTTTAAGGGTTACGCTATGTATTTATGGGATAAAACTTGAGCTACCAATTATTATATTAATTTATGTCGTATTATTAGCTTAATCTATCAATTACAATTTCCTGAGGCTACATACGATACCCAAAAATCACGAAACTGGACATACAGCTAGAGTTCGACATTACGGTCCCAATGAAACAGGTTTCGTCAAATTCCGACTCCGTCTGCTCACACAGCGTATTTTTAACCGTCGAAATACTGACTGTTTCTCACTCTAAAAATCCGTACGACCACACAATGACTCTAAAAATCACGAAACTAGAAATCTAACAACTATTTGACATTGTGGATCCAACAAAATTAGTTTCGTCGAATTCCGACTTCATTTGCAAAAGTGGCTATTTTTAAAGCTCTGAATGACCCATTTAAATTTATAAATATATTTAAATATAATTAAATTAAATATTTTAAAAATAAATATTACGTATATATTCACAGTGGAATACCATACAGCACTAGAATATTCCTATATGAATTTCTAGCTCGATATTTCATCATCAGAGTTATATCGATATTCGATTTATATTTAAAGCCTTTTTAAAATATAAATAATTCCTTTATAAATAATAAAGGAATTCCACAACGACTTTTCTAAAATTTGATTTGGACGTGAATCAAAATCTACCCGACGAAATCCCGATTTTTCTCTTCCACTAGAAAGATATACTCCACCAGGTCCGTACGTTTCTTGTTTCACTGAAATCTGGCTTAAAACGAATTCTGTACATTCAGTTAAAGTTCGAATCATCAAATAGCGAACTGCCGCGCCATTACGGGCTCGATTATAATTATATTATAATTTATACGTTCAACTGTCGTTTATATAACATATTCGTTATTATAATTCAACTCTAAACTGAATTATATACTTTGAATTGTCCAGTTCACATTATATTGTAAGTTCACTATTTTCGAAAATTTCAGAATTAAATATATTATTTAATTTATTATTTTAATTAAATATTCACCCTTATTTAATTCCACGACCATTTAATTCACTATATTACTATTTATATAATTAAATAAATTAATTATAATACCTCTGCCAATGCGGGTCATTACAGGCGTTAAGCAAGAGAATAAATTCTCCGCCGCCAAACAGATATATATTTAATACAGATCAATTAGCACAGAACATAATCCAATGTCAGACACACAGTCCATTTACAAGTTCATTCTGGGTCTAAACGAAACCGGAGGCACCATATACCTCGCGTATCCATCGATCTCCACGTACGTCTGGACGATCACCACTTATTATCTACCCGCCCTTTAGGGCATAAATGAGTCTTATGACTCCATCGGCTCCACATTGTCACCGATATATCCGAGGCGCCTCGCAACAGCAACAACCACACAGGTGAAAATAATATAAATGTCAGGGCTGGAAGGTCACTGACACCACCCTAGCTAGATGGAAACGCATGCCCTCCCTGAGGTCCTCTCCCGTTTTTGGTTCATACCGGGGTGTGAGGCTCGCGAATCAACGTTATACACAAAGCTATGCCACACAGGCTGTGACGACCCAAACTTCCCAGTAAAGGGAAGGCTGGATTGCTTTGAGAACAACACACATCAGAACACAAACTGAAGAACATTTTATTGCTGATTACAACAATTGCATCAGGGTACAAGAATATAACAGAGTATGAATACTTATTACATAATAGAAATACAATAATATCAGAGTTTTAAATTACAGCGGAAAAATAATAAAAATATACAACTGGAAGGAATACACGGATACAGAGCTTTCCGAATACCGCTTCAGCTGTAAGCCAGGATCCTGTAAATATATCTGCAAAAAGCTACTTGACTGCCCATGTGGAAAATATGGGCACCTGAGTTGGCCAGTGAAACAAACTACAGGTCAGTCATTGGACTGGTATGAGAAATCTTAACTTAACTATCTAATAATAAGGCTAATCACAGGACCACGCCGCTAACGCGGAACGGGTTTACTCCATTGGATTGCCAGTGCATAAAATAAAGTAAAACGTTAAACAACGCAACGCTTTTTAGAAAAATGAAACCATTATAAGACCCAAGTCCCATCACAATGTAACGCAAACCGGAGGATAGAGTTTTACCTTATAACGGTCAAAAGATGCTTGATACGGTAAAAAGCGGATTTAAGATTAGTGTGTATATATATATGGGTATATATATTTCAAAAACATTTCAATCATAATGTATCAATCATAGACGGCATAGTACCCCATCCTACTATGTCGCCATACTAGTTCTACAATCAAAGCCGCAAGCTCGTATTGGAAGTTGGGTTTCCATCATGAGTCGAACCTAGGGGCAAGCTCCTCTCCGATTCGAGACACTTTAGCAAATGCCTCAGGATCACACCTATGGGCAACCCTTGGAGCGGTAGGGCCGGTCCCCGCCTATCGGCAGTGGATTAGTTATGCCTGAACACACGTTTCCTGGTTCCTTTGAACGTATAGTATGACCACTAACGGCCTATAAAAATCCGAGGCGCCTCAAAATCCATCATCCACATAAGTAAAATGCCAGCCAGTTTAAGCACTGACACTACCACTAGCTAGAAAGAAACGTGTGCACTCCCTACGGTCCATATCCCGTTTTTGACTAATACCGGGGTGTGAGGCTCGCGAAGTCACGATATACACAAAGCTATGCCATAATAGGCTATACTTTGATCATCCCACAAGGCCCTGCTTTTCAACAAAAGCCTTGATCAATTGCATCTTGGCGTGCCACATTGACAATTCACGCCATGCGATCAATCACTATTAATATATACCAAGGTGTTAAGTAGAGAATAAATCCTCCACCACCAAACAGACATACATTAACAGAAATTGATTTAATTTACATGGAACGAAATCCAATGTCAGACACGCATCCATTTACTAGCTTATGCTCTGGGTCTGAGCGAAAACGAAATCCGAACAATCAACAATAGTCCGGACGACCACCACTGAAGCCCCTTTCAAGGTAGCTACTCCCATCAAGGGTCTCTGTAGCAACACATCCATTCGATGTGAAGATCGTCAGTCTTCAACCACCGTCTTCATCTTCGACTCTTCATCGTCGTAGTAATTATTCGGAATGGGTTAAACCCGGTCTTCCCGAATAACTCACGTATCTTATAATTAACAATCAAGTACTATAAAAGCACACCCAACGTCTCATTCCAATTAAGAATATTCTTCTAAATAAAATATTGACATTATCTTATCAAAGATAAATTCTTTAACTTTGTACTTAAATCCTTCCTTTAAAAGATTTATTAAAATCTCAATTTGGTTTTAGATATCGAAAATCATTATTCAATGATTATTTAAATTCAAGAAAATTAATCTTATCCTTAACTGCATTAAAGAACTAATGTCATTTAAAACATAGTTCACGGTAAACCCAAACTCATCATCCATAAAATAAGGAATCTTCACAGAAATCAAATCAATATATAATTGTTATAAATTTCTGTATTCGACCAATAATATAAATGGAATAATGGCAAAGCCTCTTAAATTCCATATGTAGTATCGGTTTTCTTTTACAGAAGCTTATCTCGGTTATTATTAATTCAAATTCCATTCAACTCCAATTTAATATATTAAATTGGAAAACATGGCTTTTGGAAAATTCCCATTTAAATCTTAATAAAAGATTTATAAATTCCAAATCATATTCTTATTGTTAAATGAGTTAAAGAACAGATGTCGTATAAAAACATTGTTCATGATAAACTCAATTCACAAATCATTTTTATTCCAGTTACAAAATATAGTTTGAAACTCTAGTAATCTTAATTGAAAGATTTATTCTTTTCAACTGGGTTTAAGAAAGGTGTTATTGAAGACACCATCCACGAAAAACCCAAAATCCAATTTATTTAATTTTAATTAAATATTCACTAATTGGAAAACGTCATTAAATCTTAATTTAATGATTTATTCTAGTTAATAACTAGTTCATTCAATAAAATATATTTTTCTAAGATATATTCTTTTTCTAAAATATATTCTTTTTCTAAAATATATTCTTTTTCTAGAAATCATTCTTTATTGGGATGTGACTCAACCAACAGCCATATATTACATGAAATCAACAAGCATAATGGATAATTATCAAACATCCAATAGATCAACCAAAGTGGATTCTACACTAAATATTGGGACTAGTGTAGATCAGATATCATCCCAACATCCGTGTGGGGTTTCATCCAACAATCAAATAATAAATTATTTGTGCACTTGGGCGATGTGTAAAAATTATCGTCCCAATCACATAAACAAGTCGGATGGCTTGTAAATGGGAGTGTAATATTCAGTTTTGAATCTCCTAACATTATATTAAATACATCAAACACTGCATCAACACATACATATATTCTAAGCCATCATTAACATCATATTTTTAACATATGGTCTTTTTTTTATTATGACTAATCGACAAAAAAATAATAACCTTCCTATCTTTTGTGTAATCCTTTATTCTAATTACATTTTCTAACAAAAATGTATTCTTTATTCTAATTATATTTTCTAACAAAAATGTATTCTTTATTCTCATTTACCTTTTCTAATCAAAATGTACTTTTTATTCTCATTTACATTTTCTAATCAAAATGTACTTTTTATTCTCATTTACATTTTCTAATCAAAATGTACTTTTAATTCTCATGCTAAAAATAAAATGTAATTCTTCTCTAATGCAACATTTAAAAATAAAAGATGTATTTCCTTTGCTAATGTAACATTTAAATGGAAATGTAATCTCTTTTTCTAATGCAACATTTTATATGAAAATGTCATTTCTAATCTAATATAACATTTTACATAAAATGAAATTTTCAATTCTAATATTACATAGAATAATATTTTATATGTAAATATTTTCCTATGAATTCTAATGTCAAATAAATGAATATTTATTTGCAACCAATTTCCTACATTATTCAAATGACAAATAAATGGTCCTTTATTTGTAATCAATTTCCTATGTTATTAATGTCACATAAATGCACCTTTATTTATAAACAACTTCCTATTTATTGTAATGACAGATTTGCAACCCAAACGGTGTTTTTATTCTTATTTTTATCAATTCTAACATTTAATTCAAAATGACAATAAAAATATAGTCTTTTATTTCAACTCTTTTACTGTATAAAGTGTATATTTTTGTTTAATCCTTTTTATGTACAAAAATGTTGATTTTGTCTAATTCACTTTTAATATACAAAAATGTTGATTTTGTCTAATTCACTTTTAATATACAAAAATGTTGATTTTGTCTAATTCACTTTTAATATACAAAAATATATATTTTCCTACTCTTTCTATTAGTAATATTAAAAAAATGGGTCTTTAATGTGAAACATATTTCATAATGAAATATGTATATTTTTCTACTCTTTTACTTGTAACTAAATTGACAAATAAAACTTGTCTTAATATTCTACTACAATATAAATAAAAAGGTAACTTCTAATTTGAAAGTAAGAATGCAACTTTTATTTTAATGTTTTATTTGCAACAAGGAATGCAAATAAAAGTATAACTCTTTATTCAATGTACATTTGCATCAAAGAATGCAAATAAAAGAATAACCTTTTATTTCAATGTATATTTGCATAAGAGAATGCAAATAAAAAATAACTTTTTATTTCAAAAGAAAATGAAAACAAAATATGCTTCTTTTTATCTAAAAAGAGAATGACACAAATTATGTTCTTTTTATCATAAAAAGAAAATGACAAAAATGTTTTCTTTTCCATTGTATTGACGACTCTATTTCAATACAATAATATTTCTCAAAATGATATATTTTTATTGAAATAATATATTTTATTGAATCGACAATTTTATTTCAATTCAACAAATTTGATAAAAATGATATTTTTAATATTGAATTGAAAATCTAATCCAATCCAACCAAATATGACAAAATAATATTTTAATATTAAATTGACAAATTAATATTTTAGATTGAATTGATGAACTAAATCAATTCAACAAAAAGTGGCAAATCAATATTTTAGATTGAATTGATGAACTAAATCAATTCAACAAAAAGTGACAAATCAATATTTTAGATTGAAAGGTAAATTTTAATCCAAATCAATAACACAACAATATGATTTATTTTTATTGAAATGGGAAATCTAATCCAATTCAATAATCTAGCAAAAATGATTATTTTTAAGGAGCACATACAAATCTGTGTTTATACATTAACAACAAATAGATAAATCATCCACAATCTCATCACATAACAGATCTAAGTCATACACATCCAATCGTTACATCGCAAATAAATTAAATAAATAAATTATTAAAAAAAAGTCTCACCAAAAGCTTTCCATTCAGATTCAAAATTTCGCCAAAATTGGATCTGCTCCGTTTCAGTCCTGGATTGTTTCATATCGAATCCCTTGTCCCTGCGAGTTCAACGAACTTTGTTTCGTTAAATTCCGTTCTGTTTTGAAGAAGTTATAGCGTTTTTAAACATTGGATAATTAACTTTGTAATTAATTAAATAATTAGGGAAAATAAATTATCTTTAATCCTTCTTCTACGTTGGTCTGTAGCCGATGAACCCATGACCTTGAATTGAACTCTCCCGAACGCACGCCACATCGCCACGCCGGAAGCCCATCAGCCCCCGCCATTTCGACCGCCTCGGCGCCACCTACCTCCGCCCCCAACCATGGCCAACTCGCACCCCCCTGCCTCGCGAATCCTCCTCCAAGCGCCGGCCCTTCTCGGTCAAAATCCGGCCAACTCAGAACATGTTTTGCGATCATCACCGTTAGCATGGAAGATCTCGTGGTCTTCTTCGATTTGGCTTCAAGAACTTTGAGATTTATCAATTGGATTTGGAGAAATCACGCCCCGAAGTTTAGACAATATCAGGCATTAAAATGTATAAGAGGCGGCTACGGTATTAGAGTGGATTAGGGTTCCGTATTCTAGTGTATTTATACCGTATTTTATATTTATCTAATTATTTAATTCAAGAAATTTCTTTTAGCCCACACGGACTCCAATTCAAACCCAACGAGTGTCACCCCTAGCTAATAACCCCCATCCCGGACACAATGGAATAGGTTTTGTAACCCAGTTCGGCTGTTATGATATGTTTTTCTTTAAATTAACTTATAAACCATTTAATTATTAAATTCAAACGTACATTTTAAATTACCGGGGCCACATACAGACTCTAAAAATTACAGAAAAATTATTTCTAGTTATGTTTTGACGATACGGTTCTAACAAGACTAATTTCATCGAATTCTAAGACCGTTTGAAAAATGGCCATTTTCAGGTCGATTAAATTTGACTGAAACAGTCAAAACACATTTTCTTTTACCATGCTCACATATTAATTCGAAAAATTATGAAAATTTAAACTTAACAATAATTTGACATTCTGGTTCCAACAAAAGTGGTTTCGTTGAAAACCGAGGTCGTTTGAAAAATGACTATTTTCAAGGCCAATATATTTTTAATTAAAATATATATAAATTCTACAACGACTTTTCTAAATTTTAAACTAAGCATAACTTTTGATTTATAAAGTGAAATTTCAGTTTTTCAGATTCGTTAGAAAGATATGATCAAACAGATTTAAATATTTCTTGTTTCGCTCAATTCCGATTTATTTTGAATCCGGTACAGTCGGTCAAAGTTCAAATTCAAATTTTCAAACTGCAACGCTGTTTTAAACTCCTTTTATAATTAAATTAAATTTTTTTGTTTTAACTTTGATTAAATAAATTTTTTCATCGTTATTATTTAAAATAAGTTATTTTAAACATTCTAAATTCATTTAAATTTCTAAAATAAATTTTTTAAATTGGCCCCAAAATTCCAGGTCGTTACAATCGCCCCCACTTAAAATCTTTTTGTCCTCGAAATGGAACGAAGCTAAAAGTTGTTTAATTAACCAACTCAACTTTATTGGTTTCCATAATTTTTTTAGTTAAATTAATTATCATTTCAATACTTTTATTAGTTAAACTAATAATCAAACATCACCACCAGCAATCAATTAGGTGATTAACTTTTCAAATATATAATCTTTATATATAGTCAAAAATCATATTTTTTAGTGCAAATCAAAGCAATGTGTAGCAATGTGTGCCAACTAAGTTTTGGTTCTCATACCAGTCAATGGAAATATATAGAAATGCCACTTTCGAGACTCGAACATAAACTCTGACGACGCTAGCAACCATCAGAATCATCGCCGGGTGACTAGAGTGTGATTCTATATCTATCCTGTAACAACCCGTATTTTCAATAACCTGTTATAACGTAAATCGAGGCAGAATTTAATTTATAAATCTGAATCAAGGGAAACGGGCTATGCCATTGCTTTCGTCTCGGAAAAATACGCGAAATAGAGTCCGAGTTTTCGAAAATCGGAGTCCGTATGACCCGATTAAGGCCCAACGAAGTTTTCAGAAAATTTCAAAGTAAAAACAGATTTCAAATTCAAGTTTGAATTTGAAAAATTAGGTCAGATTGGGCTAGGCGGGAAAACTCCCGCCAGAGCACCCAAGTCGACTTGGGAGTCGACTTGGTTGGACCCAAGTCGACAGCCCTGTCGACTTGGCTGTCGACTTGGTCCAGCCGGGCAGTCTTGCCTGGTGCACCATTTTGGGTTTGTGTTGAGTTTGGGGGCCAGATTCGGTTTTAAGGGCTGAGATTGGAACTAGGGTTTAATCCTAAGGCTAAAACTAGTCCTAATCTCTATAAATAAGGCCCTAACCTAACCCTAAATCGTCATTATTCATTCTAGTAACTAAACTATGGCAAAATCATTCCTCTCATGGCCTCCACTCTCTTCATAAAATTCCTAAATAAATTTTTAAGAGATTTTCCATGCATACAAGTGTTTTCAAGCTTGTATGAGCATCATTAGCTTGCATTCAAGTCAAGTTTCTATATTTGCATCATAAAGCAAGAGTTTTGATCATTGTGGCTTAAGGGTTTTTCTATTGAAGCTTGCATTTTGGGTTTAATTGATTTCATAAGGGCTTTGTCATATTTTTGTGACTTCCTAAGCATTGTAAGCCCTATTCTACTTTCATACTTAAACTCTAAAGTTAAATGTATGATATGCAAGTTTTCCATGATATGCAAGTTTACTAAGTCATGCTATGCAAGTTTGCCATGTTATGATATGCAAGTTTATCATGTTATGTTATGCAAGTTTGCCATGTTATGATATGCAAGGTTATCATGTTATGTTATGCAAGTTTGATATGCAAGTTCGTCATATGATATGCAAGTATGTTATGCAAGTTTGGGATGATCATTTTGTTCATGTTATCATGTTATGCAAGCTTATCTTGAGCATATGAACATAAAGCTTCAAGCTTTATGCTAAAGGTTGAATTTTGGCAACATGTAAGTTATCATATCTCTTATGATAACTTGCATGTGAGGCTAAATGCGAACCTATGGCCATTTCTACATGTCATTTATCACCATGTATCACCAATATGCTAAGTTTGGTTTTATGCATGCTTTTGAGGCCTAAAAATGTAATATGCAAGTATATGAACATATGTACATTTCATATGCCACCATGTTAAACTTGTGGCTTTAACACCTTTATGTCATGATTATGCCAAGTTCCCTCTTTCTATCCTTTATGCGCTATTGCGATATGTAAGCGATGGGATTGAGTTTGGGGTTGGGTAAACTTAAAAGACATAAAAACATAAGATTGGGAATTTACCTATTAAGTTAGGTCTACCCATTGGGAATTTACCTATTAAGTTAGGTCTACCCAAATGCTTGAAAATTTGTAATATGTTTTGGAAACATGATGGACATGACACTTAGAGAAGATAAGTGTGACCAACTCGAGGTTGGGTTGAGTTTGTAGCGTAAAACTACCCGGAACCGACCGGCTTAACTAGTTGCTACAAACAATAGGACCCAATGTGAGAAGTTGGTCATGTGGTACCTTGAACCCGAGGTTAGACCAAGTTGTGGTGTAAAGCTACCCGGACCCGCCCGGCTTAACTAGTAACCACAACAAGGTCTAATGTGAGAGGTTAAGGCACATTAAATTAATTAATGCCTCATGATTAGGGTTAAGTCATGGTCCACTTAATACTTAACCAATTTGGGCTTGGTAGATTAATCAGGGTTAAGTCGTAAACTCATCGTTACACTTAACCAAGTTAATCCATGATTAGCAAGAGGGTTAAACCGTACTTAACCCACTAGAAAATCCTAGCAATGGGGGTCCACTCCAGCAGTAATCCCAAGTTTGTATCATCATGACCCTAGGGACTAGGCTAGGGTTGGGGCACGATTACTGGACTTGAGGTAAGCGACCAAAAGCGACGGCAGAAGGGTACGCCGGTGTAGTTCCGGGCGGACTATGGTCGTGCACACAGTCCGAAGCCGGGGAAAACATGCACGGGTACCAGTAGATCGAGACTCTGCACGCATGATTATGGTGTCCAGGGGTTGACACCTTAGGGCTTGATACACCCGACGGGAGACCCTGCACAGTCTGACTACAATTATGTTTGGGCCGTATGGACACCAACACGTGACGAGTTAGGCTTATAGGGAGCCGATCGACTAGACCATTTGATTTGACCTCATATTAGGGTCACTTCATGTTATTGGGCCAAAGCTTGGGCCAAGGGATCAATACTTGTTTATTCAAGTCATGTTAGCTTGCTAGTACACCTGTGGTGCAAAAACCTTAAACCTGATTATGCGATGACACCTTTATCTACCTTTTTAGTTAATCATCATGCTAGTATGTTGTTATCCTTATGTTCATCCCTGCTTCTCATGCCAGTTAACTTTATCAGTTTACATTGATTGTAGTAGGGCTTACTCAGTCTTTTTGACTGACCTGTTTTTCTTTCGCCTCTTTTCTTCCCCCCCCCCCCCCCCCAGGTTCTCAGGGTGGGAATATAGGAGCTTAGCTTGGATTTCTGATCGCTTGCTTGTGGGATTTTAGCTCATGTACGGTCTTGACATGAAGCTAGCTATGGTTATCACTTATTTTGGGGACAGTACTTATGTATTTCAGTTTTTCAGTAATGTTGTTTTTATCTAGACTTGTGTATTTGGAAAGTTGACATTATGTTGTACCAGACTTGTTTTGAAATAGTTTGAAATCTTCCGCTGTTTTACTTATCTTATTTACTCTGTTTACATATATACATATGTTCTTGTTCTGCCTTGATATATCATTATGCATGTTTACCTGATTCAAACGCCCCTCCAAAGTCAGAGTGCTTGCAAGAGTCACCCTGGCGGAGGTGGGGTGTTACATTTGGTATCAGAGCATATGGTTTACGAGAAGGAACAAAAAGGTTTTTAAAAAACTTTTGGAAAACTATTTTCAAAACCAAGTATAAAGTATTTTCCAAAGAAAATTCTAGTTTATTTTAAAGGCTATTCCCCAAAAAAAAGCCATTAGCAAAAATCCTTTGTTTTTCTCCATTCTGAATCTATCTTTTTCTTCGTTTTCAGTATGGCCAATAACTTTGTCATTCCGGAGGGAGTACACGTACCTGTTTGGTATAGGAGACTTTTGGAGGCTAGGGCGACCGAAGCCGGCCCCGCAGATGTTCCTCCTCCTCCTCCTCCGGTAGTTAATGTTCCTCCTCCTCCTGTCGCTGATGTTCCTCCTCCCCCTCAGCATCCTCAAGCTGACTTCGCGAAGACTTGCAAAGATTTCAAAGCAATGGGTGGCAAGAACTTTCAAGGCACTGAGACTTTTGTAGAGGCCAGGAATTGGTTGAAAGAAACCGAAGATCTTTTTGCCTTCTTTGATATAGATGACCGTAGGAAGGTTTTATGGGTAGTGTGGTTGCTAAAGGAAGAAGCTGCACGTTGGTGGGTGGTCACCACCGCTACTAGGCCAATTGAGACTTGGGATGACTTTCGGGGAAAGTTTGGACTAAGGTTCCTATCACTGAAGCAAGGGGACATGACTATTAGGGAATACATAGATAAGTTTAATCAACTGGCTCGGGTCGGTTTAGACTTGGTTAACACAGCTCAGAAGAAGGCCCTATACTTTGCTCTAGGATTAAACGAGCCATTACATGGTTTAGCCATGACTTATATACCCTTGGGGGCAACTTTCGAGAGCTTGGTGAATATGGCCCTACTCAATGAAGAGAATAGGAGTGACAAGAAGGAGATCAAGATGAATGATACTCAAGCCAAGAAGACTGATTCCCAGTGGAAAGGAAATCAGGGTAATCCAAGTGGTCAGAGCAGTCAAGGCAATCAGAACAAGAACAAGAACAAGAGTCAAGGCAACAAGGGGAACAACAACAAGGGCAATAACGACAAAAAGAAGTGCCATTATTGCGGTTCAGTTGGGCATCTTATTAAGGATTGTAAGAAGAGGAAAAGGAAAAATGGTGAATGCTTTTTCTGCGGTGAGACTGGACATTTCAGTAAGGATTGCCCGAAGAAGCAAGGGCAAGGCCAGGGTCAGACTCAGCATGCTGGACCTTCAGGAGGGCAAATTCATGCTCTCACTGCCGCTCCAGTTCCCGATCGAGGTAGTATTTCTGTTGAGAGCCCTGTATACATTTCTGATTTTCCTGTTCGTACTTTGTTTGATTCTGGTGCATCGCATAGCTTTATCTCATCTGATCTTGTTGAAAGTTTGCACCTAAGTACTAGTCTAGTTTATGATCCCGTGTGTGTTTCAAATCCAATCGGGGGTTCCTCCCATTTGTCTATTATCTACGTGGATTTGAAAATCTCTATCTTGAGTGTAGAGTTCTCGTGTGATGCTTATATTCTCGGTTTCATGGGGTATGGGTTGATTTTGGGCATGGATTGGTTGTCCAGTTTTGGAGCCATTCTTGATTTTTGAGCATAGGGTTGAGAGGCTCATGACTCGCCTCGGTAATACCCTAAAAATTTCTTGTAACCCTATGGGTCCCGTCATGTTGTGTTATCTTGAATCCCTCAACTCGTCTATCGATAGTTTGCAATCGGTGAGGGTGGTCCGAGAATATCCTAATATCTTGGGTGAAGTGAAGGGGGGGTTACCCCTAAGCGAGAGATTTATTTCCGCATTTATCTGGTTGATAATGCCAAGCCAGTCACGTGGCCGGTTAGGCACATGGTCCCGCGAGATGAGAGTTAAGAAAGCAAGTCAAGGAGTTGCGTAAGTCAAGGAGTTGCTTGAGAAGAACTTCATTAGACGAAGTATATCTGAATGGGGAGCGCCTGTAGTATTTACTACCAAGGCAGATGGTTCTCTTCGACTTTGTGTTGATTATCGTGAGTTAAACAAAGAGAATAGACAACCATTGCCAAGGATCAATGATTTGTTTGATCAGCTTGTAGGAACATCTGTTTTCTCTTGATCTTGCTATTGGATTCCATCAGCTCAGAGTAGCTGAGGATAGTATAGACAAAACTGCGTTCAGAACTCCAGATGGATTCTTAGAATGGCTGGTCATGCCATTCGGTTTGACTAATGCACCCGCCTACTTAGTGGACTTGATGAGTAGGGTGTTCAGGGAGTTCTTGAACAAGTTTGTCGTGGTCTTCGTAGATGATATTCTGATCTTCTCTAAGGATGAGGAAGAGCACGCAAGGCATCTCGTGGAGGTGATGGATACGCTTAGAGCGCATCAGTTGAAGGTCAAGTTCTCCAAGGGTCACTTTTGGAGAAGGGAAGTTAGATTCCTTGGGCATGTAGTTTCTAAGCAAGGCTTAGCGGTGGATCCCGCTAAAATGGTCGCGGTTCAAGACCGGAAAGCTCCGACGAGGACAATTGAAGTAAGAAGCTTTCTCAGTTTAATTAGTCAGTTAGCGTCCCTTGAGTTTAGACCTACCCTTCTGGATCAAGTAGGGACTTCGCGGAAAGAAGACCCGCAGTTAGTCGAGATCATGGACAAGTTGATTCGAGGCGAGATGTTAAGACACCTCGCTATAGATGGCAAGGGATGGCTAAGATGCAATGAGAGGAAGAAAGCTCTTGAAGATGCACATCACCCGAGGAGGTGGCCGAGTTTGTCCCAAGGCGCATGTTGTGCCAACAGGTTAAAGGCCGAGTCATAGAAGCCCGGTGGGCTATTACATCCATTGGAGGTCCCCGCAATGGAAGTAGGAAAAACGTCACGAAGGATTTCGTGGATGGACTGCCTAGATTAAGAAAGGGAATAAGAGCATGTGGGTCATAGTAGGTAGACTCACGAAGAGTGCTCATTTCAGTCCGGTAAAGAGCGAAAGGACTGCATCATAACTAGCGACAGTTTACTTTCAAGAAATAAAGCGGTTGCACGGGGTTCCCTAAAGGATAGTTAGTAACCATGGCTCAATCTTCACTAGGCAGTTTTGGGATAGTCTACGGGAAGTCATGGGCAAACGGCTGAATCTAAGTACGGCCAATCATTCGCAGGAGGATGGTTCATTTTGTTCAAGCATGAGTTATAGAAAATCACGTTAGTAAGAGCAATTGGCAACGTGGGTTCGGTATTTTCAAGAAAAGTTCTGCTGCGTGGAATACTTTATAGTAAGTAAACGAGATCCAGGATTCACTAGTGAATTTTGGAGAGCTTGCATGAAACCATGAGGTCATAGTTATAAGCCAAGAATGATAGAAGAGTAAGTGAAAGACGAAGACGAGAGGCGACAATGAAATGGGTTCCAACTCATATTTGGAAATAAGAGTTAAGAAGCCAAGGAATCATGAAGTAAAAGACGGTCAAAGCATAGTGGAGTCAAGCTCAAGGAAACGTGACTTAGAAGATTGAAGGCTGGATATACGCATCATATCCTTTTTATTATGAGTATATCCTTGATCCTTGTTTTCCTGTGGAACTTACTTGCATGTTATCTTTTTACGTATATCCTCTCGGTCCCATTCTCGGTCCTATTTCTGTCGGGAGGTACGACTTATTGGCTAGTAATACATGTCAGGGTTAGGAAGGGATTTCTTGTAATCCGAAAGGAGTATATTCCTGCTTATCTTCCCGATCTCTTTGTAGCATATCTTTTGCTATCCATGTTTGTCTTGATTATCTAGTTTATCGTGTTAATCTTGTCATGAGAACCTTAGGTAGAAGCCCTTTGGATGAAACATGTGTTTGAAACATGTTATGCTTGATGGTTGCAAGTGGTTGCAAGTGTTTGCAAGTGATTACTAGTGGATGCATTATACACATTAGGCACTAGATCGGCTCACACACTCCTCATATTGCATATGCATGAGTGTTTACGCTTATTCTTGGATGAAAATTTTTGTGTTATCACATGGATGTTGCATATGGATGTATGTTATGTGCACACATATAGATGTTATACATTATGTTAGGAATTGCATACATATGGATTCATTTCACTAACATAATTTGCATTGATGATATTTTCATTAGATAAGTACATATACACACACCTTTGCATATGTTCATACAACATTTAGAATCTTGTAAGGACAATGATTGCTCGTGGATGATGTTTTGAGTAGATGGATGTTGGATGGTAGGATACGTTCTTCCTAACTTGAAGATTTCGGGGACGAAATCCTTTAAGGAGGGGAGAATGTAACAACCCGTATTTTCAATAACCTGTTATAACGTAAATCGAGGCAGAATTTAATTTATAAATCTGAATCATGGGAAACGGGCTATGCCATTGCGTTCGTCTCGGAAAAATACGCGAAATAGAGTCCGAGTTTTCGAAAATCGGAGTCCGTATGACCCGATTAAGGCCCAACGAAGTTTTCAGAAAATTTCAAAGTAAAAACAGATTTCAAATTCAAGTTTGAATTTGAAAAATTAGGTCAGATTGGGCTAGGCAAAAAAACTCCCGCCAGAGCACCCAAGTCGACAGCCCTGTCGACTTGGGAGTCGACTTGGTTGGACCCAAGTCGACAGCCCTGTCGACTTGGCTGTCGACTTGGTCCAGCCGGGCAGTCTTGCCTGGTGCACCATTTTGGGTTTGTGTTGAGTTTGGGGGCCAGATTCGGTTTTAAGGGCTGAGATTGGAACTAGGGTTTAATCCTAAGGCTAAAACTAGTCCTAATCTCTATAAATAAGGCCCTAACCTAACCCTAAATCGTCATTATTCATTCTAGTAACTAAACTATGGCAAAATCATTCCTCTCATGGCCTCCACTCTCTTCATAAAATTCCTAAATAAATTTTTAAGAGATTTTCCATGCATACAAGTGTTTTCAAGCTTGTATGAGCATCATTAGCTTGCATTCAAGTCAAGTTTCTATATTTGCATCATAAAGCAAGAGTTTTGATCATTGTGGCTTAAGGGTTTTTCTATTGAAGCTTGCATTTTGGGTTTAATTGATTTCATAAGGGCTTTGTCATATTTTTGTGACTTCCTAAGCATTGTAAGCCCTATTCTACTTTCATACTTAAACTCTAAAGTTAAATGTATGATATGCAAGTTTGCCATGATATGCAAGTTTACTAAGTCATGCTATGCAAGTTTGCCATGTTATGATATGCAAGTTTATCATGTTATGTTATGCAAGTTTGCCATGTTATGATATGCAAGGTTATCATGTTATGTTATGCAAGTTTGATATGCAAGTTCGTCATATGATATGCAAGTATGTTATGCAAGTTTGGGATGATCATTTTGTTCATGTTATCATGTTATGCAAGCTTATCTTGAGCATATGAACATAAAGCTTCAAGCTTTATGCTAAAGGTTGCATTTTGGCAACATGTAAGTTATCATATCTCTTATGATAACTTGCATGTGAGGCTAAATGCGAACCTATGGCCATTTCTACATGTCATTTATCACCATGTATCACCAATATGCTAAGTTTGGTTTTATGCATGCTTTTGAGGCCTAAAAATGTAATATGCAAGTATATGAACATATGTACATTTCATATGCCACCATGTTAAACTTGTGGCTTCAACACCTTTATGTCATGATTATGCCAAGTTCCCTCTTTCTATCCTTTATGCGCTATTGCGATATGTAAGCGATGGGATTGCGTTTGGGGTTGGGTAAACTTAAAAGACATAAAAACATAAGATTGGGAATTTACCTATTAAGTTAGGTCTACCCATTGGGAATTTACCTATTAAGTTAGGTCTACCCAAATGCTTGAAAATTTGTAATATGTTTTGGAAACATGATGGACATGACACTTAGAGAAGATAAGTGTGACCAACTCGAGGTTGGGTTGAGTTTGTAGCGTAAAACTACCCGGAACCGACCGGCTTAACTAGTTGCTACAAACAATAGGACCCAATGTGAGAAGTTGGTCATGTGGTACCTTGAACCCGAGGTTAGACCAAGTTGTGGTGTAAAGCTACCCGGACCCGCCCGGCTTAACTAGTAACCACAACAAGGTCTAATGTGAGAGGTTAAGGCACATTAAATTAATTAATGCCTCATGATTAGGGTTAAGTCATGGTCCACTTAATACTTAACCAATTTGGGCTTGGTAGATTAATCAGGGTTAAGTCGTGAACTCATCGTTACACTTAACCAAGTTAATCCATGATTAGCAAGAGGGTTAAACCGTACTTAACCCACTAGAAAATCCTAGCAATGGGGGTCCACTCCAGCAGTAATCCCAAGTTTGTATCATCATGACCCTAGGGACTAGGCTAGGGTTGGGGCACGATTACTGGACTTGAGGTAAGCGACCAAAAGCGACGGCAGAAGGGTACGCCGGTGTAGTTCCGGGCGGACTATGGTCGTGCACACAGTCCGAAGACGGGGAAAACATGCACGGGTACCAGTAGATCGAGACTGTGCACGCATGATTATGGTGTCCAGGGTTTGACACCCTAGGGCTTGATACACCCGACGGGAAACCCTGCACAGTCTGACTACAATTATGTTTGGGCCGTATGGACACCAACACGTGACGAGTTAGGCTTATAGGGAGCCGATCGACTAGACCGTTTGATTTGACCTCATATTAGGGTCACTTCATGTTATTGGGCCAAAGCTTGGGCCAAGGGATCAATACTTGTTTATTCAAGTCATGTTAGCTTGCTAGTACACCTGTGGTGCAAAAACCTTAAACCTAATTATGCGATGACACCTTTATCTACCTTGTTAGTTAATCATCATGCTAGTATGTTGTTATCCTTATGTTCATCCCTGCTTCTCATGCCAGTTAACTTTATCAGTTTACATTGATTGTAGTAGGGCTTACTCAGTCTTTTTGACTGACCTGTTTTTCTTTCGCCTCTTTTCTTCCGTTCCCCCCCCCAGGTTCTCAGGGTGGGAATATAGGAGCTTAGCTTGGATTTCTGATCGCTTGCTTGTGGGATTTTAGCTCATGTACGGTCTTGACATGAAGCTAGCTATGGTTATCACTTATTTTGGGGACAGTACTTATGTATTTCAGTTTTTCAGTAATGATGTTTTTATCTAGACTTGTGTATTTGGAAAGTTGACATTATGTTGTACTAGACTTGTTTTGAAATAGTTTGAAATCTTCCGCTGTTTTACTTATCTTATTTACTCTGTTTACATATATACATATGTTCTTGTTCTGCCTTGATATATCATTATGCATGTTTACCTTATTCAAACGCCCCTCCAAAGTCAGAGTGCTTGCAAGAGTCACCCTGGCGGAGGTGGGGTGTTACATTTGGTATCAGAGCATATGGTTTACGAGAAGGAACAAAAAGGTTTTTAAAAAACTTTTGGAAAACTATTTTCAAAACCAAGTATAAAGTATTTTCCAAAGAAAAGTCTAGTTTATTTTAAAGGCTATTCCCCCAAAAAAAGCCATTAGCAAAATTCCTTCGTTTTTCTCCATTCTGAATCTATCTTTTTCTTCGTTTTCAGTATGGCCAATAACTTTGCCATTCCGGAGGGATTACACGTACCTGTTTGGTATAGGAGACTTTTGGAGGCTAGGGCGACCGAAGCCGGCCCCGCAGATGTTCCTCCTCCTCCTCCTCCGGTAGTTAATGTTCCTCCTCCTCCTGTCGCTGATGTTCCTCCTCCCCCTCAGCATCCTCAAGCTGACTTCGCGAAGACTTGCAAAGATTTCAAAGCAATGGGTGGCAAGAACTTTCAAGGCACTGAGACTTTTGTAGAGGCCAGGAATTGGTTGAAAGAAACCGAAGATCTTTTTGCCTTCTTTGATATAGATGACCGTAGGAAGGTTTTATGGGCAGTGTGGTTGCTAAAGGAAGAAGCTGCACGTTGGTGGGTGGTCACCACCGCTACTAGGCCAATTGAGACTTGGGATGACTTTCGGGGAAAGTTTGGACTAAGGTTCCTATCACTGAAGCAAGGGGACATGACTATTAGGGAATACATAGATAAGTTTAATCAACTGGCTCGGGTCGGTTTAGACTTGGTTAACACAGCTCAGAAGAAGGCCCTATACTTTGCTCTAGGATTAAACGAGCCATTACATGGTTTAGCCATGACTCATATACCCTTGGGGGCAACTTTCGAGAGCTTGGTGAATATGGCCCTACTCAATGAAGAGAATAGGAGTGACAAGAAGGAGATCAAGAAGAATGATACTCAAGCCAAGAAGACTGATTCCCAGTGGAAAGGAAATCAGGGTAATCCAAGTGGTCAGAGCAGTCAAGGCAATCAGAACAAGAACAAGAACAAGAGTCAAGGCAACAAGGGGAACAACAACAAGGGCAATAACGACAAAAAGAAGTGCCATTATTACGGTTCAGTTGGGCATCTTATTAAGGATTGTAAGAAGAGGAAAAGGAAAAATGGTGAATGCTTTTTCTGCGGTGAGACTGGACATTTCAGTAAGGATTGCCCGAAGAAGCAAGGGCAAGGCCAGGGTCAGACTCAGCATGCTGGACCTTCAGGAGGGCAAATTCATGCTCTCACTGCCGCTCCAGTTCCCGATCGAGGTAGTATTTCTGTTGAGAGCCCTGTATACATTTCTGATTTTCCTGTTCGTACTTTGTTTGATTCTGTTGCATCGCATAGCTTTATCTCATCTGATCTTGTTGAAAGTTTGCACCTAAGTACTAGTCTAGTTTATGATCCCGTGTGTGTTTCAAATCCAATCGGGGGTTCCGCCCATTTGTCTATTATCTACGTGGATTTGAAAATCTCTATCTTGAGTGTAGAGTTCTCGTGTGATGCTTATATTCTCGGTTTCATGGGGTATGGGTTGATTTTGGGCATGGATTGGTTGTCCAGTTTTGGAGCCATTCTTGATTTTTGAGCATAGGGTTGAGAGGCTCATGACTCGCCTCGGTAATACCCTAAAAATTTCTTGTAACCCTATGGGTCCCGTCATGTTGTGTTATCTTGAATCCCTCAACTCGTCTATCGATAGTTTGCAATCGGTGAGGGTGGTCCGAGAATATCCTAATATCTTGGGTGAAGTGAAGGGGTGGTTACCCCTAAGCGAGAGATTTATTTCCGCATTTATCTGGTTGATAATGCCAAGCCAGTCACGTGGCCGGTTAGGCACATGGTCCCGCGAGATGAGAGTTAAGAAAGCAAGTCAAGGAGTTGCTTAAGTCAAGGAGTTGCTTGAGAAGAACTTCATTAGACGAAGTATATCTGAATGGGGAGCGCCTGTAGTATTTACTACCAAGGCAGATGGTTCTCTTCGACTTTGTGTTGATTATCGTGAGTTAAACAAAGAGAATAGACAACCATTGCCAAGGATCAATGATTTGTTTGATCAGCTTGTAGGAACATCTGCTTTCTCTTGATCTTGCTATTAGATTCCATCAGCTCAGAGTAGCTGAGGATAGTATAGACAAAACTGCGTTCAGAACTCCAGATGGATTCTTAGAATGGCTGGTCATGCCATTCGGTTTGACTAATGCACCCGCCTACTTAGTGGACTTGATGAGTAGGGTGTTCAGGGAGTTCTTGAACAAGTTTGTCGTGGTCTTCGTAGATGATATTCTGATCTTCTCTAAGGATGAGGAAGAGCACGCAAGGCATCTCGTGGAGGTGATGGATACGCTTAGAGCGCATCAGTTGAAGGTCAAGTTCTCCAAGTGTCACTTTTGGAGAAGGGAAGTTAGATTCCTTGGGCATGTAGTTTTTAAGCAAGGCTTAGCGGTGGATCCCGCTAAAATGGTCGCGGTTCAAGACCGGAAAGCTCCGACGAGGACAATTGAAGTAAGAAGCTTTCTCAGTTTAATTAGTCAGTTAGCGTCCCTTGAGTTTAGACCTACCCTTCTGGATCAAGTAGGGACTTCGCGAAAAGAAGACCCGCAGTTAGTCGAGATCATGGACAAGTTGATTCGAGGCGAGATGTTAAGACACCTCGCTATAGATGGCAAGGGATGGCTAAGATGCAATGAGAGGAAGAAAGCTCTTGAAGATGCACATCACCCGAGGAGGTGGCCGAGTTTGTCCCAAGGCGCATGTTGTGCCAACAGGTTAAAGGCCGAGTCATAGAAGCCCGGTGGGCTATTACATCCATTGGAGGTCCCCGCAATGGAAGTAGGAAAAACGTCACGAAGGATTTCGTGGATGGACTGCCTAGATCAAGAAAGGGAATAAGAGCATGTGGGTCATAGTAGGTAGACTCACGAAGAGTGCTCATTTCACTCCGGTAAAGAGCGAAAGGACTGCATCATAACTAGCGACAGTTTACTTTCAAGAAATAAAGCGGTTGCACGGGGTTCCCTAAAGGATAGTTAGTAACCATGGCTCAATCTTCACTAGCCAGTTTTGGGATAGTCTACGGGAAGTCATGGGAAAACGGCTGAATCTAAGTACGGCCTATCATTCACAGGCGGATGGTTCATTTTGTTCAAGCATGAGTTATAGAAAATCACGTTAGTAAGAGCAATTGGCAACGTGGGTTTGGTATTTTCAAGAAAAGTTCTGCTGCGTGGAATACTTTATAGTAAGTAAACGAGATCCAGGATTCACTAGTGAATTTTGGAGAGCTTGCATGAAACCATGAGGTCATAGTTATAAGCCAAGAATGATAGAAGAGTAAATGAAAGAGGAAGACGAGAGGCGACAATGAAATGGGTTCCAACTCATATTTGGAAATAAGAGTTAAGAAGCCAAGGAATCATGAAGTAAAAGACGGTCAAAGCATAGTGGAGTCAAGCTCAAGGAAACGTGACTTAGAAGATTGAAGGCTGGATATACGCATCATATCCTTTTTATTATGAGTATATCCTTGATCCTTGTTTTCCTGTGGAACTTACTTGCATGTTATCTTTTTACGTATATCCTCTCGGTCCCATTCTCGGTCCTATTTCTGTCGGGAGGTACGACTTATTGGCTAGTAATACATGTCAGGGTTAGGAAGGGATTTCTTGTAATCCGAAAGGAGTATATTCCTGCTTATCTTCCCGATCTCTTTGTAGCTTATCTTTTGCTATCCATGTTTGTCTTGATTATCTAGTTTATCGTGTTAATCTTGTCATGAGAACCTTAGGTAGAAGCCCTTTGGATGAAACATGTGTTTGAAACATGTTATGCTTGATGGTTGCAAGTGGTTGCAAGTGTTTGCAAGTGGTTACTAGTGGATGCATTATACACATTAGGCACTAGATCGGCTCACACACTCCTCATATTGCATATGCATGAGTGTTTACGCTTATTCATGGATGAAAATTTTTATGTTATCACATGGATGTTGCATATGGATGTATGTTATGTGCACACATATAGATGTTATACATTATGTTAGGAATTGCATACATATGGATTCATTTCACTAACATAATTTGCATTGATGATATTTTCATTAGATAAGTACATATACACACACCTTTGCATATGTTCATACAACATTTAGAATCTTGTAAGGACAATGATTGCTCGTGGATGATGTTTTGAGTAGATGGATGTTGGATGGTAGGATACGTTCTTCCTAACTTGAAGATTTCGGGGACGAAATCCTTTAAGGAGGGGAGAATGTAACAACCCGTATTTTCAATAACCTGTTATAACGTAAATCGAGGCAGAATTTAATTTATAAATCTGAATCAAGGGAAACGGGCTATGCCATTGCGTTCGTCTTGGAAAAATACGCGAAATAGAGTCCGAGTTTTCGAAAATCGGAGTCCGTATGACCCGATTAAGGCCCAACGAAGTTTTCAGAAAATTTCAAAGTAAAAACAGATTTCAAATTCAAGTTTGAATTTGAAAAATTAGGTCAGATTGGGCTAGGCGGGAAAACTCCCGCCAGAGCACCCAAGTCGACATCCCTGTCGACTTGGGAGTCGACTTGGTTGGACCCAAGTCGACAGCCCTGTCGACTTGGTCCAGCCGGGCAGTCTTGCCTGGTGCACCATTTTGGGTTTGTGTTGAGTTTGGGGGCCAGATTCGGTTTTAAGGGCTGAGATTGGAACTAGGGTTTAATCCTAAGGCTAAAACTAGTCCTAATCTCTATAAATATGGCCCTAACCTAACCCTAAATCATCATTATTCATTCTAGTAACTAAACTATGGCAAAATCATTCCTCTCATGGCCTCCACTCTCTTCATAAAATTCCTAAATAATTTTTTAAGAGATTTTCCATGCATACAAGTGTTTTCAAGCTTGTATGAGCATCATTAGCTTGCATTCAAGTCAAGTTTCTATATTTGCATCATAAAGCAAGAGTTTTGATCATTGTGGCTTAAGGGTTTTTCTATTGAAGCTTGCATTTTGGGTTTAATTGATTTAATAAATGCTTTGTCATATTTTTGTGACTTCCTAAGCATTGTAAGCCCTATTCTACTTTCATACTTAAACTCTAAAGTTAAATGTATGATATGCAAGTTTGCCATGATATGCAAGTTTACTAAGTCATGCTATGCAAGTTTGCCATGTTATGATATGCAAGTTTATCATGTTATGTTATGCAAGTTTGCCATGTTATGATATGCAAGGTTATCATGTTATGTTATGCAAGTTTGATATGCAAGTTCGTCATATGATATGCAAGTATGTTATGCAAGTTTGGGATGATCATTTTGTTCATGTTATCATGTTATGCAAGCTTATCTTGAGCATATGAACATAAAGCTTCAAGCTTTATGCTAAAGGTTGCATTTTGGCAACATGTAAGTTATCATATCTCTTATGATAACTTGCATGTGAGGCTAAATGCGAACCTATGGCCATTTCTACATGTCATTTATCACCATGTATCACCAATATGCTAAGTTTGGTTTTATGCATGCTTTTGAGGCCTAAAAATGTAATATGCAAGTATATGAACATATGTACATTTCATATGCCACCATGTTAAACTTGTGGCTTCAACGCCTTTATGTCATGATTATGCCAAGTTCCCTCTTTCTATCCTTTATGCGCTATTGCGATATGTAAGCGATGGGATTGCGTTTGGGGTTGGGTAAACTTAAAAGACATAAAAACATAAGATTGGGAATTTACCTATTAAGTTAGGTCTACCCATTGGGAATTTACCTATTAAGTTAGGTCTACCCAAATGCTTGAAAATTTGTAATATGTTTTTGAAACATGATGGACATGACGCTTAGAGAAGATAAGTGTGACCAACTCGAGGTTGGGTTGAGTTTGTAGCGTAAAACTACCCGGAACCGACCGGCTTAACTAGTTGCTACAAACAATAGGACCCAATGTGAGAAGTTGGTCATGTGGTACCTTGAACCCGAGGTTAGACCAAGTTGTGGTGTAAAGCTACCCGGACCCGCCCGGCTTAACTAGTAACCACAACAAGGTCTAATGTAAGAGGTTAAGGCACATTAAATTAATTAATGCCTCTTGATTAGGGTTAAGTCATGGTCCACTTAATACTTAACCAATTTGGGCTTGGTAGATTAATCAGGGTTAAGTCGTGAACTCATCGTTACACTTAACCAAGTTAATCCATGATTAGCAAGAGGGTTAAACCGTACTTAACCCACTAGAAAATCCTAGCAATGGGGGTCCACTCCAGCAGTAATCCCAAGTTTGTATCATCATGACCCTAGGGACTAGGCTAGGGTTGGGGCACGATTACTGGACTTGAGGTAAGCGACCAAAAGCGACAGCAGAAGGGTACGCCGGTGTAGTTCCGGGCGGACTATGGTCGTGCACATAGTCCGAAGCCGGGGAAAACATGCACGGGTACCAGTAGATCGAGACTGTGCACGCATGATTATGGTGTCCAGGGGTTGACACCCTAGGGCTTGATACACCCGACGGGAGACCCTGCACAGTCTGACTACAATTATGTTTGGGCCGTATGGACACCAACACGTGACGAGTTAGGCTTATAGGGAGCCGATTGACTAGACCGTTTGATTTGACCTCATATTAGGGTCACTTCATGTTATTGGGCCAAAGCTTGGGCCAAGGGATCAATACTTGTTTATTCAAGTCATGTTAGCTTGCTAGTACACCTGTGGTGCAAAAACCTTAAACCTGATTATGCGATGACACCTTTATCTACCTTGTTAGTTAATCATCATGCTAGTATGTTGTTATCCTTATGTTCATCCCTGCTTCTCATGCCAGTTAACTTTATCAATTTACATTGATTGTAGTAGGGCTTACTCAGTCTTTTTGACTGACCTGTTTTTCTTTCGCCTCTTTTCTTCCGTTTCCCCCCTAGGTTCTCAGGGTGGGAATATAGGAGCTTAGCTTGGGTTTCTGATCGCTTGCTTGTGGGATTTTAGCTCATGTACGGTCTTGACATGAAGCTAGCTATGGTTATCACTTATTTTGGGGACAGTACTTATGTATTTCAGTTTTTTAGTAATGTTGTTTTTATCTAGACTTGTGTATTTGGAAAGTTGACATTATGTTGTACCAGACTTGTTTTGAAATAGTTTGAAATCTTCCGCTGTTTTACTTATCTTATTTACTCTGTTTACATATATACATATGTTCTTGTTCTGCCTTGATATATCATTATGCATGTTTACCTGATTCAAATGCCCCTCCAAAGTCAGAGTGCTTGCAAGAGTCACCCTGGCGGAGGTGGGGTGTTACATATCCAGTATATTAAAACTTCGAATATCCGTTAATTACTCATATATTAGAAACCTTTATATACTCGATTGTCCACATTAAAATATAATAATATACTCAAATACGTATATTTAGATAAAATTTTCAAAACTGAATTTGTTTTTATTTTATTTTAAAGAAAATAATACTCTTCACGCTTGTTCTAGGATACTACTGATCCTATCTCTAACGAGTTATTCTCATTGGATATTACTAATCCAATCTCTGATGAATTCTTTCGTTCAGTTCTAATGTGTCTTGTTCTCGAGCTCTGTAAACCAAAGCTCTGATACCACATGTGACGACCCAAACTTCCCAGTAAAGGGAAGGCTCGATTGCTTTGAGAACAACACACATCAGAACACAAACTGAAGAACATTTTATTGCTGATTACAACAATTGCATCAGGGTACAAGAATATAACAGAGTATGAATACTTATTACATAATAGAAATACAATAATATCAGAGTTTTAAATTGCCGCGGAAAAATAATGCAAATATACAACTGGAAGGAATACACGGATACAGAGCTTTCCGAATACCGCTTCAACTGTAAGCCAGGATCCTGTAAATATATCTGCAAAAAGCTACTCGACTGCCCGTGTGGAAAATATGGGCACCCGAATTTGCAAGTGAAACAAACTACAGGTCAGTTATGGGACTGGTATGAGAAATCTTAACTTAACTATCTAATAATAAGGCTAATCACAGGACCACGCCGCTAACGCGGAATCGGTTTACTCCATTGGATTACCAGTGCATAAAATAAAGTAAAATGTTAAACAACGCAATGCTTTTTAGAAAAATGAAACCATTATAAGACCCAAGTCCCATCACACAATGTAACGCAAACCGGAGGATAGGGTTTTAACTTATAATGGTCAAAAGATGCTTGATACGGTAAAAAGCGGATTTAAGATTAGTGTGTATATATATATTGGTATATATATTTCAAAAACATTTCAATCATAATGTATCAATCATAAACGGCAGAGTACCCCATCCTACTATGTCGCCATACTAGTTCTACAATCAAAACCTCAAGCTCGTATTGGAAGTTGGGTTTCCATCACGAGTCGAGGCTAGGGGCAAGCTCCTCTCCGATTCGAGACACTCTAGCAAATGCCTCAGGATCACACCTATGGGCAACCCTTGGAGCGGTAGGGTCGGTCCCCACCTATCGGCAGTGGATTAGTTATGCCTGAACACACGTTTCCCGGTTCCTTTGAACCTATAGTATGACCACTAACGGCCTATAAAAATCCGAGGCGCCTCAAAATCCATCATCCACATAAGTAAAATGCCAGCCTGTTTAAGCACTAACACTACCGCTAGCTAGAAAGAAATGTGTGCACTCCATACGGTCCATATCCCGTTTTTGACTCATACCGGGGTGTGAGGCTCGCGAAGTCACGATATACACAAAGCTATGTTGTAATAGGCTATACTTTGATCATCCCACAAGGCCCTGCTTTTCAACAAAAGCCTTGATCAATTGCATCTTGGCGTGCCACATTGACTATTCACGCCATGCGATCAATCACTATTAATATATACTATGGTGTTAAGTAGAGAATAAATCCTCCACCACCAAACAGACATACATTAACAGAAATCGATTTAATTCACATGGAACGAAATCCAATGTTAGACACGCATCCATTTACTAGCTTATGCTCTGGGTCTGAGCGAAAACCAAATCCGAACAATCAACAATAGTCCGGACGGCCACCACTGAAGCCCCTTTCAAGGTAGCTACTCCCATCAAGGGTCTCTGTAGCAACACATCCATTCGATGTGAAGATCGTCGGTCTTCAACCACCGTCTTCATCTTCGACTCTTCATCATCGTAGTAATTATTCGGAATGGGTTAAACCTGGTCTTCCTGAATAACTCACGTATCTTATAATTAAAAATCAAGTACTATAAAAGCACACCCAACGTCTCATACCAATTCAGAATATTCTTCTAAATAAAATATTCACATTATCTTATCAAAGATAAATTCTTTAACTTTGTACTTAAATCCTTCTTTTAAAAGATTTATTAAAATCTCAATTTGGTTTTAGATATCAAAATCATTATTCAATGATTATTTAAATTCAAGAAATATAATCTTATCCTTAACTGGGTTAAATAACTAATGCCATTTAAAACATAGTTCATGGTAAAACCAAACTCATCTTCCATAAAATATGGAATCTTCACAGAAATCAAATCAATATATAATCGTTATAAATTTCTGTATCCGACCAATAATATAAATGGAATAACGGCAAAGCCTCTAAAATTCCATATGTAGTATCGGTTTTCTTTTACAGAAGCTTATCTCGGTTATTATTAATTCAAATTCCATTCAACTCCAATTTAATATATTAAATTGGAAAACTTGGCTTTTAGAAAATTCCCATTTAAATCTTAATAAAAGATTTATAAATTCCAAATCATATTCTTACTGTTAATTGAGTTAAAGAACAGATGTCGTTTAAAAACATTGTTCACGATAAACTCAATTCACAAATCATTTTTATTCCAATTACAAAATATAGTTTGAAACTCTAGTAATTTTAATTAAAAGATTTATTCTTTTCAACTGGGTTTAAGAAAGGTGTTATTGAAGACACCATCCACGACAAACCCAAAATCCAATTTATTTAATTTAATTTTAATTAAATATTCACTAATTGGAAAACTTCATTAAATCTTAATTTAATGATTTATTCTAGTTAATAACTAGTTCATTCAATAAAATATATTTTTCTAAGATATATTCTTTTTTTAAAATATATTCTTTTTCTAAAATATATTATTTTTCTAGAAATCAATCTTTATTGGGATGTGACTCAACCAACAACCATATATTACATGAAATCAACAAGCATAATGGATAATTATCAAACATCCAATAGATCAACCAAAGTGGATTCTACACTAAATATTGGGACTAGTGTAGATCAGATATCATCCCAACATCTGTGTGGGGTTTCATCCAACAATCAAATAATAAATTATTTGTGCACTTGGGCGATGTGTAAAAATTATCGTCCCAATCACATAAACAAGTCGGATGGCTTGTAAATGGGAGTGTAATATTCTGTTTTGAATCCACTAACATTATATTAAATACATCAAACACTGCATCAACACATACATATATTCTAAGCCATCATTAACATCATATTTTTAACATATGGTCTTTTTTTATTGTGACTAATCGACAAAAAAATAATAACCTTCCTATCTTTTGTGTAATCCTTTATTCTAGTTACATTTTCTAACAAAAATGTATTCTTTATTCTAATTATATTTTCTAAAAAAAATGTATTCTTTATTCTCATTTACCTTTTCTAATCAAAATGTACTTTTTATTCTCATTTACATTTTCTAATCAAAATGTACTTTTTATTCTCATTTAAATTTTCTAATCAAAATGTACTTTTTATTCTCATTTACATTTTCTAATCAAAATGTACTTTTAATTCTCATGCTAAAAATAAAATGTTATTCTTCTCTAATGCAACATTTAAAAATAAAAGATGTTATTTCCTTTGCTAATGTAACATTTAAATGGAAATGTAATCTCTTTTTCTAATGCAACATTTTATATGAAAATGTCATTTCTAATTCAATATAACATTTTACATAAAATGAAATTTTCAATTCTAATTTTACATATAATAATATTTTATATGTAAATATTTTCCTATGAATTCTAATGTCAAATAAATGAATATTTATTTGCAACCAATTTCCTACGTTATTCAAATGACAAATAAATGGTCGTTTATTTGTAATCAATTTCCTATGTTATTAATGTCACATAAATTCACCTTTATTTATAAACAACTTCCTATTTATTCTAATGACAGATTTGCTACCCAAACGGTGTTTTTATTCTTATTTTTATCAATTCTAACATTTGATTCAAAATGACAATAAAAATATAGTCTTTTATTTCAACTCTTTTACTGTATAAAGTGTATATTTTTGTTTAATCCTTTTTATGTACAAAAATGTTGATTTTGTCTAATTCACTTTTAATATACAAAAATGTTGATTTTGTCTAATTCACTTTTAATATACAAAAATGTTGATTTTGTCTAATTCACTTTTAATATACAAAAATATATATTTTCCTACTCTTTCTATTATTAACATTGAAAAAATGGGTCTTTAATGTGAAACATATTTCATAATGAAATATGTATATTTTTCCACTCTTTTACTTGTAACTAAATTGACAAATAAAACTTATCTTAATATTCTACTACAATATAAATAAAAAGGTAACTTCTAATTTGAAAGTAAGAATGCAACTTTTATTTTAATGTTTTATTTGCAACAAGGAATGCAAATAAAAGTATTACTCTTTATTCAATGTACATTTGCATCAAAGAATGCAAATAAAAGAATAACCTTTTATTTCAATGTATATTTGTATCAAAGAATGCAAATAAAAAATAACTTTTTATTTCAAAAGAAAATGAAAACAAAATATGCTTCTTTTTATCTAAAAAGAGAATGACACAAATTATGTTCTTTTTATCCTAAAAAGAAAATGACAAAAATGTTTTCTTTTCCATTGTATTGACGACTCTATTTCAATACAATAATATTTCTCAAAATGATATATTTTTATTGAAATAATATATTATATTGAATCGACAATTTTCTTTCAATTCAACAAATTTGATAAAAATGATATTTTTAATATTGAATTGAAAATCTAATCCAATCCAACCAAATATGACAAAATAATATTTTAATATTAAATTGACAAATTAATATTTTAGATTGAATTGATGAACTAAATTAAATCAATTCAACAAAAAGTGGCAAATCAATATTTTAGATTGAATTGATGAACTAAATCAATTCAACAAAAAGTGACAAATCAATATTTTAGATTGAAAGGGAAATTTTAATCCAAATCAATAACATAACAATATGATTTATTTTTATTGAAATGGGAAATCTAATCTAATTCAATAATCTAGCAAAAATGATTATTTTTAAGGAACACATACAAATCTGTGTTTATACATTACCAACAAACAGATAAATCATCCACAATCTCATCACATAACTGATCTAAGTCATACACATCCAATCGTTACATCGCAAATAAATTAAATAAATAAATTAAATATTAAAAAAAAGTCTCACCAAAAGCTTTCCATTCAGATTCGAAATTTCGCCAAAATTGGATCTGCTCCGTTTCAGTCTTGGATTGTTTCATATCGAAGCTATTGTCCCTACGAGTTCAACGAACTTTGTTTCGTTAAATTCTGTTCTGTTTTGAAGAAGTTATAGCGTTTTTAAACATTGGACAATTAACTTTGTAATTAATTAAATAATTAGGGAAAATAAATTATCTTTAATCCTTCTTCTACGTTGGTCTGTAGCCGATGAACCCATGACCTCGAATTGAACTCTCCCGAACGCACACCACATCGCCACGCCGGAAGCCCATCAGCCCCCGCCATTTCGACCGCCTCGGCGCCACCTACCTCCGCCCCCAACCATGGCCAACTCGCTTTCCCCTGCCTCGCGAATCCTCCTCCAAGCACCGGCCCTTCTCGGTCGAAATCCGGCCAACTCAGAGCATGTTTTGCGATCATCACCGTTAGCATGGAAGATCTCGTGGTCTTCTTCGATTTGGCTTCAAGAACTTTGAGATTTATCGATTGGATTTGGAGAAATCATGCCCCAAAGTTCAGACGATATCAGCCATTAAAATGTATAAGAGGCGGCTACGGTATTAGCGTGGATTAGGGTTCCGTATTCTAGTGTATTTATACCGTATTTTATATTTATTTAATTATTTAATTCAAGAAAATTCTTTTAGCCCATACGGACTCCAATTCAAACCCAACGAGTGTCGCCCCTAGCTAATAACCCCCATCCCGGACACAATGGAATAGGTTTCGTAACCCAGTTCAGCTGTTACGATATGTTTTTCTTTAAATTAACTTATAAATCATTTAATTATTAAATTCAAACGTACATTTTAAATTACTGGGGCCACATACGGACTCTAAAAATTACAGAAAAATTATTTCTAGTTATGTTTTGACGATACGGTTCTAACAAGACTAATTTCGTCGAATTATAAGACCATTTGAAAAATGGCCATTTTTAGGTCGATTAAATTTGACTGAAACAGTCAAAACACATTTTCTTTTACCATGCTCACATATTAATTCGAAAAATTATGAAAATTGAAACTTAACAATAATTTGACATTCCGGTTCAAACAAAACCGGTTTCGTCGAAAACCGAGGTCGTTTGAAAAATGACTATTTTCAAGGCCAATATATTTAATTAAAATATATATAAATTCTACAGCGACTTTTCTAAATTTTAAACTGAGCATAACTTTTGATTTATAAAGTGAAATTTCAGTTTTTCAGATTCGTTAGAAAGATATGATCAAATAGATTTAAATATTTCTTGTTTCGCTCAATTCCGATTTATTTTGAATCCGGTACAGTCAGTCAAAGTTCAAATTCAAATTTTCAAACTGCAGCGCTGTTTTAAACTCCTTTTATAATTAAATTTATTTGTTTTAACTTTGATTAAATAAAAAATTTCATCGTTATTATTTAAAATAAGTTATTTTAAACATTCTAAATTCATTTAAATTTCTAAAATAAAATTTTTAAATTGGCCCCAAAATTCCGGGTCGTTACACAGGCCGTGCTTTGATCATCAACCACAAGACTTTGCTTTTCAACAGAAGCCTTGATCATCTGCCACTTAGGCATGCTACACAGGTAATTCACTCTATGCGACTGATTTCTATCGATATATAACCTCTGAGCTCGTACGTCTCAGAGAAGGGTGTTAAGAAAGAGAATAAATTCTCCGCTGCCAAACAGATATATATTTAATAGAGATCAATCAGCAGAGAACAAAATCCAATGTCAGACACACAGTCCATTTACAAGTTCGTTCTGGGTCTGAACGAAACCGGAGGCACCATATACCTCGCATATCCATCGATCTCCACGTACGTCTGGACGATCACCACTTATTATCTATATTTCGGGATGCCTCCCAATCAAGACATCAGTTATCATCCAACCGAGGTGAAGATCTCCGGTCTTCAACCACCGTCTTCATCATCGACTTCTTATCGCCGATCAATTATTTGAAATGAGATTTAACTCGGCCTTTTCAAATAATTCACGTATATTTAGAATTTAAATCAATTCATTTCAATGGTTAAATTACTCCACATCAATAATTCTGTTATTAAATGTAATTTTCACACTAAACACATTCAACCATCAAATATCTAATAAACTAGGTAAATTCGGTTTATTTCCGTTCCATATCATTTATAATATTTTATAACGATTTATCACTATTTTTATTCATTTAAAAATAGCCAATTCATTCAAACTACGCTTCAGGCCATAACGCGGCTGTTGCGCTGTTTTTCTTCAGATTTAATTTACACATATCTGAAAATCTAACTGCTGAATCTTCACAAATTTTATATCATTAGAAAGATCTTTCAAAACAAATCAAACAGTTTCAGTTTTGGGAGAATCCGACGGTCGGATCTCCCGGTACAATCGTTTGAAGTTTCGATTTCAAAATACGAACTACAGCGTCGTTATTCGATTTAATTTAATTATATTTATATATATATATAAATATAATCAATTCTGGCGCTGTTTTTCTTCAGATTTGAATTAAACATTCCATACAATCCAACCATTGGATCTTTACAAAATTGGTGTCGTTGGAAAGATATTTCCAAAGCGAACCCAACGGTTTCGGTTTCGGGAAAATCCGATGGTCGGATCTCCCGCACTAATCGTTTGAAATCATGGTTTCAAAACACGAACTGTAGCTTCGTTATTTGATTTATTTTATTTATATTTATATATATAAATATAATTCATTCTTCGATTTCAAAACCCTATTCACTTCATAAATTTGATAAAAACGATATTTTTATCTAATAAATATTCACTTTAACACATCACCATTTTTAACTCTTCATATTCACAATAAAAATGTAGATTTTATTGTTCAATCTATATATTCAACACACGAATGTTTTCGACTTCACACATACGATAAAAATATGATTTTTATCGTTCTACTCCTTTATTTAACACATGAATATTTTCTATAGTTGATATATATAAAAAATGTTATTTTTATCTTTCAAACAAATTTACTCAACACATGAGCTTCATTCAACACATGAATTTCTATTCAACACATGAATATTTTCTGTATTTCATATATGTAATAAAAATGTGATTTTTATTGTAAAACAATTTATTTCAAAACACGATTATTTTATATAGTTTATATATAAGGTAAAAATGTTATTTTTGGTGTTAAAACAATTTATTTAAAACACTAATATTTTATATAGTCTTTATATATGATAAAAATGTTATTTTTCAAACAAATTTACTCAACACATGAGCTTCATTCAACACATGAATTTTATTTCAACATTCAACACATGAATTTTATTTCAACATTCAACACACGAATTTTATTTCAACATTCAACACATGAATTTTATTTCAACATTCAACACATGAATTTAAATCAAACACAAAAATATTTCAGAAAATTTCGGTAGCATAACGGCAGGGTGGTTAAAACTGGGACCGTCCCTAGTACGGCTCCTCGCTCTACCTTAAAGCCTCGCAGCTTTTGACAATGGGGATTTTCAATATCTAGTTCATACGCAGACGAATTTTCCCATATACTAATCCTATTGGGATTTCAATCACAATCAATCATTTCAAACCAACCATTCATGATATTCACCAAATTTTCACATCAACCAATAATCCAAACAATATCACAACCAATATATATCGTCCATGGTCTGTGGACGAGGGGAGTATATATATATATGTATATTCGTATATAAATATGTTTCGATTTCACTTCAATATCATTTCAATTTATTTCAACGCACATATCATTTTTACAACGCATATATAACTTATACATCGAACATACAACTTATACAACGCTTATACATGAGGTGTACAACGCTTATATAACTCATACTTCGACTATATAATTTATACATCGTTGTTACCATATCGTTTATAATTCATAAATCTCACATTGGGTTCCACTCCACCAAAAATAGTAGAAGGCTCAGAAAAATATGCGGTCTCTTCTAGAATGTAGAAGATGTCCACACGAGTCCAATGTCTCTTGTTTCACTGAATTTCGACAAGAAACGAAAAAGATATGATTTTTATTGTGAAACCAAAAACCGTAGCGCTTTAAAGTGCTATTAAACAGTTTAATATTATAAAGCCGTTACCTTTCAAAATTCTTCAAAACTAGGTCACCGATTTGTGATCAATACGCTATGCTATAGCACAATCAGACTTCACCACGTTGTCGAGCCTCGAGAGGCGCGCCTACGGGTGCCAATGATGTCGAACTCGGTGGCTTTTGGGCGGCGGAATCAGGGTGCAAGCGGCGAGTTTTCCCAGGGCTGAAACTCGATGTATACTCGACGATAAATCCCCAAACCACCTTGGATTTGAAGATCTCGATCTTCTCCAGAGATTTCCCCAAATTAGTGGTCGGTTTTGATGAGAGAATCGAGGGATATTAGGGGGGAAAGGTTTGAAGAATTACCGCCGATCGTCTGGGAGGTTATCGGCTCGATTTGGTCAACGCAGAAAATGAAAGGAGAAAGGGGATTGGCCCATGTATTTTTAATTTATTTTTATATTTTTAAAAATCCAAAAATACCCCTTGCCTCATACGAACTCCAATCCAAACCCAACGACTGTCGTCCCTAGCTAAATACCCCTATTTCGAACACAATGGGATATGTTTCGTAGGCCCATTCGACTGTTTCAGTCAGTTTCTCTTCAGATTAAAATATAAAGCATTCAATATTCGATTTGAACGTACATTTCAATTTGTCGGGGCCACATACTGATCCCAAAAATTCCAAAAAATAAATCTAGCTATGTTTTGATGATACGGTCCCAACAAAACTAGTTTCATCGAATTCTGAGACCATTTGAAAAATGACCCTTTTTCTGGTCGATCCAATTTAATAGAAATCGACCAAACACATTTCCCTTTGTCACGTTCACATTCTAACTTCAAAAATTATGATATTTGAAACATAGCAATAATTTTACATCTCAGATCCAACAAAAGTGGTTTTGTCGAATTCTGAGGTCGTTTGCAAAATGTCTATTTTCACGGGCTATATAAACTCTATAGCGACCTTTCTGAAAATTCATTTGGCCATAACTTTTGATTCCCGCTATGAAACTTCGATTTTTCAAATTCGTTAGAAAGATATTCACTAACAGATTTAAATATTTTTGTTTTCACTAAAATCTATTTTCTTTTGCACCCGGTACAGTCAGTCAAAGTTTGAATTGAAATTTTGAAACTGCCGCGCCATTTCAAGCCTTGTTTATAATTTAAAATAATTATATTTATTTTCAAACATCGATTCACACATACTTTTGGTCGCCATTATTTAAAATAATTTATTTTAAATATCTAAAATTCACTAAAATAGCCAAATTAAAAATTTTAAATTGGCTCAGATTTTCCGGGTTGTTACAATCATTTCAATCTAATTAAAGATTCATTAAAACTCCACTTGATTTTGATCTTCCCAAAAATCAATATTAATGATTGTTTAACTTAGGAAATCATATCCCGTCTTTAACTGGGTTAAAGAACCAATGTCATTTAAACACGGTTCACAATAAACCCAAAATCGCATTCTATTCCATCAGCATTTAACCGTAAATTAGCAAGTCAATAATTCCCTAAGTGTTAACCCCGAAGGCAGAAACCAACATCAGATCAATACCCAAGAAACCATTCGACTTAACTAATCTTCAGTTAGTTTCTGGTTTTCTTAACCCCGTTGGGTTTAAGAACAGTATTATTGAAGATACCGTTCACGACAACCCAAATCCCATTTGATATTAAATACAAGGCTCTGAATAGAAAATATATCAGCTTATATTCAATATCAAATTCTACGACCAAAAAATATCGTATTGGAAATAACGATATAAATATATCTTTCAAATTTCCATAACAATATCTGTATAATCACGAAATCCAACATCGAAATATTCCAAAGACAATTTCGATTCAAATCCATTTCCATTTTATATATTGGAAATTCTGGTTATTTTCAAAACCATTTCAAATCCACTTTATTTATTTTTTTAAAATAAGTGGGATTATAATTCTAGTTCAAAAATAGTTCATTTCGATAAAAATCTATTTTTATCTTTTCAAATTTGGAATTTTTCATCCTAATTCTTCACAAATCATTTCTTATGATTTTACATAAATTATTACTGTTTTTAATAATTTT
The DNA here is from genome assembly GCA_030737875.1 of Allium sativum. NCBI lineage: Eukaryota > Viridiplantae > Streptophyta > Magnoliopsida > Asparagales > Amaryllidaceae > Allium > Allium sativum. The sequence continues at coordinate 564,827,092 of CM060915.1, forward strand.
ATCAAGGCTCGTACAGTCGATTTCCATCAACGGCCATCGAACTGCACTTACAACGACCTTTTCCAAATTTGATTTAGACATAATTCCAAATCCAACCGTTAGATTTCAAATCTCTGATATTCGTTAGAAAGCTCTTTTCGATGCGAACCCAACGGTCGGATCTCCCGTAATATCCATTCGAAGTCAATGGTCGAAATTCGCGAACTACCGCGGCGCGTTCGATTCAGGACATTATATATATAATACATATATTATATATATTTCGTCGATTTCCTTTCAAAACGTATTTTATAAATCGTTTTAAATTCGTTTTCAAAACGATTTCAACATCATATTCAATTTCTAATCAAAATTGAATATTCCATATCATCGATATATATATATTATAATATTTTCAAAACGTTATATTTTGAAATCCCTTCCTTTTCTATATTCATTATAAAAACGAATATAATCGATATAATTATCGTTCGCGTCAAAATGGCGCATATCTAACCAACACGGCTTTATATATTTAAATAACTTCGTTAATCTATTCAACAAATGAATATTTTCTTCAACACATGAATTTTCTTTTATTCAACACATGAATTTTCTTTTATTCAACACATGAATTTTCTTGTATTCAACACATGAATATATATTTTATTCAACACATGAATTTTCTTTTATTCAACACATGAATATATATTTTATTCAACACATGAATTTTCTTTTATTCAACACATGAATATATATTTTATTCTACACATGAATATTCTTTTATTTTCCAAACTGGAATGAGGCCCAATCAATTATCATATAATGTTAATTATATGGATGCCCTACAACACATGTATATAATAGCAACGATAAATAATCAACCATCATCCAGAGTGCACCACATAACTGCATAAGCATTAAATATAAATAATTAACGCTTATACAGTCTGTCAACCTATCGATTGACATACAACTAAACAATCGGGATTAGTGTACGTCAAATATCATCCCAATACCCGTGTGGGGTTTCAAATCAACAAGCACAGATTTTTATTTGTGCAGTTGGGCGATGTGTAAAATTTATCGTCCCAATCAATATCAGTCAAAGGGGTGTACATAAACAAATCGTCCGATTTGTTTATAAATATTTATTTTATATACACGTTAAAAATTATATTTTAACTATAAAATATTTATTCATTCCACATCACACAATAAAATTTCACAACACAGCAATCAAACAAACAAGTCATCCATGGTCTGTGGACGATGGGTGTCGGGTGCTGCTAAGCACCGTCTGCATCCTAGTATATATTTCAAACTAGAAATTAAAATAAAAGTGAGGAGTTCTCACCGAGAAGCTAAACCAAACGCTGCAACTCTTCATATGTTGAAAATCTTCACTATGCTCGTCTTTTGTCACTTTCGTCGTCCGTATACGCTACATATATAAAAACCACGTTTTTATTATGCTATGGTATAAAAAAAAATCATACCTTTACATAACTAAAAATCCAATCTTTTCTTATTTAAAAATATAATCTTTTCTATTATAAAAATTCGATCTTTTCTATTTTTCTCTACTTAAAAATCGTATTTTTACTTTGCTAAATATATATAAAAATCATATTTTATAAATCAATTTGTATAAATCAGTTTTCTTATCAACATTAACTAACATACAAACTGAATTAATTTAAATTACCTTCATGTTCATCGTTAGTCACTGCCTCAGGTTTCGAACGGAAGAAGGAGCTACCAGCGCCGCTGCGTGGTTCGTCAGCGCGGAGGTAGGGAGGTGGCGGCCAAGCGCAGTGGGTCAGGGGTGGCGCTGGAGGCGGCTAGGGTTCAGGCTACATGGGTTTGGGGGTTACGGCAAAATCATAAGAGGAGGGAGGAGAGAAGCTACGGGGAGGAGAAGAGGAAGGGGGAAAGGTCCGGTCATCGGCGACGGAAGCCAGGGGAGGCGTGCACGCCACTAGCGGCGGCGGTCGTGGCTTGAGCAGGGCGATTTAGGGTTCAACGGGATTTGGGCGGGTTTCTTCTTTTTTTTTCTTGCGTTGACTGAGTTAATCAAGGAAAGGGTGAGGGGTTTTAATTATTTATATTTTTATTTATTTTCTAATCCATAAAGTTACTTTTTCTTTTGAACCCCAAACCAAACCCACCGACTGTCGTCTATAACTAATTACCCCCATTCCGAACGCAATGAGATATGTATCGCAGACCAATTCGACCGTTATGATCAGTTTCCATTGAATTTAAAATATAAATCTTTATATATTCAATTTAAAGGCACATTTCAATTTACCGGGACCACATACAGTTTCTAAAAATTCCAGAAAAATTATTTCTAGCTTCATATTGACAATACGACCCTAACAAAACCAATTGCGTCAAATTCTGAGGCCGTTTGAAAAATGACCATTTTCTGGTCGATCGAAATTGACTGAAACTGTTTAAAACACGTTTTTCCTTCGCCACGCCCACATATTGATTCGAAAAATATGAATTTTGGAATCTAGCAATAACTAGACATCCTGGATCCAACAAAAGTGGTTTCGTCGAAAACCGAGGTCATTTTCATAATTTCCATTTTTAAGGGCCATAATTCCATAGCGACTATTCTGAATTTTCAATTGAACATAACTTTTTATTCCGGCTATGAAATTTCAATTTTTCGAATTGGTTGGAAAGATATTCTCAATTAGATTCTAATGTTTTTGGTTTCGCTAAAATCCGGTTTATTTTGAATCCTGTACATTCATTTGAAATCGAATTTTCGAACTACCGCGCCATTTTCAGTTCCTTTTATAATTAAAATAAAATATTTATATTCTAACGTCGATCTATATAAATATATACGTTCTATTTCTATTCAAAATAAATTTCTTGTCGTTATTATTTAAAATAATTCATTTTAAATATTCAAAATTCATCAAAATTGCCAAAATAAAAATTATAAATTGGCTCAGATTTCCGGGTTATTACAATCTCCCCCACTTAAAACTTTTCGTCCCCGAAAAGGAACGAAGCTGAAAGTTGTTTTACAAACCAACTCAACTTTCATTATTTTCCTTGTGGCCTAAGTTCTTCAACTTTTCAGTTTCTAAGAACTTTTCAAATTTTTCAAAAATTTGGCTAACACCCTAAATTTTCGAAAAATTTCGCCATAACCGCCCCTGCACCGGGAGCTTTGGGATATTTCAAATAGCCTCCCATGGCCCTTACCAATCCAAAAGAAAAAGCCAAGCGGCTAGCCAATCGGCTCATAAAAATCATCCAAACCCAAAGAAATACAATAAACATGTACCTATTTGTCGGGCAAACAATTTTATTCCTCTTCTCTAGCCTCCTTGCTATGACCTGTTCAATGTAAGTACATGTACATGCATGCAAATGCGACAAATTTTCAATACAACCCACTATTTGGTTCAATTTGGCTAAAGGTTCAACATTTTAATTAATCAAACAACACAACCAGCAATCAATTTGTTGATTAGCTTTTCAAATTCATACTTTTGATATATAAACAGAAAATCATGTTTTTGGTGCCAAATCACAACAATAGGCCCTATCTAAGTTTGGTTCTCACACCAGTCTAATGGAAATATTTAAACATCCCACTTTCAGCACTCGAATATAAATACCGATGATGCAGTCGCATCATCAGAATTATCCCCGAGCGACTAGAGTGTGACTCTATATCCATCCAGTATATTAGAGGCTTCCAATACACGTGGATCAGACGTATATTAAAATCTCTATATACCTGATAGACCAAATCAATATAAATAAATATTCAAATACGAATAATTGAATTAAATTTTCAAAACAAAACTTGTTTTCAATTTTATTTTTCAAAACTACACTCTTTACACTCGTTCTAGGATACTACTGATCCTATCTCTAACGAGTCATTCTCATTGGATATTACTAATCCAATTTCTGATGAATTCTTTTTCGTTTGGTTCTAATGTGTCTTGTTCTCCGAGCTCTGTAAACCAAAGCTCTGATAGCAACTATACTATCCCTTAACTTCCCCGTGAAGGAAAGAGCGGATACTTTGAGGACAAGACAAATCAGAACGCAAACAGAAGAACATTTCATTGTATATTACAACAATTCCATCAGAATACAAGAATATACAAAGCATGAATAAATATTACACAGAAAATATCAGAGATTTAAATTACATTACAGCAGCGGAAAAATAATACAATACACAACTGAAAGAGATATACGAATACAGAGCTTTCCGGATATCATTCCCGCTGTAAATCAGGATCCTGTGAATATAAATCTGCAAAACCAAAACTACTAGCTGCCCGTGTCAAAATAAGGGCACCCAGAGTTTAGGTTAAAACAATAAACTCCAGGTCAGTCATGTGACTGGTGTGATAACTAAAACAGTTTTTAATCTTTATTTTAAAGTTAGGTAAATCAAGGGACCATACCGTATAACACGAATTGGGTTTCCTCCCAAGAATACCAGTGCATAAAACAAACAGCGCATTGCTAAATAAAGAAAAATGAAGCTATTATAAGACCCATGTCACATCACACAATGCAACGCAAGCCGGAGGATAGGGTTTTTACCTTATAATAGCCAAGAATGCTTGGTACATGAAATTTCATGTTTTATTATTATTATAAGTGTATAGTGTCAAAACAATTTCAATCATAAGTATCAATCATAGATGACATAAGTGCCCCATACCACTATGTCGCCATATATAGGATTACAACTAAAACCGAAATGTCTCGTATTGGAAATTGAAAATGTCTCGTTTTGGAAATTGAACCTAACTTTTTATTCCCACTATGAAATTTCAATTTTTCGAATTGGTTGGAAAGATATTCTCAATTAGATTCTAATGTTTTTGGTTTCGCTAAAATCTGGTTTATTTTGAATCCTGTACATTCATTTGAAATTTGAAATCGAATTTTCGAACTACCGCGCAATTTTCAATTCCTTTTATAATTAAAATAAAATATTTATATTCTAACGTCGATCTATATAAATATATAGGTTCTATTTCTATTCAAAATAAATTTCTCGTCGTATTATTTAAAAAAATTCATTTTAAATATTCAAAATTCATCAAAATTGCCAAAATAATTTTTTTTTAATTGGCTCAGATTTCCGGGTTATTACAGGCAGGCAGCATGGCTAAGTGGTTCGCAACAAAGTAGGGTATATTGTCACCATCTAGAGAATATTCATATTTGTTACTTCTTTCAATTCTGTATCTCCCGGGAATGGTTATGTTGGTTTACCAATTGTAAGGTGACAATATATTCGACACACTCAAGCAAAATGAGTGGTCGGTCATGTGTGGCCGAGTTGCAAGATGTTCTTGTTGAACTCCAGTGTATCGCTTCTAGAGTACACTGAGCGGAAGGTGGATCCATACCTTGTCATAGTTGGAATCCATTCCCTAAATAAGAGCCCGCGGTTTTGATTGTATATTATATATGTAAAACGTTAGATGCAAGCGTTTCTACTAGATTGATATTACTTGTGTTAGACATTATTATAATATCAGAATAATATTGTTTTACAAATGATTTGGGTTATCGTAAGGTAAAAACCATCCGTGTTTATGTGTGGATTGGTCTTACGATTATTCTTTCTTTTGAAAGGATTTTTAAAGTTAAACAAATGATTTGAGTTTACTCACACCAGTCACATGACTGACCCGGAGTTTATTTTGTTTTATTTTCCCTAAACTCTTGGATGCCCAATTTTGTACGGGCAATCAAGTAGTCGGGATTTACAGATACTTGAAGAGCTAGAGCAGGAGGCTTTAGAATTATATAGCTATGGTTATTTCCACTATGTTGTAAGTGTTGTACTTTGGAAATGATATGTATATTCAAGTACAGATTTGTATTTCAAAGTTATGTTATGAAATATATTTATTCGTTTCGATGTGAGATTCGTGTTTACTCTGATGTTGTATGTTCTTCTTCTTCTTATGTTCTAAGTTTCTATCTTATCTATCCGCACCCACTAATTTCTTTCATGGACTATCCAGTGTTTTCCGACGATTCGAGTGTCGACATTGAGTATATGTCGGTAACCAAGGTCGACAAAATCCCCGGGTCGTTACAGTGGTATCAGAGCTTAAGGTTAAGTGAATTACCTTGGCTCTGTGGCGTGACTCAGTAGAGATGGGGTTAGTAATACCCTAGATTGAGTTGAGTGTATATATACGAGTGAACGTATTTGTTATTTGATATAAAAATTGTTTTAGATTATGGAGATTTATTGGTTGAGTTGTTTATGAGTTATGGTCGATCAGTTTGATCCACTATATCGGTAGGGTTTATAAACACTCGAATACGATGGACCGACACGATATGTTTTGAAAAGAGGGTAAATGGAAATAATTTTACCCAAAGTATATTTTGATATAGAGGAGATATATATATTGGAATTATAATATATTGGTTGTTATTATAATCGAGTAAGATTATAAATTAAATGGTTATGTAAATAACCAATCAGAATTCACATAAGTGTAATATATGAAATAAGATGAAGTAAATCTGAATTTAGAATCAGAATTGGAATTAAAAGTTGGAAAAGTGTTTGTAAATGGAATTGAATTAAATACATGAGAATTTTAAAATCCTGGGAGATTTTAAATTGGTTACAAGCATTGAAAAGGATATTTTGAAATGAATTTCAAAATGGAAGTGTTTAAATATGGTTTTGAAATTGTTATAGTATTGAACTCACTTTGATAGCTGGGAAATAACTCTGATGATGCTGGCCACATCCTTAGTGTTCATTTTCGAATTCTAAAGTGACGGATTACTACCAGAGATATTGTTTTTGAATTGATTTGAGAAAAGCAAGTTGTTTTGAAACTTGAAAAGGAAAGTTTGATTTTTGATATGGTAAAACTGTTTAAAATTCCCAGGGAAAGATTGTTGAATTAAAACCAAAATTGAATTGAAAGTTGGAGAAGCAATTGGAATTAAATTGAAATCAATTATGTGAAAATTGAATTGAATTAGAATATAATGATATCGAGTAAGTTGATTTGTTGAGTAAGAATTTTGAATTGAGATTGGAATTGGAGTTTGAATGGAATTCGACTTAGATAAAGCAAATGGTTGTATTTGGGGATAAAAACAGATTGGAGTTTGATTGGGATGACATTGGTATATGCTGAATTAGCAGCAGATTTAAAGGATATAATGATATGCCTGACAAAAAGGTATAAGTTTATATTTGGTATAAGCATGAGATTTTAATGAGCCTGTTTGGCAAGCCGTTTGGCCGTTTGATTTTCTTTGGGGTTGAAGAAGGCCTAGAGAGGCGAGTTGGAGTTTGAGCTATTGACCAATACAAAGGAGGTGCAGGCGAAATTTTTCGAAAGGTTAAGGTGTTAGAAAAATTTTAGGATTTCGTTAATAAGAATGAATTAGTATTTAATTGAAATTAAATTGGTTTAGTTGAAACTGAAGTTAAGAAATGAACAAATAAGTTCTAGCCAATCAATAGGGTTTGTTTTCTACCTTAGTAATTTCGAGGACGAAATTATTTTAAGGGAGGAAGAATGTAACGACCCATATTTATACAGATAATAAATAAATTATATAATTATTTAAATAGTGAAAATGGTTGTTTAATTAATTATATTGAATATTTAATTAATATAATTAATAGAATAATATATTTAATTTCTGAAATAATCAGAAATAGTGAATTGACAATATAATGTGAACTGGATAATTCAAAGTATTTAATTCAGCTTAGAATTGAATTAGAATGACGAATATATTATTTGAATGACAGTTTGAATGTATAATTATATTATAATTATAATCGAGCTCGAAAAGGCGCTGCAGTTCGTAATTTGGCGATTCGAACTTTAAACGAATATATAGAAGCCGTTTTAAATCGGATTTCTGTGAAAAATGAAATGTTGGGAGCTGGTGAAGTATATTTTTCTAATGGAAGAGAAAAATCGAGATTTCATGTTATAGATTGTAAGTTATGTCCAAATCAAATTCCCAGAATGGTCGCTGTAAAATCGTTATAGGCCATAACGATATATTTTATTATAATTAAATAATGGTTTAGAATTTGGACAAACCCTTTGAGGCGTAGCTATAGTTTAATTTTTAGGATTTTACTATAATTTTTATTTCGAAAAATAAGCACTTTTTATTTTGGAATATTTTGCACCCTATATCAATATTTTTGGGTTCACAATATAGGTTAACCTACCGATATTATTATATTTCTGAAGTCGGGACACCTCGCTCATCACGATGGTGTTTTTATTTCTGTCCGTAGCAGTACGTAACTATATAAATTAATAAAATAAAGTTGCAACTTATTTATGGACCTAAACTAGGCCACGTCCCATCTTCCAAAAATGAAAGAACAAAAGAAGGCCATGCACTCAATTCTTAGCCAAAAACGTGTAAAGGGGAAATCCATACAAATCGAAATAATGATCCTATAAGTTTTCTAACCTAACTAAGTTCATTTTCACTGGTCAAACACATTTCCGCCTCCTTCAGCTCTTAAACGTGAGAAGTCGGAAGTTATAAAAATCCAAAACAAATCCATGAAATTTCTGTAAATCACAACTCGAACACCTTTGAAATAGTTGAGGGATTCTCTTCAAGCCTATACCAAATTTAGTGAGTGCGATATGAGTTTTCAACTGGCTTATTTTCCAGCGAGCAACTAGGGTTGCTGATTTTTCACAATATGGGAAGCTTTTGCTTAATTCGATTTTTACGTTGGAGTTAGTGGTATTAAATACTATCGGTTTTGATTTTAAGGGATTTTATCAAAATAAAAAGAGTTGATGTCTTTGTTGGATGACACAGCTTCGAGCTGAGAACGCGACGACCATCGTAATTTCAGGTTTTGTAAAACTAAGATGGAGATGTCGAGATTTTACTTAGGGAATTAGTGGTGATTTTTATCTGATTTTTAGTACGTTGTGGAAGGATAACGGAGTGGAGGAATGTTTGGCGATGGTGGAGGATTACGTACAGGTTCACGGCAGGAAGAAGAAAAGAGAAACGCTGATGTCTGGGAGTGATCGAGTGTATTCAGGTGAGGATGGAGTGGAAGAGAATTTGGAAAGGAGTATATTGGTATCCTCTGTTTGAATTTCAACGAATGGTTGAATGAGTTTCTAGGGGGAGATCGTGCGTTATGGACATGAGGAGGAGCATCGGTTTTGAAGAAGTCAGAAAGGGGAAGAAGGTATTTGCGCAACTGGACTTTTGAATGAATGATGGGCCACAAAAATTTGGTAAGGCCCAAGAAAATAAAAGGGGTTTAAGTTTAATTTAAATTAAAATCGTGAATTAGCTTGTTAATATCATAACTTGATCATACAAAAACGAAATTCAGCGAAACAAGATCCGTTGGGATCGTATAGACGGTGGCTACACGCTGGAACTAACTGGGAGTGGATTGGAGCTTGTTTGAATTTATGGCGAAATAAATTGTTTGATTCAAATCAAACAACAGTTTATCGTTCTTTAACGATGAACTGCCAAAGTGAGTAAAACTCACCAACTCTGAACAGTTATATTTCTATAACGTGTTTTTAGAACTGATAATTATCTGTTGATTGTTGTGTGTTAATTGTTTGGTTGAATTGCTTATGTATTGGTTGTAATTATAGATAACGATATATATATATATATATATAAATCGTTAATCAAATATTGATTCAATTGATCAGAATATTTCATATTGAAATGAAGTAGATGTTAATTATATTGTTTAACATATGTGGATGCAGGGAAACAAGTCGGAGGAATCCAACTGGATTCCTCAACATTTATTTTACTGTTTTTCATATATTGTGATATATAATCTGTTGTTGATTGTGTGTGTTTGGATAATATTGATCAGTAATATATGGTATGTTAAATACCATAAAAAACACTGGAATATGAAAAGGGAATTTTCAATGTTATATTGAAATTGAAATCTTTATAAAATCAAAGGATTTAATATAAAGGAATATTTATAAAGTCAATGGATTTTATAAAGGAAATTATTTGTAAAACAAATATAAAGGAAATTATTTGTAAAACAAAGATAAAGGAAAATATTGTAAAACAAATAGAAAGAGGAATATTTGTAAAACAATTACAAATAAAATAGAAAGGGAAATATTTGTAAAACATTTACAAATAGAATTATAAAAGGAAAAGGATTTTATAAAAGGTAATAATTATAAAATCAAAGAGTTGAAAAGGGAATTATTTGTAAAACAAATATAAAGGAAAATATTTGTAAAAGAAATAAAAGGAAAATATTTGTAAAAGAAATATAAAGGAAAATATTTGTAAAACAAATAGAAAGAGAATTATTTGTAGAACAATTTACAAATAGAAATAAAAAGGGAAATATTTGTAAAATATTTACCAATAGAAATAAAAAGGGAAATATTTGTAAAACATTTACAAATGGAATTGGAAAGGGAAATATTTGTAAAACATTTACAAATAGAATTTAAAAGGAAATATTTGTAAAGCATTTACAAATAGATTAAATAGAAATATTTATGTAGAAAATAAATAAAGTTATAAAAGGAAATATTTATTTAGGAAATAAATAGAATTATCAAAAGAGAATTATTTGATAAATAAATAGAATTGTATAAAAAGAGAGAAAAGAGAATTTTACACTAGGAAAGTTCAAACCCGTGCTTCGCACACAGGTATAACATATTATGAATTTAAAGTGAATATTTAAGAGAAATCTGTTTTAACAGATAAAGTAAGAAGATTAATTTATATATAAGGTTTTATAAATTAAGTAAAATATTTATCCTTGGATAAATAGAATATATAAGTCAGGACTTATATAGAGAAATAAGAATCGATTCCAACATCTATATTTGAAACTGAATATTGACGTAGAGTTAATCAAAGGAGTTAATCAAAGGAGTTAATCAAAATGTGTTAATCAAAAGGAGTTAGAGTTAATCAGTTAGAGTTAATCAGTTAGAAATAATGAGTTAGAGTTAACCCATTAGAGTTAATCAGTTAGAGTTAATCGATTAGAGTTAAATCGAACTAAAGTTATTCGAATAGAGTTAATCGAACAAGACTTAGTCGAATATTTGTTATATCGAATAGAGTTAATTTAATTAGAGTTAGTCGTATTTGAGTTATTCGAATATAGTTTATTCGAAGAAGGAGTTATCGAATAAGGTTATTCGAAGAAGAGAATTAATCGAATATAGTTTATTCGAATAGAGAAAGAAATAATCGAATATTAGTTATTCGAAAGAAATAATCGAATATTAGCTATTCGAAAGGAGTTATCGAATATTAGTTATTCGAAAGGAGTTATCGAATATTAGTTATTCGAAAGGAGTTATCGAATATTAGTTATTCGAAAGGAGTTAATCGAATATTAGTTATTCGAAAGGAGTATCGAATATTAGTTATTCGAAAGGAGTTATCGAATATTAGTTATTCGAAAGGAGTTAATCGAATAGTAGTTATTCGAAAGGAGTTAATCGAATACAGTTTATTCGAAAGGCGTTAATTGATAAGAGTAAATTAGTTAGAGTTAAATGAATAGAGTTAATCAAATAGAGTTAATCCAATAGAGTTAATAGAATTGAGTTAATCAAATAGAGCTAACTGATAAGAGTAAATCGATTAGAGTTAATCGAATAGTGTTAATTGAATAGAGTTATTCGAATATAGGTTATTCGAAGAAGAGAGATTATCAAATATAGTTTATTCGAAGGAAAGAGTTATCGAATAGAGATTTATTCGAAAGAGAGTTACGTAAGGAAGTATGTTAAAGATTTAAAATATAAACTTTGACTATTTCGAAGTTAAAACGTTGTTCAGTTAAGGTATAAGAGGTAATTATACCCCAACTTGATTGACTTCCTTCTTAACTATGGAATGGTAAGGTTTGATAGTGAATGATGGTTAAGTGAATTTAGTTAATGAGTGAAATGGTTTGAGTTGGCATGGCGATGTTTGATTTAAACATCAGTTTAAATCCAGTGAAGGAGTTTTGGAAATGTTTTCCAAATAAGAATCAGAAATGTTTTCTGATAATAGAAAATAAGAATTTAGAATATATGAAAACAGGAGATAAGTAAATTAATGAACTAAAGAGATAAATGTTAAATGATGATTGATCGATAAAATTTACATCTGGAAATAATATCGATGTTTGCACACGTGCTTTTCTTTGATAGTTAAATCACAGACTATCAAAGTTTTGACCATTTTTCCGTCGTCAATACGGAGAGACCGGTTGGACTCTTATCCAAAGAACCACTCCGTATGGGCGTTAGCGTTTCGAATCAAATAGATTGAAGACAAATTGAAGACGGGGTAAAGTGCAAGGGTTGTTGTATAAGTCCTAGGTAGAGATTGCCTAGGATGGGTGTACGGAATAGTGCCTTCGGTTTGTCCAGTCCCAGGACAACTTGAATGGACGAATGTCTGACAGAGTATACCTGGTAGATCGCGTAAGTTGATCATTTCAAACGTATTTACGTTGGTGGAGGAGGAATTTGTTTCTCTTAGCTTATACCCGTGGTATTTTTGGGGAAATCAATTTGTGATTTGATGGGTATGAAGATGTGGCATTCGATGTAAATGGAGGAGTGATCTGTTAAAAAATACGTTTTGACCTCGAGCCTCATCAACTGGGAAATGACAGAAATCGGGCAGGCATCATGGCTAAGTGGTTCCCAACCAAGTAGGGTATATTGTCACCATCTAGAGAATATTTATATTTGTTACTTCTTTCAATTCTGTATCTCCCAGGAATGGTTATGTTGGTTTACCAAATGTAAGGTGACAATATATTCAATACACTCAAGCGAAATGAGGGGTCAGTCATGTGTGGCCGAGTTGCAAGATGTTCTTGTTGAACTCCAGTGTATCACTTCTAGAGTACATTGAGTGGAAGGTGGATCCATACCTTGTCATAGTTGGAATCCATTCCCCAAATAAGATCCCGCGGTTTCGATTATATATTATATATGTAGAACGTTAGATGCAAGCGTTTCTACTAGATTGATATTACTTGTGTTAGACATTATTATAATATCAGAAAAATATTGGTTTACAAATGATTTGGGTTATCCTAAGGCAAAATCCATCCGTGTTTATGTGTGGATCGGTCTTGCGATTATTCTTTCTTTTGAAAGGATTTTTAAAGTTAAACAAATGATTTGAGTTTACTCACACCAGTCACATGACTGACCCGGAGTTTATTTTTTTTTATTTTCCCTAAACTCTTGGGTGCCCAATTTTGTACGGGTAGTCAAGTAGTCGGGACTTACAGATACTTGAAGAGCTGGAGCAGGAGGCTTCAGAATTATATAGCTATGGTTATTTCCGCTGTGTTGTAAGTGCTGTTCTTTGGAAATGATATGTATATTCAAGTACAGATTTGTATTTCAAAGTTATGTTGTGAAATATGTTTATTCGTTCTGCTGTGAGATTCGGGTTTACTCTGATGTTGTATGTTCTTGTTCTTCTTATGTTCTAAGTTTCTATCTTATCTATCCTCACCCTCTAATTTCTTTCATGGACTATCCGGTGTTTTCCGACGATTGGAGTGTCGACATTGAGTATATGTCGGTAACCAAGATCGACAAAATCCCCGGGTCGTTACTACATGTTTCTTGTTAGTTCAAATTCCTTTCTTTGGCGACCGTCCTGTGCTAGCCAGGCATTTGCACAATGCACTTTCATTGGAAATGTCGGCTGGTGCGGGGCGGGCCGTCACATCTCAGGATCACACCTACGGGCAACCCTTAGATGTAGTAGGGCCAGTCCACAAATACTTTAGTGGGTTGGCAATTCCTGAATAATACGTTTCCCGGTCCTATTGGACCTATCACTTGGCTAGTAGCGACCAATATATCGAGGCCTCACAAACTATCATCCACATAAGTAAAAATGTATGGGCTCCATACCATGACACCACTTCTAACTAGAAAGAAACGCAAATTCTCCCTATGGTCCTTATCCCGTTTTTGACTCATACCGGGGTGCGAGGCTCGCGAAGTAACACTATACACAAAACTATGCTAATTAAAGCTATACTTTGATCATCAACAACAAGGCTCTACTTTTCAACAAAAGCCTCGATCATTTGCATCTTAGCATGCCACATTGACAATTCACGACATGTGTAACGACCCATCTTTTTGCCCGATTTTCGCCGGTAATTAAACCGACTTAAACCGTTCACAAAGACGAATTGTTATGGGTACATACATATATTGAGCAAAATAACAAGACTTTTTATTTCATTTCAAAATGTTACATCAGAGTTATCAGGAATATATCAGAGTACATTGGTTTTATAGCGGAAGAAATACTAAACTATACTCTCAGCGGAAGAACCTTATGATATAGCGGAAGCTCCAAACTCTGGCGTAGACTCCAACTCTGAAAGCGCTTTGAATCCTGCTCCAACGGTCTATAACTGCAAAACTAAACTACCAGCTGCCCGTGGAAATTAATGGGCACCCAGAGTCTAGGAAGGAACAATAAACTCCAGGTCAGTCGTGGGACTGGTGTGAGAACTCAAAACAGTTATTTTTAGGATTCATTTTAAAGTTGGGAATTTAACCGGACCACGCCGCTAACGCGGAACGGGTTTACTCCAAATGAACACCCGTGCATATAAATACGCAATGACCTTTTTAAAATGAAGCTATCATAAGCTCGTCCCACATCACACAATGCAAGCGCACACCAGATGGGCGAGTTTTATCTTATGATAACCAACGTGCTTTCATACGTGAAATTCCTCTTCTAATACTATCATATAATGTGGAAAACAAATTTCGCAAATAAATGTATTAATCCTAGGCAGCATAATACCATTAATATTATGTCGCCATATATATATACAAACTAAAACCGTATGGCTCGTATTGGAGATTGGATTTCCAACTTGATAATTCCTGGCACGAAAGATCAATCAGGGATAAAAAACGAAGTGCCTCAATGGCTTTTTCATCAATACGCGGACACCAACTACACATCGTCAGGGTAGATCAACGGTTTTCGACCAGACACGGCCCCCCGAACATACCCAACTTCCCCAGGTTCATAAGTGGTTTCCCACTGCTGCACAGCTTCATCATCAATTCATATATAAGTATAAAACCTAACCGCCAGTTTCTCATCAATCCGGGGCGTGAGGTTTGTCGATGTCACGTCATTCACAAAGCGATGCTTCGATAAGCCATTCTTTGATCATCACTAGCTCGTTTCATAATTCGGGTATGCCACATTGAGAATTCACGACATATCACTGATTCCAATCAATGCGTACCCTCTAAGTTTATATGACTTAGAGACGAGGATAATATATTGCCACAAATCCGATATACATTAACGGAAATCAGTGCTATGCGTTCAATTTCAACGTCTGACACACCATCCATACAAATCCGTTCTGGGTCTGAACGGAACAACAACCCGAAAATACTTAGATATGTTCAGGTCTCATGTAACTCATACCTCGTATCGGTGGCCTACCTAACCGAGACATTAATCAACAATCAATCTAAACAAATTTAAATATTTCCGGTCTTCATTCGTCGTTACCGAGTCTTGAATTGTTTCATAACGTCGTATTATTACTTGGAATGGTTTTCGAACATATATTCGATCCCGGTCTTTCCAAGTAATAAGCGTACTTTAAACAGTAGCTATGGTTCACACAGGCTTTTCAATTCAAATCTCCTTCCAAATGGTTATCAATTCATTTATAACTCAAGATTTGAATTACTTTAAATTTCATACATCTCATTTTCATCTTAGACTCTTCTTTGAAATTAAAGATTATTCCTTCGCTTCAATTTCTTACCTTTAATTCCCTCGAATCAAAGATTTGATTAAATCCCCAATTACGATATGAATTTCCACCATTCAATCCCGTCGGGTTTCAAGAATGATATTATTGAAGATACGATTCACGACAAAACCCAATTCAATCGATATTGAATCATAAATTACATAGAAATTTTTATCCACTTATATTCGATATAAATTCTCATAATCAACGAATACTATAAGTGGAATAACGATATAATAATATCTTTCAAATTCCCCAGCTAGTATTCATTTACACCATGAAATTTTATAACAAATAACGAAGATTATTTCTATCTAACTCATTTCAATCAGGTGGAAAACCCATATCTCAATTAAAAGATTTATCCAATTCTTCGACATTAGATCTGGCCAGAAATACCATCAACTTATCTTCAATATTAATCTCCGTATCCAACTCATATTATAAGTGGAATAACGGTGAATTACCTTTTTAAATTCCTCAGATAATATGAATTTTCACCCACCGAGTTAATATCAAACATCCGAAGATTTATTTCCAACCATATCCAAATTTTACAATTGGAAAACCCATTTCAATTACATCTAAATATTCCCAATACTTGAATAAATCTTCGAACTATTCTTATAGTCAACAAATAGTTCACTCTTATAAACAACATTTGGGAGTGTTACCAAAAGCATTGTTGTTAAAATGTCTATTTAAATCAAATAGATAAAAATTTATTTGAAATTAAAATATTTCAAATTTCTATTCGCCTTTGAAATTTACAAATCATAAATTTCTCCAATTTAATAACTTGTTTCATTCGACTTCCGTTATGATCAGCAACACACGTATTTCAAATTTGTTGTGTATCACATGAAAATCATATGTCGAAAATCGAAATTTTTCTTTCTATTCAATGTTATTATTCTTTGAAATCCAACGCGTCTTATTTCAAGTCAACCAACTTAAAATCATATATTATTATTCAAATCCTTTTTCAAACTTGATTTATATCTCTAAATCATTTGAAATAATTCCAATCTATATTTCAAATTTGATTTCAAATTTACCATCCCGTTTGTCGGACCAGTTAGAGATAGCCAGGGAGAGCAGGAAACTGAATTTCCAAACCCAAGCCTAGACACCATCCTCTCTGTCATCCTAGAACGTTCTGGTGTATATTATATCATTATTATAATATATATAAAACCATATTCACATTTCAAATCTCCTTTCGAATTTAAATTGAAAATAATATTTTTTCCCAAAACTAGTTTCAGATGGATATAAAAAATCAATACCTAAATCAGATCATTTCCAATCCTAATTCAATATTTAAAAAGTTGATATTTAATTTAGAACTAACATTTTAAATATTATTTAATATTTAAATAAAAATCGTATATAGGAAGGAGATTCTAAATCGATCACCCATATATTTCCACAACCACGGTGTGTTTGTGTGTGTGTGATATCATACAATGCAATCATATCTATCCAAATGAACCATACGATCAGATGGATACGAATTCATTATCACAACAATTATTTTAACTGTGCACAAGCGTTACAGTCAATAACACTTACTCGTGTTCAGTGTATTATCTAATTACATGAGCAAACATTCAAACATCAACATCCATCACATAATCATCATCAACAAATTATAATTAATCTCAGCTAATTATAATTAACTAATTTAAATAAATAAATTAAACTAGAAGTTCTCACCAAATCGAGCTTCAAAATCTTCATTACCAGAGCAAACAGGCCAATGAATACCGTCACTGCTACTCGTACCGTTCTCAGTTCACTTCCATTAGCAGCTGGAGATTTTCTGCTAATTATTATATATCAAAATTAAATTAATATAAATGTTCATTCTTTTTTTTCTTTTTCCTCTTTCTTTTTATAAGGATATCCCATTTTATATAATTCCGTACTTAACCAAAATTATCAAAACTATATATCGTTGGGTTCTATTTTCAGATACGGTTCTAATGCCTCTGACGGCGAGTAAATCCGATTTAAATCGAACGAGATATGGGTGTTTAAAGTTTTGACAAATATAACTTTAAAAATTAAATAAAACATATCATACCCAAAATCCACTCGGCCCAAGGCCCAAATGCCTCAACCCAGCCCAAACCGTGCTCTTCTCTTTCTCTCCTCCTTGCGTTTTCTCTTTGCTCCAGGAACCCATTAATATGCACACAATGATGCACATGCACACATCCAAAACCCGACACTTCTTTGATTTGAAACCATCGACCAACTCCTCTTCTCTCCCTCACTTGAACGCACACACTCGCCGTCGACAAATCACACTCCATCAAAATCCGAACATCCGCCCGAGACTGGAATGACTGAACACGCACGCACCGGCAACAAAACATCGACACTTTTTCTCTCGGATTTCCACCAAACTACTCCAAATCAAAGCCCATTCTTTACTCGTCATTGCTCCATGCTCGGATTCGTCTCTCGTCACTCCATTCTCCGTCAAACTCCAACCCTAGTTTCGAGCTTTCCAAATCATCGTCACAGAATCGCTTCATACTTTCACCAAAAATCCTACATCCTCCACTGATCGCAATGGTGGTGACGGCGTCGAGTATTTCAAAGTGGATTGAGAGATTTGATTTTTCTAAGTTTCCTTTACAAATTTTGATTTTTCAGTAAAACTGAAATTTCTCTTTCGATATATGATGAAATTTCGATCCGTTAGTTTCTAAAAATCATAATCGATGATCCGGACAACTTCCATGAATTATTTTGGGCTAAACTCAATTGGATTGGAAGGTTTGGATTTTTATTTGAAGAGGAAGAGGAAGTTTCATTTACTGTAAAGGAGAAAACAAAATGGTCGTGAGAAAAGATGAAGCTAAAGTGAACGGGAAGGGTTTACTTATATGTGTTAAATCTCCTTTGTCACTTTTAAATCCAAGACACTTGGCAAAACAAGTTACATGCATGAAGACACCTATTTGCATATGAATTTTCAGCCAATGCATGCTTGACAAAAATCACTTGCTTATTTATTTGTTGAATTTATATTTTTAGCTACATCTTTGCAACAAACATATGTGTAACCTCTTTAATACTTAAGGTTTAGAAAATGATTTATAACTTACTAATTATTCCCAAAATACTTGTCTATCTTATTCATCATATGATTTACAAAATACTTTATATTTCAAAATACTTATTTATTTTATTTATCAAATATATTTATATATATACTTTACCAAAATTCATAAATGGTTAAAATAAATAATTATCAAACCTTAATTTATAGATTTTATAAACACCGTAATAATTTATTTAAGAAATAAAATAATCATTCTTGTAAAAATCTTACTTCAAAATAAAAATCATCAAAGGATCTTTAAAATAACCTGTAAATAGTTGAAATATTTATCTATATTACCTATCATATAATTTACCAAAGTTTATACTAAAATGGTTTAAAATAAAATAAATAAATTTTATAAACATCATTATAAATTTACCTAAGTAATAAAATAATAACCATTCTTGTAAAAATCATAAAATAGATTATCCTTTACTAAATTCTTATTATTATTTTTCAAATCAATATTATCAAAACTAGGAAATATTATAAAATCTTATAAATAAAATATAACTTTTAGAAATAAGTTTTCTTATAAAATAAAACAAGATACTTTATTCAAAAATACAATTCATATATTCAATCCTTATAAAAATAAATATATATTCAGAAAATCCAACATTATATAAAAAAAATCCAAATTCATATATTAAAAATCCAAATCAAACAAGTTAAAATTATGGGATGTTACATTCACCCCCCCCCCCCCTAAGAAACTTTTCGTCCTCGAAAAGGAAGTCGAGAAAACTTAAACTCCTTACCAAATTTGAACATATTAGAAACGCAATGGTCGGAACCACGGCTCATATCATTCTCAGGGTATTCTGTCTGATTTTTTTCTTCTAAAGGTCGAGTCTAAGGAAACTTCTATGATCTCTGACTACTGGGTCATCACAGGTCTTGTTTAAAAATCGAATTCTCTGAGTTGAACTCAGAGTTGCTACTTCTACCACTAAGGAGAACTAGGATAGACATCGTCCAGTACTTAGAGGTCTACGACTCAAAGAAAGTTTTAAAGTTTGGAAATTATCATCCTAACTTACTCTTACGGAACCCATGATTTTCTCATCAATTCTAAGACCAAGTGCTTAAATTAGAAATTAAATCTAAATTCTCAAATAATCCTTTCCCTAATCATTCAATTATCCTGCAAAATACCATCTTGGCTAAATTCAGTATTAGAAATTCTATTTCTCTCTATACAAATTCAAGTTCAATTTAAGAGATAATCTAAAATACTGGTTTCAAATCCAAATTAACTCACTTGTCCATGGCTTTATCAGAGCAGGGAAAAGGAAGAATTCAGAAATAACGTTGGACAGTTAAATTCCAAGCGCAACTATTCGGGTGATACTCAAAGATGACAATGGGTCGAGCAAAACCCAGTGACAAGGTAAGAGATAGAATATTATTTCTGAAACACTCATTCTATTCCAAATTTTTATTCCAATCGTTTCCAATATAATCTCATATTAACCCATTTATAAGTTAAACTTATACTCATTTAATATTCATATTTTAGTTATCGTATTCACCAATCACTTTTTCTAAATCCACTTTAAAATTCATAAATATATAACTCTTTTCATTCTTGTTTAAAGGTCAAATCTTGTTTAGAAAATTTTCCTTACTCAACTAGCCGGAAAATCCCTTAAAACGGTTTTATCTAAAATACCACCATGCTTCCTGTGCGCACTCTGATTATGCGTACACGGGTTCAAGCTAGGGTTGTTCAAATATTGATCTTAACATTTTCAGAACTCACATCTTTCAACTTGATACTTCAAAGAGCCAAATTTCTACTTCGATGTTTGCTACGACTTAAATTAACCTTTTAAACTCATTTCTAACTTAAGTCAAACTCGTCACTTTAAACAAATTCTTAACTTAAGTCTAAAGCATCTTCAAATTCCTTAAGGGGTTCTGATAGCTAAAATATTCGTGGATATTCTAATTTACAATTCATGTTAAGGATTTATCCAAATCTATTGCTTACATTAACATACTATGAGAAATATAATATCTTTCTGGTTACAACTTATTAGATCATATTCTAATATTTGTTATGACTTGTTCAACTTGAAGTATGGGTGCTATTTTTGATATAATTTCTTAATGAATTTTCACACTTACGTGTCCTTTCAAATTCTTAAGTATAGTTTACTTCTATAATATCCCCTTTTGTTATTATCAAAATAATTGCTTTTGCATCTATATTGGCTTACACTATATTCCTAACATATCGAAATGGTTCAAGTATTCCTCGACGTCTTAATTGAAACCATATAGTCATCCCACTTTCGAGACTCAAAAATAATTACCGATGGTGCCATGGTCATCAGTAAAATCATCCTCAAGCGACTAGAGTGTGCCCCTACATCTACCTAGTATATATTGGGCATCACATATACGTTGATCAGACGTATATTCAAAACCCTTACATATTCGATAGTCCAATCGTGACGTCGAGTAAAACACTCGAAATCCTTATTTCCAATCATATTTCAAAATATACTTCAAGTAATCATCGTTTCAAAATGATTTACTTGTTCAAAAATACCTTATATAGGTTTTCAAAATACGCTCTCTTGTCATAATATTCCAAAATCTCATTCTAGGGTATTTCTAACCCTATCTCTAATGAGATACTATAGCTCTGATGAGTCCTACTCTTTTGTTCAAAATACGTCATACCCTATAGCTTTGTATAACCAAAGCTCTGATACCAACTGTAACGACCCATCTTTTTGCCCGATTTTCGCCGGTAATTAAACCGACTTAAACCGTTCACAAAGACGAATTGTTACGGGTACATACATATATTGAGCAAAATAACAATACTTTTTATTTCATTTCAAAATGTTACATCAGAGTTATCAGGAATATATCAGAGTACATTGGTTTTATAGCGGAAGAAATACTAAACTATACTCTCAGCGGAAGAACCTTATGATATAGCGGAAGCTCCAAACTCTGGCGTGGACTCCAACTCTGAAAGCGCTTTGAATCCTGCTCCAACGGTCTATAACTGCAAAACTAAACTACCAGCTGCCCGTGGAAATTAATGGGCACCCAGAGTTTAGGAAGGAACAATAAACTCCAGGTCAGTCGTGGGACTGGTGTGAGAACTCAAAACAGTTATTTTTAGGATTCATTTTAAAGTTGGGAATTTCATCGGACCACGCCGCTAACGCGGAACGGGTTTACTCCAAGTGAACACCCGTGCATATAAATACACAATGACCTTTTTAAAATGAAGCTATCATAAGCTCGCCCCACATCACACAATGTAAGCGCACACCAGATGGGCGAGTTTTATCTTATGATAACCAACGTGCTTTCATACGTGAAATTCCTCTTCTAATACTATCATATAATGTGGAAAACAAATTTCGCAAATAAATGTATTAATCCTAGGCAGCATAATACCATTAATATTATGTCGCCATATATATATACAAACTAAAACCGTATGGCTCGTATTGGAGATTGGATTTCCAACTTGATAATTCCTAGCACGAAAGATCAATCAGGGATACAAAACGAAGTGCCTCTATGGCTTTTTCATCCATACGCGGACACCAACTACACATCGTCAGGGCAGATCAACGGTTTTCGACCAGACACGGCCCCCCAAACATACCCAACTTCCCCAGGTTCATAAGTGGTTTCCCACTGCTGCACAGCTTCATCATCAATTCATATATAAGTATAAAACCTAACCGCCAGTTTCTCATCAATCCGGGGTGTGAGGTTTGTCGATGTCACGTCATTCATAAAGCGATGCTTCGATAAGCCATTCTTTGATCATCACTAGCTTGTGAGGTTTGTCGATGTCACGTCATTCACAAAGCGATGCTTCGATAAGCCATTCTTTGATCATCACTAGCTCGTTTCATAATTCGGGTATGCCACATTGACAATTCACGAGATATCACTGATTCCAATCAATGCATACCCTCTAAGTTCATATGACTTAGAGACGAGGATAATATATTGCCACAAATCCGATATACATTAACGGAAATCAGTGCTATGCGTTCAATTTCAATGTCAGACACACCATCCATACAAATCCGTTCTGGGTCTGAACGGAACAACAACCCGAAAATACTTAGATACGTTCAGGTCTCATGTAACTCATACGTCGTATCGGTGGCCTACCTAACCGAGACATTAATCAACAATTAATCTAAACAAAATTAAATATTTCTGGTCTTCATTCGTCATTACCGAGTCTTGAATTGCTTCATAACGTCGTATTATTACTTGGAATGGTTTTCGAACATATATTCGACCCCGGTCTTTCCAAGTAATAAGCGTACTTTAAACAGTAGTTATGGTTCACACAGGCTTTTCAATTCAAATTTCCTTCCAAATGGTTATCAATTCATTTATAACTCAAGATTTGAAATACTTTAAATTTCATACATCTCATTTTCATCTTAGACTCTTCATTGAAATCAAAGATTATTCCTTCGCTTCAATTTCTTACCTTTAATTCCCTCGAATCAAAGATTTGATTAAATCCCCAATTACGATATGAATTTCCACCATTCAATCCCGTCGGGTTTCAAGAATGATATTATTGAAGATACGATTCACGACAAAACCCAATTCAATCGATATTGAATCATAAATTACATAGAAATTTTTATCCACTTATATTCGATATAAATTCTCATAATCAACGAATACTATAAGTGGAATAACGATATAATAATATCTTTCAAATTCCCCAGATAGTATTCATTTACACCATGAAATTTTATAACAAATAACGAAGATTATTTCTATCTAACTCATTTCAATCAGGTGGAAAACCCATATCTCAATTAAAAGATTTATCCAATTCTTCGACATTAGATCTGACCAGAAATACCATCAACTTATCTTCAATATTAATCTCCGTATCCAACTCATATTATAAGTGGAATAACGGTGAATTACCTTTTTAAATTCCTCAGATAATATGAATTTTCACCCACCGAGTTAATATCAAACATCCGAAGATTTATTTCCAACCATATCCAAATTTTACAATTGGAAAACCCATTTCAATTACATCTAAATATTCCCAATACTTGAATAAATCTTCGAACTATTCTTATAGTCAACAAATAGTTCACTCTTATAAACAACATTTGGGAGTGTTACCAAAAGCATTGTTGTTAAAATGTCTATTTAAATCAAATAGATAAAAATTTATTTGAAATTAAAATATTTCAAATTTCTATTCGCCTTTGAAATTTACAAATCATAAATTTCTCCAATTTAATAACTTGTTTCATTCGACTTCCGTTATGATCAGCAACACACATATTTCAAATTTGTTGTGTATCACATGAAAATCATATGTCGAAAATCGAAATTTTTCTTTCTATTCAATGCTATTATTCTTTGAAATCCAACGCGTCTTATTTCAAGCCAACCAACTTAAAATCATATATTATTATTCAAATCCTTTTTCAAACTTGATTTATATCTCTAAATCATTTGAAATAATTCCAATCTATATTTCAAATTTGATTTCAAATTTACCATCCCGTTTGTCGGACCAGTTAGAGATAGCCAGGGAGAGCAGGAAATTGAATTTCCAAACCCAAGCCTAGACAGCATCCTCTCTGTCATCCTAGAACGTTCTGGTGTATATTATATCATTATTATAATATATATAAAACCATATTCACATTTCAAATCTCCTTTCGAATTTAAATTGAAAATAATATTTTTTTCCCAAAACTAGTTTCAGATGGATAAAAAAAATCAATACCTAAATCAGATCATTTCCAATCCTAATTCAATATTTAAAAAGTTGATATTTAATTTAGAACTAACATTTTAAATATTATGTAATAATTAAATAAAAATCGTATATAGGAATGAGATTCTAAATCGCTCGCCTCACAACCACAGTGTGTTTGTGTGTGTGTTATATCATACAATGCAATCATATCTATCCAAATGAACCATACGATCAGATGGATACGAATTCATTATCACAACAATTATTTTAACTGTGCACAAGCGTTACAGTCAATAACGCTTACTCGTGTTCAGTGTATTATCTAATTACATGAGCAAACATTCAAACATCAACATCCATCACATAATCATCATCAACAAATTATAATTAATCTCAGCTAATTATAATTAACTAATTTAAATAAATAAATTAAATTAGAAGTTCTCACCAAATCGAGCTTCAAAATCTTCATTACCAGAGCAAACAGGCCAATGAATACCGTCACTGCTACTCGTACCGTTCTCAGTTCACTTCCATTAGCAGCTGGAGATTTTCTGCTAATTATTATATATCGAAATTAAATTAATATAAATGTTCATTCTTTTTTTTTCCTCTTTCTTTTTATAAGGATATCCCATTTTATATAAATTCGTACTTAACCAAAATTATCAAAACTATATATCGTTGGGTTCTATTTTCAGATACGGTTCTAATGCCTCTGACGGCGAGTAAATACGATTTAAATCGAACGAGATATGGGTGTTTAAAGTTTTGACAAATATAACTTTAAAAATTAAATAAAACATATCATACCCAAAATCCACTCGGCCCAAGGCCCAAATGCCGCAACCCAGCCCAAACCGTGCTCTTCTCTTTCTCTCCTCCTTGCGTTTTCTCTTTTCTCCAGGAACCCATTAATATGCACACAATGATGCACACGCACACATCCAAAACCCGACACTTCTTTGATTTGAAACCATCGACCAACTCCTCTTCTCTCCCTCACTTGAACGCACACACTCGCCGTCGACAAATCACGCTCCATCAAAATCCGAACATCCGCCCGAGACTGGAATGATAGAACACGCGCGCACAGGCAACAAAACATCGACACTTTTTCTCTCGGATTTCCACCAAACTACTCCAAATCAAAGCCCATTCTTTACTCGTCATTGCTCTATGCTCGGATTCGTCTCTCGTCGCTCCATTCTCCGTCAAACTCCAACCCTAGTTTCGAGCTTTCCAAATCATCGTCACAGAATCGCTTCATACTTTCACCAAAAATCCTACATCCTCCACTGATCGCAATGGTGGTGACGGCGTCGAGTATTTCAAAGTGGATTGAGAGATTTGATTTTTCTAAGTTTCCTTTACAAATTTTGATTTTTCAGTAAAACTGAAATTTCTCTTTCGATATATGATGAAATTTCGATCCGTTAGTTTCTAAAAATCATAATCGATGATCCGGACAACTTCCATGAATTATTTTGGGCTAAACTCAATTGGATTGGAAGGTTTGGATTTTTATTTGAAGAGGAAGAGGAAGTTTCATTTACTGTAAAGGAGAAAACAAAATGGTCGTGAGAAAAGATGAAGCTGAAGTGAACGGGAAGGGTTTACTTATATTTGTTAAATCTCCTTTGTCACTTTTAAATCCAAGACACTTGGCAAAACAAGTTACATGCATGAAGACACCTATTTGCATATGAATTTTCAGCCAATGCATGCTTGACAAAAATCACTTGCTTATTTATTTGTTGAATTTATATTTTTAGCTACATCTTTGCAACAAACATATGTGTAACCTCTTTAATACTTAAGGTTTAGCAAATGATTTATAACTTACTAATTATTCCCAAAATACTTGTCTATCTTATTCATCATATGATTTACAAAATACTTTACATTTCAAAATACTTATTTATTTTATTTATCAAATATATTTATATATATACTTTACCAAAATTCATAAATGGTTAAAATAGATAATTATCAAACCTTAATTTATAGATTTTATAAACACCGTAATAATTTATTTAAGAAATAAAATAATCATTCTTGTAAAAATCTTACTTCAAAATAAAAATCATCAAAGGATCTTTAAAATAACCTATAAATAGTTGAAATATTTATCTATATTACCTATCATATAATTTACCAAAGTTTATACTAAAATGGTTTAAAATAAAATAAATAAATTTTATAAACATCATTATAAATTTACCTAAGTAATAAAATAATAACCATTCTTGTAAAAATCATAAAATAGATTATCCTTTACTAAATTCTTATTATTATTTTTCAAATCAATATTATCAAAACTAGGAAATATTATAAAATCTTATAAATAAAATATAATTTTTAGAAATAAGTTTTCTTATAAAATAAAACAAGATACTTTATTCAAAAATACAATTCATATATTCAATCCTTATAAAAATAAATATATATTCAGAAAATCCAACATTATATAAAAAAAATCCAAATTCATATATTAAAAATCCAAATCAAACTAGGTAAAATTATGGGATGTTACAACATGTAACTGATGTCTATCAATATATAACCTCTGAGCTCGTACATCTCAAAGAAGGGTGTTAAGAAAGAGAATAAATTCTCTCCCACCAAACGGATGTATATTTAATAAAAATCAGTTAACGCAGAACGAAATCCAATGTCATACACACATCCATTTACAAGTCCGTTCTAGGTCTGAACGAAACCGGAGATACCTTATTCCTCGTCCCACATGTCCAATATAGAAGAGAGGTTCTCGCATATCTGAACAATCAACAAGTACGTCCGGACAACTAACACTTTAACCCTTTCAAGGCAGCAGTTCCAATCAAAGGCATCAGTAGTTGTTCGTTCGATGTGAATATCGTTGGTCTTCAACCACCGTCTTCAATATCTTCGATTTAAATCATCTATAATTATTTGAAATAAGATTGAACTCGGTCTTTTCAAATAAATCTTGAATATATATAATTTAAATCATTCCATACCGTTAATATTATCTTATAACGATTTATCTCTATTTTTATTTATATAAAAATAGCCCATTTTAATTTAACGACGCTTCAGGTCAATACGTGGCCCTTGCGCTGTTTTTATCAAAATTTAAATTACACATTTCTCGAAATCTAACCGTTGGATCTTAACAAATTTAATATCGTTGGAAAGATCATCCCAAAGCGAACCTATCGGTTTCAGTTTTGGGAAAATCCGACGGTCGGATCTTTCGGTATAATCGTCTAAAGTTACGATTCCGAAACGCGAACTACCACGCATGATTCATTTAATTTTAATTTATATTTATAAATTGTATATTATATATATATACATATATATATATATCGTTCGACGATTTCAATAATATGTTAAAAGTGATGTTTCAACAAATAAAACATATATTAGCATCTAAACATTTTTAATGAGACTAATTATACATTAAAAATGTCCTTTTTAATCTTTCAACCATTTTACCTAAACATGATTCTTTTTAATAGTTAATCTAAATGTACATTAAAAATTATCATTTTTAATGAAACTACAATTTTCCCTAAACATGTTTCTTTTTAATATGAATCTACATGTACATTAAAAATTATCATTTCTGATGAAACTACAATTTTCCCTAAGCATGTTTCTTTTAATATGAATCTACATATACGTTAAAAATTATCATTTTCAATGTTGAAACAAATTTTCCTAAAACATGTTTCTTTTAATATGAATCTACATGTACATTAAAAATATCATTTTTAATGTTGAAACAAATTTTCCTAAAACATGTTTCTTTTAATATGAATCTACATGTACATTAAAAATATCATTTTTAATGTTTCAATAAATTTTCCTAAAACATGTTTCTTTTTAACATGGATCTACATGTACATTAAAAATATCATTTTTAATGTTGAAACAAATTTTCCTAAAACATGTTTCTTTTAATATGAATCTACATGTACATTAAAAATATCATTTTTAATGCTGAAACAAATTTTCCTAAAACATGTTTCTTTTTTTCATGTTTAATAATTTTGACAATTCCTATGTTCACATATACAAATAAAAAGATAATTTTATTGTATAAACTATTTTGACAATTTCTATGTTCACATATATACAATAAAAAAAGAATTTTACTATCTACAAAATTTCTATGATTACATGTATAAAATAAAAAGAATATTTTATTGTCTACACAATTTCTATGTTTCATGTATATCCTCTAAAAAGTAATTTTATTGTCTAACAATTTTTCTTAATTCTAAGATTCATGTATATACAATAAAAAGAATATTTTTATATTATAAACAATTTTTTCCAATTCTATGATTCATGTATATACAATAAAAAAAGTAATTTTATTCATATAAACAATTTTGTCCAATTCTATGACTTATATGTTACAATAAAAAGAGTATTTTTATTGTTTAACAAATTCTAACAAATCCTAATATTTTTACTTTTTTACAAATTCTAACAATTCTATGATTAACATGTATAATAAAAAAATTGTTTAACAAATTCTAACATTAACATGTTACAATAAAAAGGACATTTTTATTGTTTTACAAATCTAACAATTCTAATATTAACATGTACAATAGAAAGAATATTTTTATTGTTTTACAAATTCTAACAATTCTATTACTAACATGTTACAATAAAAAGAATATTTTTATTGTTTAACAAATTCTTACATCAACATGTTACAATAAAAAGAATATTTTTATTGTTTAACAAATTCTAACAATTCTATGATTAACATGTACAGTAAAAAGAATATTTTTATTCTTTTACAAATTCTAACAATTCTATTATTAACATGTTACAATAAAAAGAATATTTTTATTGTTTTACAAATTCTAACAATTCTAATATTAATATGTACAATAAAAAAATTATTGTTTTACAAATTCTAACATTAACATGTTACAATAAAAAGAATATTTTTATTGTTTAACAAATTCTAACAATTCTAATATTAACATGTACAATAAAAAGATTATTTTTATTGTTTTACAAATTCTAACATTAACATGTTCAGTAAAAAGAATATTTTTATTGTATTAACAATTTTGTCCAATTCTAACATATATGTATATACAATAAAAAGATATTTTTATTGTATTAACAATTTTATCCAGTTCTATCATACATATATATACAATAAAAAAATATTTTTATTGTATTAACAATTGTAACAAAAAAGAATTTCGCTCGATCCGAATCAGTCGCTAAACCGATCAAGACCGTTCGAAACGCCTGATTGTTTTGAGAACACAACAAAATAGAACGCAGACGGAAGAACATTTCATTGTATATTACAACAATTCCATCAGTCACAAGAATATACAGAGCATAAATGAATAAAATACATTCGATAAATATCAGAGATTTCAATACATTACATAGTAGCGGAAAATAATATAATACACAACTAGAAGTAATACGTGGATACAAAGCTTTCTGAGTATCGTTCGAGCTGTAAATCAGGATCCTGTGAATATAAATCTGCAAAACCGAAACTACTAGCTGCCCGTGTCAAAATAAGGGCACCCAGAGTTTAGGTTAAAACAATAAACTCCAGGTCAGTCATGGGACTGGTGTGAGAACTAAAACAGTTATTATTCTTTATTTAAAGTTAGGTAAATCAAGGGACCACGCCGTATAACACGGAACGGGTTTCCTCCCAAGAACACCAGTGCATAAAACAAACAGCGCAATGCTGAATAAAGAAAAATGAAGCTATTATAAGACCCAGGTCCCATCACACAATGCAACGCAAGCCGGAGGATAGGATTTTTACCTTATAATAGCCAAGAATGCTTGATACGTTTAAAACAAATCATTTATTATTACTATAAGTGTATAGTGTATAAAACAACTTCACATCATAAGTATCAATCATAGACGGCATAAGCGCCCCATCCCACTATGTCGCCATATATAGGATTACAACTAAAATCGAAACGTCACGTATTGGAAGTTGGATTTCCATCTGTGAACCGAGGCAAAATATAGTCCTCTACCGATTCGAGACTCTCTAGCCCGAGCCTTAGGATCAGAACGCATCAACCCTTTGGATCGTCAGGGCCGGTCCACCGATGTGGATTATTATGCCTGAACACTACGTTTCCCCGCCCTTTGGGGCGTAAATGAGCCAAAAAATGACTTCATCGGTCCCGGATCGACCGATATATCCGAGGCGCCTCGTGTAACAACCCGGAAAATGCGAGCCAATTTAAAATTTTTATTTTGGCAATTTTGAATATTTAAAATGATTATTTTAAATAATATCGACTAGAAATTTATTTTGAATAGAATTTGAACGTATATATTTATATACGTCGTCGTTAGAATATAAATAATTATTTATAATTATAAAAGGAATTGAAAATGGCGCGGTAGTTCGATAATTCGATTTCAAATTTTGTTTGAACGTACCGGGTGCAAAATAAACCGGATTTTAGCGAAACCAAAAACATTAGAATCTAATTGAGGATATCTTTCCAACGAATCCAAAAAATTGAAATTTCATAGCGGGGATAAAAAGATATGTCCAATTGAAATTTCAGAATAGTCGCTATGGAATTTCGGCTCTTGAAAATAGCCATTTTGCAAACGACCTCGGATTTCGACGAAACCACTTTTGTTGGATCCGTGATGTCAAGTTATTGCTAGGTTTCAAATTTCGTAATTTTTCGAATCAATATGTGAGCGTGGCAAAGGAAAACGCGTTTCACCAGTTTTAGTTGATTTTAATCGACTGGAAAGTGGCCATTTTTCTAACGGTCTCAGAATTCGACGAAACTAGTTTTGTTAAGACCGTATCGTCAATACGAAGCTAGAAAATATTTTTCTGGAGTTTTTCGAGTTAGTATGTGACCCCGGTAAATTGAAATGTACATTTAAAATTCAATATAATGATTTAAAAGTAAATTTGACGAAAACTGATCGGAACGATCGAATCAGCCTACGATACATATCTCATTGTGTTCGGAATGGGGGTAATTAGCTATGGATGACAGGCGGTGGGTCTCGTTTTGAGATCGAAATTTAAAGCAACTTTTAGGAGAAGTAAAAATAAAAATATATATATATATAAATAAGCCCCCCCCCTTTTCTTTTGCTTTCATCGTTCAGAACCTATACCCTTCCCCTAAAACACCCGTCGCCCCTCACCACTACAGCCGCCACCACCCAAATCGGCCACCACCAGGCCGTGCGACTCCTCCCCCCTCCCCATCGCACCCCCCTCTTCTTCCTTCCCTCTCCCTCTCATCTCCTTCCTCGACCTGAAGATCACGCCCTACCCCAAGCCGATCTGGAAATCGCACTGGTTTCCGCCCCCAAACCCTATTCGAGTGTGATGTCCAACACCTCGACAGGAAGCTCTCGTGAAGGCCGAGAGCATGGAACCACCTGATCGTCAGCTCGTGCCTCGTATTGCGTGCGGTAGTCAACCCTAGGGTGGGAACTTTTGCGTGAGAACCGGATGCTGAAGCGTGAAGAAAGGATAGCTGATGGTAACAATTTTTAACGTTATTCTAAGCATTGTTAATAACGTTAATTTTATTTTAACTATTTTCTTTAACTTATACCATGTTTAAAAAGAAAAAGAAAATAAATATACTATGATGTAAAAATGTTTATATGAGAAGCATGATATTTTATAGTGTAAAGAAATTATTTTTATGAAAGGGTTTAAGTAAAAATATAATTTTTATAATATAGAAAGGTTAACAATATAATTCTTATATAAAATAGAAGTATTAAAAATATGATTTTTATATTATATAGATAATAAAGGTGAAATCTTTATATTTGAAAAGGCGAAATCTCTATATTTGAAAAGGCGAAATCTTTATATTTGAAAAGGCGAAATCTTTATATTTGAAAAGGCGAAATCTTTATATAGAGAATGGCGTGATAAAAATATAATCTTTATTATATGAACATCGTTGTAAAAATAGAATTTTTATCTATATAGTAGCGATGTAAAAATAGAATTTTTATCTATATAGTAGCGGTGTGAAAATAGAATTTTATCCATATAGCGTGATTATAAAAATGTGATTTTTATATACATAGCAACAATATAAAAATGTGATTTTTATATATGTAGTGGCTACGGGCAACGAAATTGACAAAAGGCGAGAAAAGCGATGACTTCTACATAAGAAGAGTCGAGGCGTTTGGATTAGCTAGTCGGTGAGAACTTCTCACTTTAAATCTTCTTTTCTAGTTAAAAATATATATTAGGATGCAGACGGTGCTTAGCAGCACCCGACACCCGTCGTCCACAGACCATGGACGGCTTGTATGCTTGTTTGATGTGTTGTGAAATTTGTTTGTGATGTTGATGTGAAATCGATAATAAAATATTCATGTGTTGAAATAAATTAATTATCGTTAAAAATATAATTTTTAACGTGAATGTGAATAAATAAATATTCATTTACAAACCGGACAGTTTGTTTATGTACACCTATTTGAAGGGTATTGACTGGGATGATAAATTTTACACATCGCCCAACTGCACCAATAAAAATCTGTGTTTGTTGATTTGAAACCCCACACGGGTGTCGGGATGATATTTGAAGTCCACTCATCCCGATTGATTAGTTGTATGTCGATCGATTGATTGACAGGCTGTTATAAGCGTTAATTATTTATATTTAATGCTTATGCAGTTGTGTGGTGCACTTTGGATGATGATTGATTATTTATCGTTGTGATTATATACATGTGTTGTATGGAATCCATATAATTAACATTATATGGTGATTGATTGGGCCTCAGTCCAATTGGGAAATAATGAATATTATAAAAGAAAATTCATGTGTTGAATAGAATAAATAGTCATGTGTTGACGATGTTCAGGTGTTGAGAATTCATGTGTTGAAAGTGTATTCATGTGTTGAATAAAATATTTATACAATAAAATTTACCTTTTTATTGTAATTAAGAAGAAATATAGATTCATGTGTTGAATGGAATAAATATTCATTTGTTGAATATAATAATGAATTTATTGAAATATATAAAGCCGTGTTGATTAGAGTTGCGCCATTTTGACGTGAGCGATATTTATATCGATTATATTCGTTTTTACAATGAATATAGAAAAGGAAGTGATTTCAAAATATAACGTTTTGAAAATATTATCATTTGTATATCGATGATGTGGAAAATTCAATTTTGATTTGAAATTGAAAGGGAAGTTGAAATCGTTTCGAAAACGAAATTAAACGATTTATAAATTTCGTTTTAAAAAGGAAATCGACGAAATATATATAATATATATATTATATATAATGGCCTGAATAGAACGCGCCGCGATGCGGCAGTTCATGAATTTCGACCATTGACTTCGAATGGATATTACGGAAGATCCGACCGTCGGATTCTTCTAAAACCGGAACCGTTGGGTTCGTATCAAAAAGAGCTTTCTAACGAATATTTGAAATTAGAAATCTAACGGTTGGATTTGGAATTATGTCCAAATCAAATTTGGAAAAGGTCGCTGTAAGTGCAGTTCGATGGCCATTGGTGGAAATCGACTGTACGGGCTTTGATAAAATTATTAAAAATATCTATAATTTGTGTAAAATCATAAGAAATGATTTGGGAAAAATTGGGCTGAAAAACTCCATATTTGAAAAGATAAAATTAGATTTTTATCAAAATGAACTAGTTTTCAACTAGAATAAAAATCAATTTATTTTTGAAATAAATAAATTGAATTTGAAGTGGTTTTAAAAATAATCAGAATTTCCAATAATTGAAGTGGAAATGGATTTGAATCGAAATTATCTTCGGAATATTTCGATGTTGGATTTCGTGACTATGCAGATATTGTTATGGGAATTTGGAAGATATATTTTATATCGTTATTTTCAATACGATATTTGTTGGTTTCAGAATTTGATATTGAATATAAGCCGGTATATTTTCTATTCAGAGCCTTGTATTTAATATCAAATGTGATTTGGGTTTGTCGTGAATGGTGTCTTCATTAACACTGTTCTTAAGCCCAATAGAGAAAAAGATTAAATCTTTCTATTTAGATTTAATGAAGTGTATCAATTAAATAATATTTAATTGGAAACGAATTTGAATTGGTTCTTTGGTTTATCGTGAGCGGTGTTTTGAATAACACCTGTTCTTTAACCCGATTAACAATAGAATGTGATTTTGGGTTTATCGTGAATCGTGTTTTAGATGACATTGGTTCTTTAACCCAGTTAAAGGCAGGATTGATTTTTGAAAAGATTAAAACTAATTGGAGTTTTAATGAATCTGTAATTAGATTGAAAGTGAATTGATAATTTAAATTATCAAATTTGAAGGGTGATCGAGATTGGAGTACCACCAGTTTTGCTCTAAAGCGATAGTTAAATGTTTAATTAGATTTGAATGTGAAATGGTAATTAATTTTAACGATAACACCGTGGTGTTAGATATGGAGTATCACCAATTTTGCTCCATGGGATGAATAGGTTGGGATTGGGAAATAAAATAAATAATTACTTCGGTGTGGTTCGCTAATCCCGACTAGTTTGAAATGATATCCAAAGGAAGATTAAAGAATAAATTTAGAAGAATTTATCTTGGACAAAATTAATGGGAACCTTTCCCTAAGAATGTGATTTTTGAATAAAAGAATATTCTGAATTGGAATGAGGCGTTTGTTGTGTTGGTGTAACATTTGTTTATTATATACGTGGGTTATTCAGAAAGGCCAGGTTTATACCCATTCTGAATAACCGATTCGAAGATAAGTCAAAGATGAAGACAGTGGTTGAAGACCGGAAGTCTTCACATCGTTTGGGTGATTATTGATGATCTAGATTGGGCTGTACACCCAAGATGAGGGAATCGGTTGATGATCGTCCAGACGTACTTGAAGATCAATGGATATGCGAGGAAAGTGCCTCCGGTTTCGTTCAGACCCAGAACGAACTTGTAAATGGATTGTGTGTCTGACATTGGATTTTATTCTGTGTTGATTGATCTCTATTAAATATACATCTATTTGGCGGCGGAGAATTTATTCTCTTGCTTAATGCCCTTCTCTAAGACGTACGAGCTCAGAGGTTGTATATCGATGGACATCAGTCGCATGGAGTGAATTGCCAGTGTGGCACGCGTAAGTGGCAATCGATCAAGGCTTCTGTTGAAAAGAAAAGTCTTGTGGTTGATGATCAAAGCACGGCCTGTATGGCGCAGCTTTGTGTATAGCGTGAATTCGCGAGCCTCACACCTCGGTATGAGTCAAAAACGGGATAAGGACCCAAGGAGTGCACGACGTTTCTTTCTAGCTATGGGTGGTGTCAATGCTTAAACTGGCTGACATTTATATACTTTTCACCTGTGTGGTTGTTGGATGAGGCGCCTCGATATTAGGTCTGTTAGGACCGGGAAACGTGTGTTCAGGAATAACTAATCCTCAAAAGTAAGAGAGGACCGGCCTTGGAGGTTCCAAAGGATCATAGTGGGGTCCTGAGGCATTTGCTAGAGTGTCTCGAATCGGAGAGGAGCTTGCCCCTTGCCTCGACTCATAACGGAAATCCAGTTTCCAATACGTGATATTGCCGTTTTATTTGTAGAACCTAGTATGGCGACATAGTGGTATGGGTCATTCATGCCGCCTATAATTGATATTTATGATTGAAATTGTTCTGACATTATACACTTATAGTAATATCAAAATAATGTGTTTTAAACGTATCAAGCATGCTTTGGCTATTATAAGGTAAAAACCCTATCCTCCGGCTTGCGTTGCCTTGTGTGATGGGACCTGGGTCTTATAATAGCTTCATTTTTCTTTATTTAGCATTGCGCTTTTTGTTTTATGCACTGGTATTCTTGGGAGAAACCCGTTCCGTGTTATACGGCGTGGTCCCTTGATTTACTGAACTTTAAAATAAAGATTAATAATTGTTTTATTTCTCACACCAGTCACATGACTGACCTGTAGTTTATTGTTTTAACCTAAACTCTGGGTGCCCATATTTTCCACACGGGCAGCTAGTGGTTTTGGTTTTGCAGATTTATATTCACAGGATCCTGATTTACAGCTGGAATGATATCCGGAAAGCTCTGTATCCATATATCTCTTCTAGTTGTGTATTGTATTATTTTCCGCTGCTATGTAATTTATTATAATCTCTGATATTTGTCAAATGTGTAATATTTATTCATACCCTGTATATTCTTGTATTCTGATGGAATTGTTTGTAATAAACAATGAAATGTTCTTCTATTTGCGTTCTGATTCGTCTTGTACTCAAAGTAATTCGTCCTTTCTCTTCTCCTCGGAGAATGGGGAAGTACGGGTCGCTACATTTGGTATCAGAGCTTTGGTTTACAGAGCTCGAGAACAAGACACATTAGAACCATACGAAAGAATTCATCAGATATTGGATTAGTAACATCCAATGAGAATGACTCATTAGAGATAGGATCAGTAGTATCCTAGAACGAGTGTGAAGAGTATATTTTTCAAATGAAAACAATTTTGTTTTGAAAATTTAAACCATTTTATACGTATTTGAATATTTATTTATTTTGAATTTGGACAATCTATTATATAAAGGTTTTGCATATATGCGTCATGAACGTATATTCGAAGTTTTAATATACTGGATAGATATAGAATCACATTCTAGTCGCCCGGAGATGGTACTGATAATTGTCATGACATCATCAGTATTTATGTTCGAGTGACGAAGGTGTGATATCTATATATTTCCATTAGAATGGTGTGAGAACCGAAACTACATAGATTTATTGTTGTGATTTGGCATCAAAACATGATTTTCTATATATATATATATATATCAAGTTATGAATTTGAAACATTAATTCACTAATTGATTGATGGTTGTGTTGTCTGATTATTGTTTGAATTAATTATATGTTGAACCATTTAGCCTAATTGAACCAAATATTGAATTGTATTGAAAATAGGTCGCATTTTCTTGCATATACATGTACTTACACTGAACAGGTCATAGCAAGGAGGCAAGAGCAGAAGAATAAAATTGTTTGCCCAACAAATAGGTACATGTTTACCATAATTTACTGTTTTGTTTGGGTGATGATGATTTTATGAGCCGATTGGCTTTTTCTTTTTCTTTTGAGTTGAAGAAGGCCATGGGAGGCTATATGAAATATCCCGAAGTCCCCGGTGCAGGGGAGGTTATGGAGAAATTTTTCGAAAATTTAGGGTGTTAGCCAAATTTTTGAAAATTTTGAAAAGTTCTTAGAAACTAAACAGTTGAAGAACTTAAGCCGTAATCAAAATAGTTGAAGTTGAGTTGATTAGTTAAACAACTTTCGGCTTCGTTCCTTTTCGGGGATGAAAAGTTTTAAGTGGGGGAGATTGTAACAACCCGGAAAATGCGAGCCAATTTAAAAAATTTATTTTGGCAATTTTGATGAATTTTGAATATTTAAAATGATTATTTTAAATAATATCGACTAGAAATTTATTTTGAATAGAATTTGAACGTATATATTTATATACGTCGTCGTTAGAATATATATAATTATTTATAATTATAAAAGGAATTGAAAATGGTGCGGTAGTTCGATAATTCGATTTCAAATTTCGTTTGAACGTACCGGGTGCAAAATAAACCAGATTTTAGCGAAACCAAAAACATTAGAATCTAATTGAGGATATCTTTCCAACGAATCCGAAAAATTGAAATTTCATAGCGGGGATAAAAAGATATGTCCAGTTGAAATTTCAGAATAGTCGCTATGGAATTTCGGCTCTTGAAAATAGCCATTTTGCAAACGACCTCGGGTTTTGACGAAACCACTTTTGTTGGATCCGTGATGTCAAGTTATTACTAGGTTTCAAATTCGTAATTTTTTGAATCAATATGTGAGCGTGGCAAAGGAAAACGCGTTTGACCAGTTTTAGTTGATTTTAATCGAATGAAAAGTGGCCATTTTTCTAACGGTCTCAGAATTCGACGAAACTAGTTTTGTTAAGACCGTATCGTCAATACGAAGCTAGAAAATATTTTTCTGGAATTTTTCGAGTTAGTATGTAGCCCCGGTAAATTGAAATGTACGTTTAAAATTCAATATAATGATTTAAAAGTAAATTTGACGAAAACTAATCGAAACGATCGAATCAGCCTACGTTACATATCCCATTGTGTTCGAAATGGGGGTAATTAGCTATGGACGACAGGCGGTGGGTCTCGTTTTGAGATCGAAATTTAAAGAAACTTTTAGCAGAAGTAAAAATAAAAATATATATATATAAATAAGCCCCCCCTTTTCTTTTGCTTTCATCGTTCAGAACCTATACCCTTCCCCTAAAACACCCGTCGCCCCTCACTACTACAGCCGCCACCACCCAAATCGACCGCCGAAATGCCGTGCGACTCCTCCCCCCTCCCCATCGCACCCCCCTCTTCTTCCTTCCCTCTCCCTCTCATCTTCTTCCTCGACCTGAAGATCACGCCCTACCCCAAGCCGATCTGGAAATCGCACTGGTTTCCGCCCTCAAACCCTATTCGAGTGTGACGTCCAACACCTCAACAAGAAGCTCTCGTGAAGGCCGAGAGCATGGAACCACCTGATCGTCAGCTCGTGCCTCGTATTGCGTGCGGTAGTCAACCCTAGGGTGGGAACTTTTGCGTGAGAACCGGATGCTGAAGCGTGAAGAAAGGATAGCTGATGGTAACAATTTTTAACGTTATTCTAAGCATTGTTAATAACGTTAATTTTATTTTAACTATTTTCTTTAACTTATACCATGTTTAAAAAGAAAAAGAAAATAAATATACTTTGATGTAAAAATGTTTATATGAGAAGCATGATATTTTATAGTGTAAAGAAATTATTTTTATGAAAGGGTTTAAGTAAAAATATAATTTTTATAATATAGAAAGGTTAAAAATATAATTCTTATATAAAATAGAAGTATTAAAAATATAATTTTTATATTATATAGATAATAAAGGCGAAATCTTTATATTTGAAAAGGCGAAATCTTTATATTTGAAAAGGCGAAATCTTTATATTTGAAAAGGTGAAATCTTTATATTTGAAAAGGCGAAATCTTTATATTTGAAAAGGTAAAATCTTTATATTTGAAAAGGCGAAATCTTTATATTTGAAAAGGCGAAATCTTTATATTTGAAAAGGCGAAATCTTTATATAGAGAATAGCGTGATAAAAATATAATCTTAATTATATGAACATCGATGTAAAAATAGAATTTTTATCTATATAGTAGCGATGTAAAAATAGAATTTTTATCTATATAGTTGCGGTGTGAAAATAGAATTTTATCCATATAGCGTGATTATAAAAATGTGATTTTTATATACATAGCAACAATATAAAAATGTGATTTTTATATATGTAGTGGCTACGGGCAACGAAATTGACAAAAGGCGAGAACAGCGATGACTTCTACATAAGAAGAGTCGAGGCGTTTGGATTAGCTAGTCGGTGAGAACTTCTCACTTTAAATCTTCTTTTCTAGTTAAAAATATATATTAGGATGCAGACGGTGCTTAGCAGCACCCGACACCCGTCGTCCACAGACCATGGACGGCTTGTATGCTTGTTTGATGTGTTGTGAAATTTGTTTGTGATGTTGATGTGAAATCGATAATAAAATATTCATGTGTTGAAATAAATAAATTATCGTTAAAATATAACTTTTAACGTGAATGTGAATAAATAAATATTCATTTACAAACCGGACGGTTTGTTTATGTACACCTATTTGAAGGGTATTGATTGGGATGATAAATTTTACACATCGCCCAACTGCACCAATAAAAATCTGTGTTTGTTGATTTGAAACCCCATATGGGTGTCGGGATGATATTTGAAGTCCACTCATCCCGATTGATTAGTTGTATGTCGATCGATTGATTGACAGGCTGTTATAAGCGTTAATTATTTATATTTAATGCTTATGCAGTTGTGTGGTGCACTTTGGATGATGATTGATTATTTATCGTTGTGATTATATACATGTGTTGTATGGAATCCATATAATTAACATTATATGGTGATTGATTGGGCCTCATTCCAATTGGGAAATAATGAATATTATAAAAGAAAATTCATGTGTTGAATAAAATAAATAGTCATGTGTTGACAATGTTCAGG
Source organism: Allium sativum (assembly GCA_030737875.1). NCBI lineage: Eukaryota > Viridiplantae > Streptophyta > Magnoliopsida > Asparagales > Amaryllidaceae > Allium > Allium sativum. Next base: position 564,867,976 of record CM060915.1, read on the forward strand.
TGTTGAGAATTCATGTGATGAATAAAATATTTATACAATAAAATTTACCTTTTTATTGTAAGTAAGAAGAAATATAGATTCATGTGTTGAATGGAATAAATATTCATTTGTTGAATATAATAACGAATTTATTGAAATATATAAAGCCGTGTTGATTAGAGTTGCGCCATTTTGACGTGAGCGATATTTATATCGATTATATTCGTTTTTACAATGAATATAGAAAAGGAAGTGATTTCAAAATATAACGTTTTGAAAATATTATCATTTATATATCGATGATGTGGAAAATTCAATTTTGATTTGAAATTGAAAGGGAAGTTGAAATCGTTTCGAAAACGAATTTAAACGATTTATAAAATTCGTTTTAAAAAGGAAATCGACGAAATATATATAATATATATATTATATATATAATGGCCTGAATAGAACGCGCCGCGATGCGGCAGTTCATGAATTTCGACCATTGACTTCGAATGGATATTACGGAAGATCCGACCGTCGGATTCTTCTAAAACCGGAACCGTTGGGTTCGTATCAAAAAGAGCTTTCTAACGAATATTTGAAATTAGAAATCTAACGGTTGGATTTGGAATTATGTCCAAATCAAATTTGGAAAAGGTCGTTGTAAGTGCAGTTCGATGGCCATTGGTGGAAATCGACTGTACGGGCTTTGATAAAATTATTAAAAATATCTATAATTTGTGTAAAATCATAAGAAATGATTTGGGAAAAATTGGGCTGAAAAACTCCATATTTGAAAAGATAAAATTAGATTTTTATCAAAATGAACTAGTTTTGAACTAGAATAAAAATCAATTTATTTTAGAAATAAATAAATTGAATTTGAAGTGGTTTTAAAAATAATCAGAATTTCCAATAATTGAAGTGGAAATGGATTTGAATCGAAATTATCTTCGGAATATTTCGATGTTGGATTTCGTGACTATGCAGATATTGTTATGGGAATTTGAAAGATATATTTTATATCGTTATTTCCAATACGATATTTGTTGGTTTCAGAATTTGATATTGAATATAAGCCGGTATATTTTCTATTCAGAGCCTTGTATTTAATATCAAATGTGATTTGGGTTTGTCGTGAATGGTGTCTTCATTAACACTGTTCTTAAGCCCAATAGAGAAAAAGATTAAATCTTTCTATTTAGATTTAATGAAGTGTATCAATTAAATAATATTTAATTGGAAATGAATTTTAATTGGTACTTGGGTTTATCGTGAGCGGTGTTTTGAATAACACCTGTTCTTTAACCCGATTAACAATAGAATGTGATTTTGGGTTTATCGTGAATCGTGTTTTAGATGACATTGGTTCTTTTACCCAGTTAAAGGCAGGATTGATTTTTGAAAAGATTAAAACTAAGTGGAGTTTTAATGAATCTTTAATTAGATTGAAAGTGAATTGATAATTTAAATTATCAAATTTGAAGGGTGATCGAGATTGGAGTACCACCAGTTTTGCTCCAAAGCGATAGTTAAATCTTTAATTAGATTTGAACGTGAAATGGTAATTAATTTTACCGATAACACCGTGGTGTTAGATATGGAGTATCACCAATTTTGCTCCATGGGATGAATAGGTTGGGATTGGGAAATAAAATAAATAATTACTTCGGTGTGGTTCGCTAATCCCGACTAGTTTGAAATGATATCCAAAGGAAGATTAAAGAATAAATTTAGAAGAATTTATCTTGGATAAAATTAATGGGAACCTTTCCCTAAGAATGTGATTTTTGAATAAAAGAATATTCTGAATTGGAATGAGGCGTTTGTTGTGTTGGTGTAACATTTGTTTATTATATACGTGGGTTATTCAGAAAGGCCGGATTTATACCCATTCTGAATAACCGATTCGGCGATAAGTCGAAGATGAAGACGGTGGTTGAAGACCGGAAGTCTTCACATCGTTTGGGTGATTACTGATGATCTTGATTGGGTTGTACACCTAAGATGAGGGAATCAGTTGGTGATCGTCCAGACGTACTTGGAGATCGATGGATATGCGAGGAAAGTGCCTCCGGTTTCGTTCAGACCCAGAACGAACTTGTAAATGGATTGTGTGTCTAACATTGGATTTTATTATGTGTTGATTGATCTCTATTAAATATACATCTGTTTGTCAGCGGAGAATTTATTCTCTTTCTTAACGCTCTTCTCTGAGACGTACGAGCTCAGAGGTTGTATATCGATGGACATCAGTCACATGGAGTGAATTGCCAGTGTGGCACGCGTAAGTGGCAATCGATCAAGGCTTCTGTTGAAAAGCAAAGTCTTTTGGTTGATGATTAAAGCACGGCCTGTGTGGCGCAGCTTTGTGTATAGCGTGAATTCGCGAGCCTCACACCTCGGTATGAGTCAAAAACGGGATAAGGAACCAAGGAGTGCACAACGTTTCTTTCTAGCTATGGGTGGTGTCAGTGCTTAAACTGGCTGACATTTATACACTTTTCACCTGTGTGGTTGTTGGATGAGGCGCCTCGATATTAGGTCTGTTAGGACCGGGAAACATGTGTTCAGGAATAACTAATCCTCAAAAGTAAGAGAGGACCGGCCTTGGAGGTTCCAAAGGATCATAGTGGTGTCCTGAGGCATTTGCTAGAGTGTCTCGAATCGGAGAGGAGCTTGCCCCTTGCCTCGACTCATGACGGAAATCCAGTTTCCAATACGTGATATTGCGGTTTTATTTGTAGAACCTAGTATGGCGACATAGTGGTATGGGTCATTCATGCCGCCTATGATTGATATTTATGATTGAAATTGTTTTGACACTATACACTTATAGTAAAATCAAAATAATGTGTTTTAAACGTATCAAGCATGCTTTGGCTATTATAAGGTAAAAACCCTATCCTCTGGCTTGCGTTGCATTGTGTGATGGGACCTGGGTCTTATAATAGCTTCATTTTTCTTTATTTAGCATCGCGTTGTTTGTTTTATGCACTGGTATTCTTGGGAGGAAACCCGTTCCGTGTTATACGGCGTGGTCCCTTGATTTACCGAACTTTAAAATAAAGATTAATAACTGTTTTAGTTCTCACACCAGTCCCATGACTTACCTGGAGTTTATTGTTTTAACCTAAACTCTGGGTGCCCCTATTTTCCACACGGGCAGCTAGTGGTTTTGGTTTTGCAGATTTATATTCACAGGATCATGATTTACAGCTGGAATGATATCCGGAAAGCTCTGTATCCGTATATCTCTTCTAGTTGTGTATTGTATTATTTTCCGCTGCTTTGTAATTTGTTGTAATCTCTGATATTTGTCAAATGTGTAATATTTATTCATACCCTGTATATTCTTGTATTCTGATGGAATTGTTTGTAATAAACAATGAAATGTTCTTCTGTTTGCGTTCTGATTCGTCTTGTACTCAAAGTAATTCGTCCTTTCTCTTCTCCTCGGAGAATGGGGAAGTACGGGTCACTACACCTCGCAACAACAACAACCACATAAGTCAAACTCATCAGGGCGTGTAAAACCACTGACGCCACTTCTAGCTAGAAAGAAACGCATGTCCTCCCTGATGTCCTCTCCCGTTTCTGATTCACAACCGGGGTGTGAGGCTCGCGTATCAACGTTACACAAAGGTATGCCACACAGGCTGTGCTTTGATCATCCACCACAAGACTCTGCTTTTCAACAGAAGCCTTGATCATTTGCATTTTAGCATGCCACATAGGCAGACCACTCTATGCAACCGGTATCAGTCACATAGAATGAAATCCAATGTCGGACACACAGTCCATTTACAAGTTCGTTCTGGGTCTGAACAAAACCGGAGGCACCTAGTACCCCGCATATCCATCGATCTCCAAGTACGTCTGGACGATCACTAACTGATTCCCTCCTCTTGGGTGTACGGCCCAATCAAGATCATTAGTAATTATCCAAACGACGTGAAGACTTCCGGCCTTCAACCACCGTCTTCATCTTCGACACCACGACGAATTAGTTATTCAGAATGGGATAAACCCGGTCTTTCTGAATAACTCGCGTATATAATAAACAAGTGTTACACAAACACAACATACGCCTCATTGCAATTCAGAATATTCATTTATTCAAATATTCTTATACTTTGGGAAAGGTTCCCATTAATTTTATCAAAGATAAATTCTTTAAATTTATTCTTTAATCTTCTTTGAAAATCAATTCAAACCAGTCGGGATTAACGAACCTTACCGAAATAATCAATTGTTAAATTTCTCAACCCCAACCAATTCATCCCATGAAGTAAAAACTGGTAATACTTCATATCTAACACCACGGTGTTATCGGTAAATTCAATTACCATTTCACGTTCAAATCTAATTAAAGATTTAACTATCGCCTGGAGCAAAACTGGTGATACTCCATTCTCGATCTTTTCAATCTAATTAAAGATTCATTAAAACTCCACTTAGTTTTAATCCTTAACTGGGTTAAAGAATCAGTGTCATTTAAAACACGGTTCACGATAAACCCAAAATCACATTCCATTAATTATCGGGTTAAAGAACAAGTGTTATTCAAAACACTGTTCACGATAAACCCAAAAATCAATACCAATTCAATTCCAATTAAATATTATTTAATTGGTACACTTCATTAGATCTAAATAAAAAGATTTAATCTTTTTCTCAACTGGGCTTAAGAACAGTGTTAATGAAGACACCATTCACCACAAACCCAAATCACATTTGATATTAAATACAAGGCTCTGAATAGAAAATATATCGGCTTATATTCAATATCAAATTCTACGACCAACAAATATCGTATGGGAAATAACGATATAAATATATCTTTCAAATTTCCATAACAATATCTGTATAATCACGAAATCCAACATCGAAATATTCCAAAGACAATTTCGATTCAAATCCACTCCAATTCAATTATTGGAAATCATGGTTACTTTTAAAACCTTTTTCAAATTCAATTTATTTATTTAAAAATAAATAGAATTATAATTCTAGTTCAAAACTAGTTCATTTCGATAAAAATCTATTTTTATCTTTTCAAATATGGAGTTTTTCATCCCAATTCTTCCCAAATCATTTCTTATGATTTTACACAAATTATTACTATTTTTAATAATTTTATCAAGGCCCGTACAGTCGATTTCCATCAACGGCCATCGAACTCCACTTACAGCGACCTTTTCCAAATTTGATTTGGACATAATTCCAAATCCAACCGTTAGATTTCTAATTTCTAATATTCGTTAGAAAGCTCTTTTCGATACGAACCCAACGGTTCTGGTTTTAGGAGAATCCGACGGTCAGATCTCCCGCAATATCCATTCGAAGTCAATGGTCGAAATTCACGAACTACCGCAGCGCGTTCTATTCAGGCCATTATATTATATATATAATATATACTTCGTCGATTTCCTTTTAAAACTTATTTTATAAATCGTTTTAAATTCATTTTCAAAACGATTTCAACTTCATTTCAAATTCAAATAAAAAATTGTTTTTTCCTCATAAATTCGTTTTAAATTCATTTCAAATTGATTTCAATTCCCATCGATTTTTAATTTAATTTCAATTCTATTCAATTTCAGTTTGAATTCAATTCTTTTCAATATAATTCGAATTTCGATTATTTTCAATATAATTCAAATTTCGAAATCCCTTTCAATATAATTCAAACTTCGAAATCACTTTCAATATAATTCAAATTTCGAAATCGCTTTCAATATAATTCAAATTTCGAAATCACTTTCAATATATATTGAAAGTTGAATAAAATCGATATAAATATCGCTCACGTCAAAATGGCGTCAATCTAATCAACACGGCTTCATATATTTCTATTTTCGAATATTCTATTTCAAATATTTCTTTTTTTTCAAATATTTCTATTTCAAATATTTCTATTTCAAATATTTCTATTCAAAACTGGAATGAAGCCCAATCAATTACCATAGATTTTATTTCTATGGATTTCCATACAACGCATGTATATATCAACAATGACGAATAATCAACCATCATCCAAAGTGCATTCTACACTGTATAAGCATCAAATATAAATATTTAAGGCTTATAACAGTCTGTCAATCAATCGATCGACATACAACTAATTATTGGGATTAGTGTATGTCATATATCATCCCAATACCCGTGTGGGGTTTCAAACAATCAAACACAGATTTTATTTGTGCAGTTGGGCGATGTGTAAAATTTATCGTCCCAATCAATATCAGTCAAATGTGTGTATATAAACAAATCGTTCGATTTTTTTATATTAATTTATTTCATATACACGTTAAAAATTCTATTTTTAACTATATAATATTTTCCACTATAAAATATTTTATTTCGATTCACATCACATCACATAATCAACTACACATCAAAATCAAACAAACAAGCCGTCCATGGTCTGTGGACGACGGATGTCGGGTGCTACTAAACACCGTCTGCATCCTAGTATATATTTTAACTAGAAAATTAAATTAAAGGTGAGAAGTTCTCACCGAGGGTTCCACTCCTCCATTTCATTTCTGAAACTCTGAACCGTCTGAATTCCTTTTTGATTTCAATCCGTTCCATCTCACTTCTTTTCACGCTGTTCATATATAAATAAAAATCACATTTTTATATTCTCCAGTGTATAAAATTTATATTTTTAACTCGCTATATATATAAAAGTCAAATTTTTATTTTCTTTGGCTTATAAAAATCATATTTTTACTGTCTACACTATATAAAAATCATATTCTTAACCTTTCTATGATATAAAAAATATATTTTTACATCAACAAAAATCATTTTTTTTTCCTTGTCTTTAAAATTCCATCTTTCATGTTATAAAAATTCAATCTCTTCATTGTTAAAAATATAATCTTTAACTACTCAAAAATATAATCTTTCTTTTAACAAAATACGGTCTTTTCCTTAACAAAAATACGATCTTTTCTTTGACAGAAATACGACCTTTTCTTTATTAACAATAGGATTTTTTCACTTTTTTTTTAAATTTAACCTTTTCTATTTCAAAAATCTCATCTTTTATATGTTAAAAATCTCGTCTTTACTTCATTAAAAATCACGTCTTTCATTTATATAAAAATCCCGTCTTTGTATAATTAAAAACCTCGTCTTTATTGGTATAAAAATCTCATCTTTTTGCCATATAAAAATCGATTTTTTTTTACTTTACTACTATAAAAATCCTATTTTTATTTTGCTTTCCAATTCAAGCCATTCAAATCGTATTTTTGTTTTGTGTTTCACATGATGAAAATCATTTCTTTTTATCTTATAAAAATCCTATCTCTAACTTACAAAAAAAATCAACCTTTAACATTAGAAAATTCAGTCTTTTACATTATAAAAATTCAAACTTTTACATTATATAAATTCAGTCTATATTAAAGTAAAATAAATCAGTTTATATTACAGTAAAGGAAAAAGAAAATCAAGGGTTACACCTTGTTCTTCCTCGCGAGGGGGGGCTACTGATGTGCTATAGGTCGGGGGCACGTCAGACCGTCGAAGTTGGTGCTAGGGTGGCGGTCGTTGGGTGTAGCGTGTTGGGGCTCGCGCCAGAGGTTCGCGAGGAGGCTGTTGGGCGAAGTCGAGCTCGACGGAGGTGGAGCTGGGGAGGTGGATCGGCAGAGGAGGGTCGGGCGATCGGAGGTGACGCTCCGACGATGGGAGGGGCTGCGCGTCGCGGTTGCTTCTGGCTCCCTCATTTTTTTATTTTGACCTAGTTCAGTTTGACTAAGAGAGGAGGGAAAGTGGGGGGGGCAAGGTATAGGATTTTATAGTTTATATAATTTAATTTATTATTTTCTCTTTTAAAAAGTTGACCTTTCATACGAATTCTAAACGAGACCCAACGACTGTCGTCCCTAGCTAATTACCCCATACCGAACACAATGGGATATATATCGTAAGCCAATTTGACCGTTTCGATCAGTTTTCGTCAAAATCAACATATAACTCTATATATTGAATTTGAATGCGCATTTCAATTTACTGGGGTCACATACTAACTCGAAAAATTCCAAAAAAATATTTTCTAGCTTCGTATTGACGATACGGTCCTAACAAAACTAATTTCATCGAATTCTGAGACCGACGGAAAAATGGCCATTTTCCAGTCGATTAAAATCAACTTAAACTAGTCCAACGCGTTTCCTTTGCCACGCTCACATATTGAATTCAAAAATTATGAAAATTGGAATCTAGCAATAATTTGACATCACGGATCTAACAAAAGTGGTTTCGTCGAAATCCGAGGTCGTTTGCAAAATTTCCATTTTTAAGGGCCAGAATTCCATAGAGACTATTCTGAATTTTCAACTGGGTATATCTTTTGATTCCCGCTATGAAATTTTGATTTCTCAGATTCGTTGGAAATATATTCTCAATTAGATTCAAATATTTTTGGTTTCACTAAAATCCGGTTTATTTTGAATCCTGTACATTCATTTGAATTTTGAAATCGAATTATCGAACTACCGCGCCATTTTCAATTCCTTTTATAATTAAAATAAAATATTTATATTCTAACGACGATCTATATAAAATATACATTCGAATTCCATTCAAAATAAATTTCTTGTCATTATTATTTAAAATAATTCATTTTAAATAATCAAAATTCGCTAAAATTGCCAAAATAAATTTTTTAAATTGGCTCGGATTTTCGGGTTATTACAACAATTTTGTCCAATTCTAACACATATGTATATACAATAAAAAAGATATTTTTATTGTATTAACAATTTTGTCCAATTTAAACTTATCTAATTAGATCCAACGGATCACCACAAACAAAATCAATCAACCCAATTCTCGTACAACACACAACTGAATCTTAACAGCATATATATAAAAATTCCCAATGAAATAACAATGAATTTTAATTTTTAAATAAGAGATCTCACAGTTTTTGTAATTCCTCATAAATTTTAGATCGATCTAAAATTCCCTGGTCGCTTCTAAAATGAAGTAGACTCCGCCACGATCTAAACAATTCCTGTTTCATGCGATTCTGATAATGTATGAACGAGTTATGAATTTTATTGTGATAATAAAATTTTAAATTTGATTAATTAAATAATTAAATTAAAATTTATACCTATCTTCTACAGGAAACCAAAGTCGCACCTTTTCGTAATTGTTTAGATATAAGGTTCAAGTTTTCGATCAATCCGCTAGGCTTCGTAACGATCAGACCACACCACGTCGGAGAGGGAGGAAGCACGCCCAGGGTGGACCCCACTATGGTCAACTCGATCGAAACAGGGAAGTGGGGCGGTGCTTGCAACGGCTGAGGTTTGGGGTGCTGGTTCTCGTCGGATATTTGAAGTTTGGAGGGGTTGTCCGTACGGATTTGAAGAGTGCAAAGAGTACTTCAATATTCTCCAAAGGAGGGAGTGATTTTATTGAGTGGATGGAAAGATTTTAATGGAGGAATATCGGAGCTTTCTGGCCATGAAAAATAGGAGACGGCGGCGGCTTGAAAAAATATTAGGGTTTAAGAAATCCTATATTTATAATATAATATTATTTTATTTTCCAATTTTCAGAAAAAGCTCGTTAACTGATACTAACTCCAAATTTAGCCCAGCAAATGTCACCCATAGCGAAATACCCCTATTCCGGACACAATGGACTAGGTCTCATCAGCTCATTTTGATCATTTCAGCCCATTTTTCTTTAAATTAAAATATAAACCATTTAATTATTTAATTTGATCGTACATTTTAATTTACCGGGGCCACATGTTGACTCCAAAAATTCCTAAAAAATAAATCTAGCTATGTTTTGATGATATGGTCGTAACAAAATTAATTTCGTCGAATTTGGAGACCGTTTGAAAAATGGCCTTTTTAACGGTCGATCCAATTCAACAGAAATTATCAAATGCATTTTAATTTGCCACGCTCACATATTAATTCCAAAATTTATGGAAATTTAAACCTAGCAATAATTTTACATTTCGGATCCAACAAAAATAGTTTCGTCGAAAACGGAGGTCGTTTGCAAAATGGCTATTTTCAAGAGCTTTAATATTATTTTAAAATGGAATTTTTAAATTCTGACACATTTTCCAACAAAACTTCCTAAAATAAAATTTTTAAATTGGTTCTGATTTTCCGGATTGTTACAACATATGTATTATAGTCATTATTGGCGGTCCATTATGGATGTAGTTTCAACACTCTCATACCGAGAAGGTAGAATCCCAGCGAGAAGGACATGAAAGGTTGTATGCATAGTACCTAGGACTGAGGCATCCAACAACATATAACTATATATATGGTGTTTATTAGGTTAGATATACTGAAGAATAGACGGGTGCGATTTACGCGCTAAGACGAGAGTAGTGTAACCATAGTAAACTTGACATAATAAAGGTGGTAATAAATTGTATGTAGTATTATTCTTAAAAACACTTAACTTGCTAGTCACCATAACATGAGTTCTAACCCCTTCGTCATAACAACCTGTAGGTTAGATAGAAGTTAAATGTTATTTATCTTATAGATACTTGATCTGGGAAGTGTCATTCCCTTGGTGAGTATTTATTTAGTATCATGTTTTAAATCATTTCAGTTATGAGTTATTTACTTAAGCTATGATATATTTATCTTTGCCTATTTGCAAGATACAAACACTCAATTTGGACTTCAGTGGACTTTAACTTTTTACGAAAAATCCAAGCCCAGTGTGGTTTAGGCTGTTACTTTCGGTATCAAAGCCTAGGTTATAATAGGTACTAAATAGATATTGAGTGAACGTATTTGTGTTTTTGGAATAAATATACTATATGTATACCAAGATCTTAAGAAACCCACTTTTAAATGAATGACATAAGGAAAGTTTTAAGAACAGTACTATACATCATATTTGAGCGCAGTATAAAGCAGGGTATCCAAATGTTAAATCTCAGTAACTCAGAAGTTATTTCAGAATTGTAAGTACGACAATAATGCCATAGTATAAAGAAGAAAAGGATTTGATTGACACATATATAGTGTACAGACGGTCCTGAATATAGACTTCAGTACAGAAAAATAGATAGCCTTGAAGGAAGTTGCATAGAGGGCAAACAAATTTATATGAGAATTGAGTTCCAATGTAACCAAGTTTGAAGTTTATAGTTGTATCCTAAGATAGGATTTGTGGTTTTCTTTCATTTAATAGTATGTACCGTACATAAGTGTTATGCATTGGCTATTGTAAAATAAATGCTTATTAGTAAGATGTTCTATTTTTGGTATTTCAATAATGGTTACTATAAAATAATATAAACATGGGACGTGACTGGTAAGAGGAAAATAAAAGAAGAAAATGGAAAGAAAAACAACTAACCTAATTAAAAGTTATAAAGTTAATAAGTAACGAAAATTTGAGAGGAAAAAACTGAACTCTTTCATACAAAGTTTGGAGAACTTAAGAAGAAAAAATTTCTTATGTAAACTATACTTGGAAAAAATTGGATTTTTGATAGAGCCTTGGAAAAAGTTCCGAGTATGGGGAAAGTGGTGCATAAAAGTGAGGTGTAAAATGGAGAAAATTTCATTTTCTACCGCTTTTCTAATATAAGAAATCAAGTTTCGAAATTATATTTTTATAAATTCGAGTTTTAGAAGTTGTGTGATAGTGTTTTGGATGCAAAAATTGGTTGAGTATGTTTATATTTAGTATAAGTGTAGGAAAAATTGGATGAAAAACTATTTTTGATTTATAAAAGTTGCATAGATATAAAATTTCAAATATATTTTAGATGTATGTCGAAAAGAATTTTTAAACTAAAGAACATTCATATAGGAAGAACCGCTTAGAAATCGCTTTACATTCGTATTATTCATTATATAATACTTTTTGCATAATGATATAGATGGTTGTAAAATCGGATGTATACTAGATGTATGTGATTAAGTAAATAGGTGCTAGGGATTACATGGTTTTAGCCTTGTTGAATTTCAAGGAAAATTTCCTAAAAGGAAAGAGAATGTAACAACCTGCATTTTTGAAGTTATTAATTAAAGTAAATATAATTAATTAAAATAGAAAAGTAGCAAAAATGGAAAATTTTCTAAATGTTGGGATTTAGCCACAAAACTTATACCATTGTGTTCAGGGCGATTATCTAATCCATTCTCATATATAATATTGGGAAATTAGTTTACAAGGACAATGAGCACTAAAAATTTAACCATAAGGACAGCCGCCTAAAAATTTATTCAGAAGGACAACCCCGTCTAATATTTTATTCAAAAGGACAGAAATAAATCTCGTTCAATTTCCTAACATGAAATAACGAAACCGCGGAATAAAAAATCACGAATTCATCTTTCACAAAATCACGCAATCACAAAATCGCGCAATAATGCAATCACGAAATCATCTTTCACGAATTCACACAATCGATTCACGAATTTAAAAGTAACCGAAACCTTAAACGAATGAAATGAAAAATTACAAACGAATGTCGAAACCTATTTCGTGAAGTACAACAAAGAGATGGAGCTCAAAATCGAACTGATGATCAAATAGTGGAAGAAGTAGTTTCTGTATTAGTTTTTTCAAAAAAAAAAACACGATATCAGTTTTTTAGTAGCAGTTTTATATTCTTTAGGTATCGGTTTTACAGTTTTAAATATGCTTACACGGCAGCCATTTTTAGGTAGCAATTTTATATATTTTTTAGGTATCAGTTTTACAGTTTTAAATGTGTTAAAAAGGCAGCAGTTTTAAGGTAGCAATTTATGTTTTTTAAGGCATCAGTTTTACAGTTTTAAATGTTTTAAAAAGGTAGAAGTTTTTAGGTAGCAGTTTTATATTTTTTAGGTATAAGTTTTACAATTTTAAATGTGTTATGTTTTTTATTCGTATGATTTGTTGTTGTGTTAATTTTGTAGTTGTACTCTTGCATTAACTTTATAACTCAATCGAACTTATGTCATTTTAATCAATCAAACTGTGATATAAACATTTTTTGCATTAGTTTTTCTTTAAAATATTATAGCAGTTTTTACATATCTGTTTTCTATTTTTGTAGGTATCAGTTTTATGACTTTGTGTATCAGAACTGTGTCAAGGGGTTGTAGTTTTGAGATGTTTGTTTTGGTAAATGATTTTTTCATGCAAAACATTAATTCTAACCTACACCCACTGATTAAAAAAAATACAAATCAACTCAATTGAATTATCACAAAAATGATATTTATTTTTAATAATACAATTTGATATTATTTCATCTTTTGTATTACAACATATATTATATTGAAGTTACATCAAATATATTGAAGTTACACCAAATATTATATATTTTACAACTGAATTTTACCAAAAAAATAATACCCAAGCACTGTTAAGAAAGAAAGTAAAAAAATGATACTTACTGTGGTATAAAAATACTGATATCTACAAGGGTAAAAAAAACTCATACCTACAATATATAGAACTAATATCCAGCCACTAATCTTGACAAATGAAAATGAAACTGATACCTACAGTAGTGCAAAACTAATACTCAAAAACTGAAAATAATAATAACACTAAAACTGATACCTACTGAGACATGAAACTGCTACCTTAAAACTGCAAACATGAAAAATAACACAAAATTGATACATACAGAGGCATATAACCGATACCCAGTAGCTGAAACGAAAAAATAACACATTAAATTGTACATACAAGAGGTTAAAACTGATACTTAACATGTAAATCTCATATAAGTGATCATAACAGCATCATATCATATCATACCAACAACACATTAGAATTTGATGAAGAGAGAACAAACGGAAAAACACAAAAAGACTACATTTTTATTGCTCTGTTAATTTCCGTCATCAACATACACACAATCACTACCACATCAAACTACCGCAATCTCCTCTAGTTTCTTCCCTTGATCTTCCTTCCTTTCATTATTATTTGTATCATTACACGACCTGCTGGAATAATCACCGGATATTCCAACTTCGATGATCTCTTTGCTTTCTTTATGCTCTTTTTTTGTATTAGATCTGGATCCGCTTTCTCGTTCTTTTCGTGGTGGCGGCTCAAAAAATTTCACGGGAAGACCAGAAGCTCACGAAAGAGATCATGGTGGAATATATTAGCGTTTGAAAGTGAGGAAATAAAAATGGATCTGAGGAAGAAGTGACAAAGAAGGATTAGGCGTGCGTGATTTAGGGTATTAAAAAAAAGTGTAATGTCCTTCTAATTAAATTATTAACAGGTTTGTCCTTAGGATTAAAATTTTAATGGGTTGTCTTATGGTTAAAAAAGCCTTATCGTTTGTCCTTGTGATCATTTTCCTGTATAATATTTTCTAAAAGATTTTTTACTGAGAAATTAGGACTGTTTTAATTGTTGGCATCGGAAATAAGTGCATATGAGAAATGGGCCCCTTAAATTAATAATGATTGTTTGGTTGGTTGATTGATTTACAAACTATGTTAATATTTAAATTTGAAACGAAAATAAAGTAAGTAAATTGTGAAGAGAATAAATTATACATGGTATATTCATATTTTTTTTTTGGAAATTTGATTTATATATATATATATAATTCAAATTAATGAATATTAATATAATATGTAGCGTATACTTATAATAAAAAAATAACTGGTAATGAATATGGTACAAATTAATAATGATCTGAGCAACAAAAGTGTAAAGACAAATAAAGAAAAGAATTAATATCTGTTGATAAGACACAAAGGTAAAAAAAGAAAGGGGAATAATTATTATGATAAGTAGTTTATGGTAGGTAGATATAGTTTTCAGATTGGGACTATCATGTAGGGGTAAAGTATCTAAAAGAGAAATTAAATGTCATAACAAAAGAATGAATTAGACAAAAGAAAAAGGAAAGATAAGCTAAGTGCATAAGAAAAGAATTAGACATATGGTAAAATAAAGGGTGAGGTCGCAGCGATAACATCATAAGACACATTTAGAGTAGTCTAAAGAAAACTTGGATGTAGGCAATCATAATGTTCCATCTCAACTCCTTTAGAATAAAGGAAGTCTTTACCAACAGCAAATCAAATGCACCTACCGATTAGGGTTAATAAGTGGCTTTAAGAGACGTGGAGGATACCCTAAGATGACCCTCTAATGTAGGCATATGGTGCGGACATCGGAGATAGGATCTGTAGGGTTCATCAAGAGAGTATGCCTTGACCTCAATAGGCAGTTTAAAGGTTAATAGGTGATTTGCGTATTCATGAGATCCTGATTTAGCACATGTTTGAAGGACAGTAGTCACCCAGCTACCGTTCATCATCATTCCGTAGTAAACACAGGTAAAGGCTTGGGTTAGACCTCTATAGGGCAATGATCTTTAATTATCGAGACGTTGGATTGAGGTAGCAATGTCGCAAGGTTGCTTTTGTTTGTTTGTTTTAGGGAAAGGACATTAATCCATGAGAAACGACTTCAAATTAGTTGAGGGGTGGTTGTGCGAGGTCATAACTGTGTTGAGTAGTAGACGGACAATAGAGGACATATGTATTATACGGATAATTGAAGATCCTTTACAGATGTAGTAAATCTCTGATTCAGTTGCATATAGAGGGGCATTAGTACCACCTATGAGCGTGTCTCAAAAGTGTAGGAGAAAACGATTACGTCGGGTCCACAATGTAGTTTACACGTTTCCATTCCAGACGACAGAACATCTATATTGTATACATTACTGATGGTTCTTTACAGATGCAGTTTAAACACTCTAGTAGTGAGAAGGTGGAATCCTAGCGAGGAGGATACAAAAGGTACTATGGGCAGTACCTTTAGACTGAGTCAGTCCAATGGCATAGGGCTACATACATATTGTTTATTAGGTCATGTCTACTGAGGAGAAGACAGGTGCGATTTACACGTAGATATGAGAGTAGAGTAACCTTAAAAAACGTAATATAACAAAGATTGTAATAGAACATTATATGTCGTGTTCTTCTTAAATTTATATAATTTTCCAATCAACAGAAAATTAGTTCTAACCTATTTCTTATAACAACCCATAGGCTAGATAAAAGGCAAAAGTTATTCCGCTTAGATACACTAGATCTAGAGAGTTTCATTCCCTTTGGTGAGTATTTATTTACTATCATATTCTAAGTCATTTCCACTGTGAGTTATTTAATTAACCTTTGATGTATTTATCTTTGCTTATTTGCAGGACAACAAACTCGGACTTCAATGGACTTAGATTTTAGCTTTTTCCAAAAAATCGAGCACGTTGGGGTTTGGGTTGTTACAGTCGACGAGGAGGTTTTTGGTGATGAGGTCGATAGCATATGGTCTAGCATGGTCAGGGGAGGTCCTTGTGGTAGTGTAGTAGGTAAACTATGGTCGGAGTAGCGATAGATTGAGGGAGTCAGAGTCGATCACGTTGGCTTGGAGATTATCATGGATAAGGGTTTATTTTTGTTAATTAATGATGTTAACTAGTAATTAAGGAATTTAGTTTATTCATGTAATTTATAAAACCAATAACTCATTCATATTTGGTCAAAATCGAATGCGCTTAATCACTTTACCCTAATGTCTCTTAGATCTTTGATATACCCTTGAATTGGCTGCAATTGGAACTCACTGAATTTCATGGTAGAATCGAGCACTATTCGATTTTAGACAGAATGCGAAAGAAACAACTATAATAATAATGATTAAACTCACATTTTTGGTTAACCAATATAATTTACAGTATATTAATATTATTTG
Source organism: Allium sativum (assembly GCA_030737875.1). Taxonomy (NCBI): domain Eukaryota; kingdom Viridiplantae; phylum Streptophyta; class Magnoliopsida; order Asparagales; family Amaryllidaceae; genus Allium; species Allium sativum. The sequence continues at coordinate 564,884,695 of CM060915.1, forward strand.
TATTTTCTTAGATTGCTGAATTTGCTGAATTTTTGGATCGGATGTAGGACCATTATATATCATCTTAAAATGATATTAGATTTATTGAATCTGGTCCAGGATCACGACATAGCATCTTGAAATGCTATTATATTTATTTGGGTTTTAAATTTGTATTCAAATTTATTCGATAGACCATACATGAAGCGATAAATTTAATTATGTTGCTTAATTATAATGTAGATGAATTTAATTATGCTTGATATTATCTATTTTCCAAATAAAAACCGTTCAATTATTAGATGTATTTATTTTGAATGACACATGTTTAGCAAAGTAAAAACCCCTTCTGTTATAATATTAATTTGGATTGCTAATATTAATATTGATAAGTGTGATACTAGATGTTAATGGTCAATTATTGATTTATTTACATATATGCATGCTTTTGCAAATATCAATATTATTTCTAAAAATTAAATTGAATTAATAGCAACTTGTTAAGTACCACTGTGATCGCTAGTCCTCATTTGAACAAATGTTTTCAAATCATTGATCATTTAATTTATGATGTTTTAAAAGTGAGATCATAATTTAATAATGTTTTAAAATGAAGTTAAGTACCTTGCTTATGTTTCAAATTGTAATAATTTATTTATTTTAATATATTATTGTAAATTAAATACTTGTTTTTTTTGAAAGTACGTACTTATTATTTATTAGTCATGTTTAATGGTTATTAGATTATGTTCTCAATAAGGTTTAATAAGTAATTATGTATTTTATTTAAAAATGTTTTTGATTAGTTATAAAGAATTTTGCTTCAAGAAAAATACTTCGTAAGGAACACTTGATAATGATATTTTATTAAATATTTTTATTCAAGGGTTTAGCAAACCATACTTTGAATATTAACTTGTCTGGCTTGTTTAATATTATTTGGAAATATGGAAGTTTTCCTTTACTCTTTGTGAATATACTTATATAAGCGATAGAAGTGTATAGGTATATTTTCTAAGTGCTAAAATAAAATTGCTGTGAATGTACTTGCGTCGTTTAGATAAGAAAATGAATATATTTCTAATTATTGAAATATAGTGTTATGAATACACACACACTATCGAGACAGGTATATGGAGATGTTTCCAAGTGTAATAAGATATTTAATTAAAAAACGATTAATTAAATGAGAAATTGCATATTAAAGCTATGGTTGATTTGATTATTTGTTTTTTTAATAATTAAATAACTAATTATCAAAAATTTGGCCTAAAAGAGAATAGATTTTAAATTGGTGATGTGAACATTTTCCATTCATAATAAAGAAGAATCTAACTTAGGAAATATCTAGGAGAAACATGAGAATTGTATGATACAGTTATTTTTGGTGATACTGCGTTGTACGTATAAACTCATTTTGCTTTTCAAGGGAAAATGATAAGAAGATTTCTCTGCTTGAATGGTTAGGGGATGATCCCTATTCTTGTGTATTGCCTGATTATTTCCAAAATCAACGGAGATGATTTCGCCGGAAAAATGAATCATTTGGTTAACGGAGTGACAAGTAAATTGTGGAGTGTACTCGTAAGAGATGATTCGAACTATAACCACTCCAAAAGCCATATACATATTATATGGAAGAGAATCTAGATTTATTTTAGATGTTGGAATCCACATTTGATTGTTGAGAACTTAAGATATGGAAATCCATATGTGATTCCAAGACTAGTTAGAGCATAAGAGTTCACGAGGGATTCCATGATCTATTCAAATGGTGGTGAATGAACTGGAAATGCCGGATGTAACATTCCACCCTAATAAAGAGAATTACTGGGTACGCTCTCTATTAGAGCAGAGAATATGGTTGTTTAGGAGCGACCATTCGTAGTCTTACGTTAAACAAGTATCGGTATCTCAGATAGTTCGATGTACTCAATTCATGTCTAGTATAAACTTACGATGGCTAAGGATAGTATTCAGAACAGAGTATAAATACATACACATATAACAGATCACATATATTTACATACAGCGGAATCATAATAATACATACGTGCATACTTGAATGACTCAGAAGACCATATATAAATGCAACGTAACAACCGGCCCGGAATGGGCCTAAATTTCGACCCAAAAAAGGCCCATCGAAACTCAAAGCCATTCTAAACGGGTCGTTGGTTCATGTAAGGATTACAGGAACCAACGACCCATTTGGAATGGCTCTGTGTTTCGATAGGCCTTTCTTGGGTCGAAATTTAGTCCCATTCCGGACGGGTTTTTACATTTTTTATCTATGCAAATGTAATCCTTACAGGAACAAACGACCCATTTATAGTGGCTCTAAGTTTCTATGGTTCTTTTCTAGGTCGAAATGTAGGCCCATTTCGGGCGGGTTGTTACATGAAATAAATCTCAAAATGGATATATAGTACATAACTCAGACTCTTGACTATACCACTCAAGTGATAGCTCCAAAAAGGTTAAGCCATGTGCAAGCGGAGCAAGCTCAAACCTACAAATATATCTATAACAAATTTGTTTAACCCAAGTAAAAAATACAACGCTCAATCTAGCTTAAACATACCAGTAATAATGTGATAAGTGAAACATAATGTCGTTTAAGACAATGATTCCTTTTCATAAAAAAATGGAATTTCATAATCACATATTAACTCAAGTCACAGCTGTGATAATCCTTTTCTATCTGAAAGGAATAATATAAACCCGAAACCATAGACTCCTTAGAAAATAAATTCATGGATTTAATACTCATATTACTCGTGAGTGACACGAACACACGAAAGGATTTTCCATTAACAACAAGTGCTAATGGCATACCAACAAACAATCATGCGCCACAGACTTACCAACAGTAACTCGAAAAGGGAAAATAATATGTCTAATACTGCATGTTTCACTAAGAGTCAGCTTACTTGTGACAGCCACCTACAACTCCTGCACTTAAACAAGGTAAATTTTGCACTGAAAGGTGTGCTAGGCAGCTGTTGACGATCATCGGATAACTCTATAAGAGTCTGTACAATGATTTTACTACAACACCCAGATAAAAACAACAAATAGCGGAAACCATCAAATACTAGATAGTAGAGAATAATACGTCGACCTCCTGCTCGTCATCGCACAGCAGCATCGTCCTCATCAAGATCTATCACCTGTCACCTGCTACTCAGTCTGCCTAACCAGAACAGGATGAACAAGCCAAGGTAATAAGAGGGAAACATAAAACCTTGAGTCAGACAACAGTCTTAGTGAGCGATAAAACAACTAACATCATCAATAAATTATATGAGAATAGGCAGATTGACTAACCAATCTACCAAAACACCAAAGAAGAACCCAAGCCCGTCTTCCCTACATCTAATAGTGATAGCCTTTACTACATGCATCTGATGACATCGGTACATCCATGGCATGTTACTAGACAATAGCAATTATAGTAACTAGTTATATCTCACGTAAACCATCCTAATCGAGATCAACATCCCTCAAGCACAAGCCATGAAGGCGTAAACCAACATCAGAAAAACACCCAAGAAACATCTTGTTCAACGTTAGACAACTTACGTGAGATGATACAAGCAATACAACCAAAATTCATGACTCTAGCTATCACCGCCTACCCGGCTTCAAAACCATCATTAATCATATGACGACTAACCTTGCCATACGTCAAGAGCTAATAGTAAACCTGATTCTACCTAAAACTCCATACGCCTTCCAACGATATGTATCTAGGCCATTCAATGTGTAACGACCCAGAAAATCTGAACCAATTTAAAAATTTTAAATTGGCTAAAATAATGGATTTTAAATATTTAAAATAAATATTTTAGTTAATGACGATGAAAACTGAGTTTGAATCGACATTTGAAAACGAATATAATTAATTATAATTATATATAGAATTGAAAATGGCGCGGTAGTTCGATAATTCGATTTAAAACTTCAATTGAATATACCGGGTGCAAAACAATCCGGATTTTAGTGAGACCAAAAACATTAGTATCTAATTGATGATATCTTTCTAACGAATCCGACCAATCGAAATTTGATAGCGGGAATCAAAAGATATGTCCAGTTGAAAATTCTGAATAGTCGCTATGGAATTCAGGCCCTTAAAAATGGACATTTTGCATACGACCTCGGATTTAGACGAAACCACTTTTGTTAGATCCGCAGTGTCAGGTTTTTGCTAGGTTTCAAATTTCATAATTTTTCGAATCAATATGTGAGCGTGGCAAAGGAAAACGCGTTTGACCAGTTTCAGTTGATTTTAATCGACTGGAAATTGGCCATTTTTCAAACGGTCTCAGAATTCGACGAAACTAGTTTTGTTAGAACCGTATCGTCAATACGAAGCTAGAAAATATTTTTCTGGAATTTTTCTAGTTAGTATGTGACCCCGGTAATTTGAAATGTACGTTTAAAATTCAATATAGTGATTTAAATGTAAATTCAAAAGGAAACTGATTGTAACGATCAAACCAGCTTACGATACATATCCCATTGTGTTCGGAGTGGGGGTAAAACGCTATGGAAGACAGGCGGTGGGCCTCGTTTCGAGGTCGTAAGTAAAAGTCAACTTTTTGAATATAAAAAAAAAAAAAAAAAATATATATATAATATTTTAATTTCCCTCCCTCCCTCCTTATCTCCCGCTTGGCCCCCCCCCCTTTCATTTCGATTCAGCCGAAAGAAAAAAAAAGAAAAAAAAAAAAACCCCTAAAACCTAAATCGCCCCCCTCAAGACCGTCGCACCGACGCAGAGCAGTCGCCCCCCTCAAGACCGCCGCACCGACGCAGAGCCAATCGCCCCCCCCCCCTCAAGACCGCCGCACCGACGCAGAGCCAATCGCCCCCCTCAAGACCGCCGCACCGACGCAGAGCCAATCCCCCCCCTCGAAGCCCGCGAAGACGCAGCGCCACCCCCCTTTTTGTAAGTTTTTATTTTTATTTTTATTTAGCTTTGTTATTTTATTTTCTTAAGATTTTAAAACAGTAATTTTTAAATAGATTCTGAAACAGTAATTTTTAAGAAAGGCATTTTTGAAACTGAAATTTTTTAAAAGAATTTTAAAACTGTTCTGTTTAAAAGTATTAAAACTGTTCTTTTTTAAAAAAAAAAAAAAAAAAAAAAAGATAAAAACTGATTTTGTTTGCAAAATAAAAACTGGTTTTAAAAGCAAAATAAAAACTGGTTTTAAAAGCAAAATAAAAACTGTTTTTGAAATAAAGAATAAAAACTGCATTTTCTATGAAGAATAAAACTGAATTGATTTTGTAAAAGAATAAAACTGATTTCTTTTAGAAAAGTAAAAATCATATTTTTATATGTTAAAAGCAAAAGTAAAAATCATATTTTTATATGTTGAAAGCAAAAGTAAAAATCATATTTTTATATATTGAATAGCGAAGTCAAAATTCGATTTTTATATATTGAATAACATAGTAAAAATTCTATTTTTACATGTGTAGAGAATACGGGCGAAAGCAACAAAAGGCGAAGATTTCTATTAAGAAGAGTCTCGCGGTTGGATAGCTATTGGTGAGATTTCTGATTTAAAATTTATATATATATATAAGTGTGAAATGGAAGTGAATAGCTATATATAAATATATAAATATATATATATATACGCCCCCTCGTCCACAAACCATGGACGATATTTATTGGTTGAAATTGTTGTGAAAATTGAATGATTGTTTGGGATTGTTTGTGATTGATATTGGTTGATTGTGGTTGAAAAATACCCATTTGTGGTTGTGAAATATTTGGTTGAAACCACATAGGATTAGTTTGTGGAAATGAAATAAATATATACATGCCGCCTGCGTGCGAACTAGATGCATGATTCCCATTGTCAAAAACCGCGAGGTTTTAAGGTAGAGCGAGGAGCCGTACTAGGGACGGTCCCGGTGTAACTACCCTGCCGTTATGCTGCCGAAATTTTGAATAATATTTGTGTGTTTGAATTATTTTCATATGCTTAAACTATTGAAAACATTCATGTGTTGAATTGATATTCATTCGTTGTTTAGAAATTCATGTGTTGAATGGTATTCATATTTTGAAATAAACTGTTAGATAATAAAAATCACATTTTTATCGATATCTAAAAACTATAGAAAACATTCATGTGTTGAATTGATATTCATTCGTTGTTTAGAAATTCATGTGTTGAATGGTATTCATATTTTGAAATAAACTGTTAGATAATAAAAAATCACATTTTTATCGATATCTAAAAACTATAGAAAACATTCATGTGTTGAATTGATATTCATTCGTTGTTTAGAAATTCATGTGTTGAATGGTATTCATATTTTGAAATAAACTGTTAGATAATAAAAAATCACATTTTTATCGATATCTAAAAACTATAGAAAACATTCATGTGTTGAATTGATATTCATTCGTTGTTTAGAAATTCATGTGTTGAATGGTATTCATATTTTGAAATAAATAGTTCGATAATAAAAATCACATTTTTATCGATATCTAAAAACTATTGAAAACATTCATGTGTTGAATTGATATTCATTCGTTGTTTAGAAATTCATGTGTTGAATGGTATTCATATTTTGAAATAAAGTGTTCGATAATAAAAATCACATTTTTATCTATATATAAAAACTATTGAAAACATTCATGTGTTGAATTGATATTCATTCGTTGTTTAGAAATTCATGTGTTGAATGGTATTCATATTTTGAAATAAACTGTTTGATAATAAAAATCACCTTTTATCGACTATATGAACTATATAGAAAAATAGTGTTTTGAAATGAATCGTTTTACAATAAAAATCACATTTTTATTGTATGCATAAATCGTTAGAATGTGAAGAGTTGAAAATAGCCACTTGTTCAAAATAAACATATATGAGTTGAAATATTCATTAATTAGTTAATGAAATGATTTGCACCTATTTATGTAACATTAGAATGAATGGAGTTTTTAAACCAAATAGAAATCAAATATGAAGTTGAATAGAAAATGAAAAATGATATGAACTGTATATATATGTACATGCAATATTCATTGAACAGGTTATAGCAAAGGGGCTAGAGAAGAGGAATAAAATTTTGTGCCCGACAAATAGGTACACGTTTACTGATTTGTTTGGGTGATGATTTTGAGCCTATTGGCTAGCCGCTTGGCTTTTTCTTTTTCTTTTTGAGATTAGAAGGACCGGGACGCTATTTGCGATTTCCCGACGCTCCCGGTGCAGGGGAGGTTATGGCGAAATTTTTCCAAAATTTAAGGAGTTAGAAAAATTTTTGAAGTAAAAAACGATATTGAAATCGTTGAATGAACTATATTTATATAACTATATAAATATAAATAAAATTAAAACGAAACGAAGCCGTGCAGTTCGTATTTCGAAACCGTAATTTCAAACGACTAGTACGGGAAATCCGACCATTGGATTTTCCCGAAACCTCAACCGTCGGGTTCGCCTTGGAATAATCTTTCCAACGGCACCAACCTTGTAAAAATCCAACGGTTGGATTGTCCGGAATGTTTAATTCAAATTTGAAGAAAAACAGCGCCAGAATCGATTTTATTTATATATAAATATAAATAGAATTATATTTAATCGAATAACGACGCTGCAGTTCGTATTTTGAAATCGAAAATTCAAACGATTGTACCGGGAGATCCGACCGTCAGATTTTCCCGAAACTGGAACCGTTGGATTCGTTTTGAAAAGACCTTTCTAATGATGTAAATTTTGTGAAGATCCAACGGTTAGATTTTCAGATATGTGTAAATCAAATCTGAAGAAAAACAGCGCCACGGCCGCCTTATGGCCGAAGCGTCGTTTTGAATAAAATGGCTATTTTAAAATAAATAAAAATAGCGATAAATAGTTATAAAATATCGTAAGCGATATGGAATGGAAATAAACTGAATTTGCTTGATTTATGTGATGTTTGATGGTTGAATGTGTTTGGTGTGAAAACTATATTAAAGAACACAATTGGTGATGTCGAATAATTTAACCATTGAAATAAATCGATTTGAAATTCTAAATATACGTGAATTATTTGAAAAGGCCGAGTTAATTCTCATTTCGAATAATCGACCGACGATTGAAATTCGAAGATGAAGACGATGGTCGAAGACCGGAGATCTTCACCTCGTTTGGATGGTAACCGAGGTCCTGATTGGGAGGCATCCCGAAATATGGATAATGAGTGGTGATCGTTCAGACGTACGTGTTGATCGAAGGGTTTGCGAGGTATTTAGTGCCTCCGGTTTCGTTCAGACCCAGAACGGACTTGTTAATGGACTGTGTGTCTGACATAGGATTTATTCTGTGTGGCATGCTAAGATGCAGTGATCAGGGCTTCTGTTGAAAAGCAAAGTCTTGTGGTGATGATCAAAGCACCGCCTGTGTGGCATAGCTTTGTGTATAACGTGAATTCGCGAGCCTCACACCCCGGTAGGAACCTAAAACGGGAGGAAGGACCTCAGGGAGGGCATGCGTTTCTTTCTAGCTAGGGTGGTGTCAGTGACCTACCAGCCCTGACATTTATATACTTTTCACCTATGTGGTTGTTGCTGTTGCGAGGCGCCTCGGTTTGATCGGACGATCCGGGTCCGATGGAGTCATTCGTTGGCTCGTTTTACGCCCCAAAGGGCGGGGAAACGTATTGTTCAGGCATTTTAATCCACATCGGTGGACCGGCCCTGTCGCTCCAAGGGCCCACCTGAGTCTGGGTCCTGTGGCTCGGGCTAGAGAGTCACGAATTCGGTAAGGACTATCTTTTGCCTTGGTTCATGACGGAAATCCAATTTCCAAATACGTGATCGTGCGGTTTTGATTGTATATATATATGGCGACATGATATATGGTACCCATGCCGTCTATGATTGATAGTTATGATTTGAAATTGTTTTCAAAACATATAAACACTAGTAATAATATCAAATGCCTTTGTTTTATTCGTATCAATCATATTTTGACCGTTATAAGGTAAAACTCTATCCTCCGGCTTGCGTTGCATTGTGTGATGGGAACTGAGTCTTATAACGGTTTCATTTTTATAAAAAGCATATCGATGTTAAAAAGAAAGATTTGTTTTAAAGCACTGACAATCCAATGGAGTAAACCCGTTCCACGAAAGTGGCGTGGTCCTGTGATTTGCCAATTATATATGTGTTGAGTGGATTTCTCATACCAGTCCCATGACTGACTCGTAGTTTGTTTCACTTTCAAACTCGGGTGCCCCTTTTTCTACACGGGCAGCCTTGTATTCAGGTTTAGCTGCTTCTTTCTGGATAGCTGGAGCTGAAGATGGATTCTATCATTTATTTCTTTTTATGCTGTTCAGCTCCTATTGTACATATTTTGTTTATTTCCGCTGTAGACATTTATGTATAGCTGAACTGTATTTATACTAAGTAAGATCCTGTATACTGTGTAACTCTGATGATTACTTTTATCCAGTATATTTTGTTGTCAATTCTGGTGTATTTATTTATTTCTGTTCTGCTATTATATGTTTCTGTGTTATACTCCAAAAGATAACCTTGTTTCCGTGAGAACGGGAAATCGGGTCGTCTCAACGTGGTATCAGAGCTTTGGTTAAGCTTAGTTCTGGAATATAACATTTGAACGAACTCGTCAGAAATAGAACCAGTAGTGTTCTAGGACGGGCAACTCTATACAGATAGGATCAGTAATATCCTAGTATGAGTAAAGCAGAATGAGTACACCTTAATAGACACATTTACATTTGAAGTATGTGTTTCTAAATTTTAAAATACCTTTTCTGTGACCTGACACTTGATCTGCCATTTGCAGAAGTACTAGAAAAATGAGTGTCAGAAGCAGAAGGAATGCAGAACCGGATATTGAGGCCCTATTAATCAAATATCGAAATATGGGTGGAATACCGTTCTCTGGTGAAGAATCTATTATGAAGACACAAGCTTGGATTCGTTCGGCTGAGAAAATCTTCGAAGCATTAAAGCTGAGGGATGACCAGAAAAGATTACTGGCCTCCTGGGCACTCAAAGATGAAGCTTTGTTCTGGTGGGATTCGGTTATAGAGAATAATCCAGAAGGTGATATCACCTGGGACAGATTCAAAGTTATTTTCCTAGAGAGATTTACTCCTCCCGAAGCAACCGAGAGGTTATGTGAAGAATTTTCTTATTTGATTCAAGGTGATATGACCATCCCAGAATATCACAAGAAATTCAATGAACTTGCTCACTTTGCTCCCCATCTGATTCAGAATACAAAGAGAAAGAATCTGAGATTTATTCATGGACTTCAAAGGAAATACCAGAATAGAGTATTGGGGCATGTGAAGCTTCCTTTTCCAGAGATGATTTACATGGCTTATCAATATGAAGATCTTCATAAGAAAGGAATGTTACGCGACGAGGAAGAAGTCTGTTCTAGTGATAAAACAGAGTCGGAAACTGATTATCCCGAGGCAAGTACAATGTCTGAGGTCAATAAGAAGCCCAGTGCCAAGAGAAAAAGGGCTGAATCTGGGAAAGAACCAGTGACAACAGCTATTTGCTCTAACTGCAATAAGAAAGGACATTTGTCGATAAGTTGCAGATCTTTAAAGAAACAAGTTAAGGATGGGTCTAAATCCGGAGGGAGGCTTCAAGAGAAAAGAGGATGCCATAAGTGCCACCAGGCCGGTCATATTGCGAAAAACTGCCCGCTACCTCAGAAACCTAAGGAAGTAAATGTAAATGAAGTGGTAGAAGTACCTGCCTCTTCGTCTGCTCAGGAAAGGTCTGATGTTTTAGAAGGCACACTTAATGTCAAAAATATTCCAGTTAAAGTACTGTTTGACACTGGCGCGTCGCGAAGCTTTATTGCAAAGAGTGCAGTCAAGAAGTTGGATTTGAATTTGAAAAAGCTCAAAGAGCCCATGACTGTTCGGAATCCAGTTGGAGGTTCCATCAATCTCAGTTGGATTTGTGCAGTGCCCGTCTCTTTTTCTTGCTATAAATTCCCCATTGTCTCTATCATCATGAATTTTAATGAATTCGATCTTATTCTGGGATTGGATTGGCTAACCAAGTATGAAGCTGAAGTTAAATGCGCCGAGAGAGTGGTTAAAGCAAAGGCCCAATCGGGGAATTATATAACCATACCATGTGAAGGCCCGACTTCAAATAGAAAAGATTTCTGGTCAGCTCTCGATGTTTCTCCAGCCCAAATAGAAAATATCCCTGAAATCACTGAGAATATTCCTGACCTCATTAAAGATATTCCCGTCGTCAAGGATTATGCGGATGTGTTTGAGGAAGTCGTTCGCTTACCTCCGCAGAGAGAAATAGATTTCAAGATTGCTTTAATTCCCAATGCAAGGCCGGTAGTTCACGCTATTCGAAGAATGTCCTTGAAAGAGAAGGAGGAATTAGACAATCAAACACGACAGCTAGTATGGAAGGGTCTGATCAGGCCCAGTTTCTCTGATTGGGGTGCAGCAGTAGTGTTTGTCCCAAAATCTGACGGTACTCTACGACTATGTGTGGATTATCGTGATTTGAACAAGCAGACCATAAAGAACAAATATCCATTGCCGCGAATAGATGATTTGTTAGATCGATTAAATGGAGCACAAGTATTTTCGCGAATGGACCTAGCTACAGGTTTCCATCAACTTCGAATTGCCGAAGAGTGTGTTCCAATGACAGCGTTCAGAGGCCCCGACTTATTCTACGAGTGGTTAGTAATGCCGTTCGGCTTATGTAACGCTCCAGCTTACTTCGTCGATCTGATGAACAGAGTATTCAGAGGAGTATTGAATAAATTTATTCTGGTTTTTATTGATGATATTCTAATCTTCTCTAAATCAAAGGCCGAACATGAAAAGCATCTGGAACAAGTGTTAGAAATTCTCAGACGGAATGTATTAAAAGCCAAGTTTTCCAAATGTATATTCTGGCAAGATGAAGTGAAATTTCTGGGCCATGTCGTATCGAAAGATGGAATCGCTGTGGATCCAAGCAAAATCACAGCCATTCAAAATTGGAAACAGCCCAGTACTCCCACTGAAGTTCGCAGTTTTCTTGGATTGGCTAGCTATTATCGGAAGTTCGTTAAAGACTTTTCGAAGATATCTGGCCACTTAACGAAGCTTACAAAGAAGCATTCTAAGTTCAAATGGACTGAAGAGAGTGAGGAGGCTTTTGAAGAGCTAAAGTTAAGATTAACAACAGCTCCAGTGTTAACCATCATTGATGGCAACCAGGATCTAAAAGTCTGGACTGATGCTTCTAGAGAAGGCCTTGGAGCAGTGTTAATGCAAAGTGGCCAAGTAATTGCTTATGCTAGCCGTCAACTGAAGCCACACGAGAAGAACTACGTAACTCATGATCTTGAGTTATTGGCTATCATATTCTCTTTGAAAATCTGGAGACACTATCTTCTAGGCGAGAGGTTTGAACTGTTTACAGACCACCAGTCATTAAAGTATCTGTTCACTCAGAAGGATTTAAACCTGAGGCAACAACGTTGGCTGGAGTTTCTAGCAGCATATGACTTTGAAATTATATATACTCCAGGAAAAGCCAATGTCGTGGCCGATGCATTAAGCAGAAAGAATGTAATGATCGCCAGTTTTATTATCACGACTTCATTGCTAGATAAGATATCTGCTCTTCAGGGGGATGATCACTTCATTCAGAAGATCAGGGGGATAATTCAACAAGGCGAACCCTCGAGTTTTCAAATAGACAACGATGGGATTCTAAGGCTCAAAGGTCGAATATGCGTTCCTAACGTTCCTGAACTTCGAAAGGAAGTACTGGATGAATGCCACAAGTCAAAACTCAGTATCCATCCGGGAGTAAACAAAATGTATAATGACATCAAACGCACTTTCTGGTGGAAGTCGATGAAAAGGGACATTTCTTTATATGTCAGCCGATGCCCTACTTGCCAGCTAGTTAAAAGCGACCAACAGAAATTGGCTGGACTATTACAACCACTAGAAGTTCCTGGTTGGAAGTGGGAGCATATCTCCATGGATTTCATTGATGGTTTGCCCAGAACCAGAAAAGGAAATGACAGTATTTGGGTGATCGTAGATCGCTTCACGAAGACCGCCCATTTCATACCTGTCAGATCAAACAGAACCGCTCAGAGTCTGGCGCAGATGTACTTCAGGGAAATAGTTAGACTACATGGAGTGCCGCTCAGTATAGTCAGTGATAGAGATACGATATTCACTAGCAAATTCTGGGAAGCATTTCAAGTCGAGCTCGGAACGAAGTTAAACTTGAGCACCGCTTATCATCCTCAGACAGACGGTCAGACTGAGAGGGTGAATCGCATTTTAGAAGATCTATTGCGGGCTTGTGTTATAGATTTCGGTGGATCATGGGAAGACAATCTGCATTTGGCTGAATTCTCTTATAATAACAGCTACCAGGCGAGTCTGACAATGTCGCCATTCGAAGCGTTATATGGCAGACCTTGCCGATCTCCCGCTTGTTGGGTCGAGCCTGGAAATAGACTTGTGTTGGGTCCTGATATGATTCGCGAAGCTGCTGACAAAGTCGATTTTATTAAGAAGCGATTACTCGCCGCTCAAAGCCGACAAAAGAGCTATGCCGATAAAAGAAGAAGAGATATATCCTTCGAAGTTGGCGACTATGTATATTTGAAAGTATCGCCGATGAGAGGAGTTATCCGGTTCGGTAAAACTGGAAAGTTAGCACCCAAATTCATTGGTCCGTTTCCTATTCTGGAACGGATTGGAACTCTCGCATATAAAGTTAAATTGCCTGACTGGTTGCCTGGTGTGCATGATGTATTTCATATATCTCAACTTCGAAAGCACGTTCATGATCCAGACTTGATCGTGGAAGAAGCAGCTCAGCAGGATATTGAAATTACTCCAGAATTAGCTGTGAGGCGAGAGCCGCTAAAGATTATCGGCAAAGAAACCAAAGAGCTGAGGAACAAGAAGGTTCACTTAGTCAAAGTGCAATGGAGTGGAGATCCGCGCGATTGTACTTGGGAAACTGAGGAGAGCATTCAGAAAGCTTACCCCAGATGCCGAGTCGATATCTCTGATTGACTCTGGTGCAAGGTACATTTACTTTACCTTGCATTACCATTTAATTCTCTATTCTGCTGCTATTTTCTTCCCATGGATGTGCATTGTTTATTCTATTCTCTGAATATTAAAAACAAATTGGTTGTTGTATTGTGTGATCGTAGAATTATCAAACCACTTTCGACTTTATTCCTTTTCGGGGACGAAAAGTTTTAAGTGGGGGAGATTGTAACGACCCAGAAAATCTGAACCAATTTAAAAATTTTAAATTGGCTAAAATAATGGATTTTAAATATTTAAAATAAATATTTTAGTTAATGACGATGAAAACTGAGTTTGAATCGACATTTGAAAACGAATATAATTAATTATAATTATATATAGAATTGAAAATGGCGCGGTAGTTCGATAATTCGATTTAAAACTTCAATTGAATATACCGGGTGCAAAACAATCCGGATTTTAGTGAGACCAAAAACATTAGTATCTAATTGATGATATCTTTCTAACGAATCCGACCAATCGAAATTTGATAGCGGGAATCAAAAGATATGTCCAGTTGAAAATTCTGAATAGTCGCTATGGAATTCAGGCCCTTAAAAATGGACATTTTGCATACGACCTCGGATTTAGACGAAACCACTTTTGTTAGATCCGCAGTGTCAGGTTTTTGCTAGGTTTCAAATTTCATAATTTTTCGAATCAATATGTGAGCGTGGCAAAGGAAAACGCGTTTGACCAGTTTCAGTTGATTTTAATCGACTGGAAATTGGCCATTTTTCAAACGGTCTCAGAATTCGACGAAACTAGTTTTGTTAGAACCGTATCGTCAATACGAAGCTAGAAAATATTTTTCTGGAATTTTTCTAGTTAGTATGTGACCCCGGTAATTTGAAATGTACGTTTAAAATTCAATATAGTGATTTAAATGTAAATTCAAAAGGAAACTGATTGTAACGATCAAACCAGCTTACGATACATATCCCATTGTGTTCGGAGTGGGGGTAAAACGCTATGGAAGACAGGCGGTGGGCCTCGTTTCGAGGTCGTAAGTAAAAGTCAACTTTTTGAATATAAAAAAAAAAAAAAATATATATATATAATATTTTAATTTCCCTCCCTCCCTCCTTATCTCCCGCTTGGCCCCCCCCCCTTTCATTTCGATTCAGCCGAAAGAAAAAAAAAGAAAAAAAAAAAAACCCCTAAAACCTAAATCGCCCCCCTCAAGACCGCCGCACCGACGCAGAGCAGTCGCCCCCCTCAAGACCGCCGCACCGACGCAGAGCCAATCGCCCCCCCCCCTCAAGACCGCCGCACCGACGCAGAGCCAATCGCCCCCCTCAAGACCGCCGCACCGACGCAGAGCCAATCCCCCCCCTCGAAGCCCGCGAAGACGCAGCGCCACCCCCCTTTTTGTAAGTTTTTATTTTTATTTTTATTTAGCTTTGTTATTTTATTTTCTTAAGATTTTAAAACAGTAATTTTTAAATAGATTCTGAAACAGTAATTTTTAAGAAAGGCATTTTTGAAACTGAAATTTTTTAAAAGAATTTTAAAACTGTTCTGTTTAAAAGTATTAAAACTGTTCTTTTTAAAAAAAAAAAAAAAAAAAAAAGATAAAAACTGATTTTGTTTGCAAAATAAAAACTGGTTTTAAAAGCAAAATAAAAACTGGTTTTAAAAGCAAAATAAAAACTGTTTTTGAAATAAAGAATAAAAACTGCATTTTCTATGAAGAATAAAACTGAATTGATTTTGTAAAAGAATAAAACTGATTTCTTTTAGAAAAGTAAAAATCATATTTTTATATGTTAAAAGCAAAAGTAAAAATCATATTTTTATATGTTGAAAGCAAAAGTAAAAATCATATTTTTATATATTGAATAGCGAAGTCAAAATTCGATTTTTATATATTGAATAACATAGTAAAAATTCTATTTTTACATGTGTAGAGAATACGGGCGAAAGCAACAAAAGGCGAAGATTTCTATTAAGAAGAGTCTCGCGGTTGGATAGCTATTGGTGAGATTTCTGATTTAAAATTTATATATATATATAAGTGTGAAATGGAAGTGAATAGCTATATATAAATATATAAATATATATATATATATACGCCCCCTCGTCCACAAACCATGGACGATATTTATTGGTTGAAATTGTTGTGAAAATTGAATGATTGTTTGGGATTGTTTGTGATTGATATTGGTTGATTGTGGTTGAAAAATACCCATTTGTGGTTGTGAAATATTTGGTTGAAACCACATAGGATTAGTTTGTGGAAATGAAATAAATATATACATGCCGCCTGCGTGCGAACTAGATGCATGATTCCCATTGTCAAAAACCGCGAGGTTTTAAGGTAGAGCGAGGAGCCGTACTAGGGACGGTCCCGGTGTAACTACCCTGCCGTTATGCTGCCGAAATTTTGAATAATATTTGTGTGTTTGAATTATTTTCATATGCTTAAACTATTGAAAACATTCATGTGTTGAATTGATATTCATTCGTTGTTTAGAAATTCATGTGTTGAATGGTATTCATATTTTGAAATAAACTGTTAGATAATAAAAATCACATTTTTATCGATATCTAAAAACTATAGAAAACATTCATGTGTTGAACTGATATTCATTCGTTGTTTAGAAATTCATGTGTTGAATGGTATTCATATTTTGAAATAAACTGTTAGATAATAAAAAATCACATTTTTATCGATATCTAAAAACTATAGAAAACATTCATGTGTTGAATTGATATTCATTCGTTGTTTAGAAATTCATGTGTTGAATGGTATTCATATTTTGAAATAAACTGTTAGATAATAAAAAATCACATTTTTATCGATATCTAAAAACTATAGAAAACATTCATGTGTTGAATTGATATTCATTCGTTGTTTAGAAATTCATGTGTTGAATGGTATTCATATTTTGAAATAAATAGTTCGATAATAAAAATCACATTTTTATCGATATCTAAAAACTATTGAAAACATTCATGTGTTGAATTGATATTCATTCGTTGTTTAGAAATTCATGTGTTGAATGGTATTCATATTTTGAAATAAAGTGTTCGATAATAAAAATCACATTTTTATCTATATATAAAAACTATTGAAAACATTCATGTGTTGAATTGATATTCATTCGTTGTTTAGAAATTCATGTGTTGAATGGTATTCATATTTTGAAATAAACTGTTTGATAATAAAAATCACCTTTTATCGACTATATGAACTATATAGAAAAATAGTGTTTTGAAATGAATCGTTTTACAATAAAAATCACATTTTTATTGTATGCATAAATCGTTAGAATGTGAAGAGTTGAAAATAGCCACTTGTTCAAAATAAACATATATGAGTTGAAATATTCATTAATTAGTTAATGAAATGATTTGCACCTATTTATGTAACATTAGAATGAATGGAGTTTTTAAACCAAATAGAAATCAAATATGAAGTTGAATAGAAAATGAAAAATGATATGAACTGTATATATATGTACATGCAATATTCATTGAACAGGTTATAGCAAAGGGGCTAGAGAAGAGGAATAAAATTTTGTGCCCGACAAATAGGTACACGTTTACTGATTTGTTTGGGTGATGATTTTGAGCCTATTGGCTAGCCGCTTGGCTTTTTCTTTTTCTTTTTGAGATTAGAAGGACCGGGACGCTATTTGCGATTTCCCGACGCTCCCGGTGCAGGGGAGGTTATGGCGAAATTTTTCCAAAATTTAAGGAGTTAGAAAAATTTTTGAAGTAAAAAACGATATTGAAATCGTTGAATGAACTATATTTATATAACTATATAAATATAAATAAAATTAAAACGAAACGAAGCCGTGCAGTTCGTATTTCGAAACCGTAATTTCAAACGACTAGTACGGGAAATCCGACCATTGGATTTTCCCGAAACCTCAACCGTCGGGTTCGCCTTGGAATAATCTTTCCAACGGCACCAACCTTGTAAAAATCCAACGGTTGGATTGTCCGGAATGTTTAATTCAAATTTGAAGAAAAACAGCGCCAGAATCGATTTTATTTATATATAAATATAAATAGAATTATATTTAATCGAATAACGACGCTGCAGTTCGTATTTTGAAATCGAAAATTCAAACGATTGTACCGGGAGATCCGACCGTCAGATTTTCCCGAAACTGGAACCGTTGGATTCGTTTTGAAAAGACCTTTCTAATGATGTAAATTTTGTGAAGATCCAACGGTTAGATTTTCAGATATGTGTAAATCAAATCTGAAGAAAAACAGCGCCACGGCCGCCTTATGGCCGAAGCGTCGTTTTGAATAAAATGGCTATTTTAAAATAAATAAAAATAGCGATAAATAGTTATAAAATATCGTAAGCGATATGGAATGGAAATAAACTGAATTTGCTTGATTTATGTGATGTTTGATGGTTGAATGTGTTTGGTGTGAAAACTATATTAAAGAACACAATTGGTGATGTCGAATAATTTAACCATTGAAATAAATCGATTTGAAATTCTAAATATACGTGAATTATTTGAAAAGGCCGAGTTAATTCTCATTTCGAATAATCGACCGACGATTGAAATTCGAAGATGAAGACGATGGTCGAAGACCGGAGATCTTCACCTCGTTTGGATGGTAACCGAGGTCCTGATTGGGAGGCATCCCGAAATATGGATAATGAGTGGTGATCGTTCAGACGTACGTGTTGATCGAAGGGTTTGCGAGGTATTTAGTGCCTCCGGTTTCGTTCAGACCCAGAACGGACTTGTTAATGGACTGTGTGTCTGACATAGGATTTATTCTGTGTGGCATGCTAAGATGCAGTGATCAGGGCTTCTGTTGAAAAGCAAAGTCTTGTGGTGATGATCAAAGCACCGCCTGTGTGGCATAGCTTTGTGTATAACGTGAATTCGCGAGCCTCACACCCCGGTAGGAACCTAAAACGGGAGGAAGGACCTCAGGGAGGGCATGCGTTTCTTTCTAGCTAGGGTGGTGTCAGTGACCTACCAGCCCTGACATTTATATACTTTTCACCTATGTGGTTGTTGCTGTTGCGAGGCGCCTCGGTTTGATCGGACGATCCGGGTCCGATGGAGTCATTCGTTGGCTCGTTTTACGCCCCAAAGGGCGGGGAAACGTATTGTTCAGGCATTTTAATCCACATCGGTGGACCGGCCCTGTCGCTCCAAGGGCCCACCTGAGTCTGGGTCCTGTGGCTCGGGCTAGAGAGTCACGAATTCGGTAAGGACTATCTTTTGCCTTGGTTCATGACGGAAATCCAATTTCCAAATACGTGATCGTGCGGTTTTGATTGTATATATATATGGCGACATGATATATGGTACCCATGCCGTCTATGATTGATAGTTATGATTTGAAATTGTTTTCAAAACATATAAACACTAGTAATAATATCAAATGCCTTTGTTTTATTCGTATCAATCATATTTTGACCGTTATAAGGTAAAACTCTATCCTCCGGCTTGCGTTGCATTGTGTGATGGGAACTGAGTCTTATAACGGTTTCATTTTTATAAAAAGCATATCGATGTTAAAAAGAAAGATTTGTTTTAAAGCACTGACAATCCAATGGAGTAAACCCGTTCCACGAAAGTGGCGTGGTCCTGTGATTTGCCAATTATATATGTGTTGAGTGGATTTCTCATACCAGTCCCATGACTGACTCGTAGTTTGTTTCACTTTCAAACTCGGGTGCCCCTTTTTCTACACGGGCAGCCTTGTATTCAGGTTTAGCTGCTTCTTTCTGGATAGCTGGAGCTGAAGATGGATTCTATCATTTATTTCTTTTTATGCTGTTCAGCTCCTATTGTACATATTTTGTTTATTTCCGCTGTAGACATTTATGTATAGCTGAACTGTATTTATACTAAGTAAGATCCTGTATACTGTGTAACTCTGATGATTACTTTTATCCAGTATATTTTGTTGTCAATTCTGGTGTATTTATTTATTTCTGTTCTGCTATTATATGTTTCTGTGTTATACTCCAAAAGATAACCTTGTTTCCGTGAGAACGGGAAATCGGGTCGTCTCACAATGTTACCTAGGGTATTCGACTGGCAACCTTCCAGTCTTTTAGGCGCCCCTATTATACCCTTACTTTGAGCCAGCTAGAACCTATGACAACAATAATCTCTCAGCCTTCAATATCTCAAGTCGTCGTTCCTGAAAACTATCCACTAGCTCAAACAACCTTCTCGAGCAGCCTTTACCCATCAACTCAACACTTTGAGTCGCCTTCACATTTGTTACATTTCAACAATCAACGAACGCATCACAACACCTCGAACATTCCTACTTGAATATAATTTGAAGTCACCTTCATCATCGAATCCAAATATATACACCGTTTAATCGATATTCCATTCCATAGCATCTCCAATCTTCCCTCTACGAAAAACAAACCACATCGTTTAATCTCCTCTCCGCAGCGTTCCATAGCGCTGTCATTTCCTCAGGTCATTAATGACCTGACTTCATAGGTCGACCTAATGACCTGACTTCACCAACATAGGCCGACCCAACTCCCTTGACCGACCCAAGTGCCAGCGACCCAACACGAGCCGACCCAACTCTTTGTATATCCAACGACATGCGTAACGACCCGTATTTTCAGCGATATATAATTAATTTATTTAATTATTTAAATAGTGATTTAGAGAATTAAATGGTTATTTAATTAAATTATATGGAATATTTAATTAATATAAATAAATGAATAATATATTTAATTCAGAAATAGCGGAATTCACAATACAGTGTGAATTGGATTATTTAAAATATCTAATTCAGTATAGAGTTGAATTATATTCACGAATATATTTTATAAACGAGAAGTTTGAACGTATAATTATATTATAATTAAAATCAAGCTCGAAATGGAGCGATAGTTCGCTATTTGGCAATTTGAACTTCAAGTGAATGTACAGGGTTCGTTTTAAATTGGATTTCTGTGAAACAAGAAACGTACGGAGCCGGTGAAGTATATTTTTCTAGTGGAAGAGAAAAATCAGGATTTCGTCATGTAGGTTGTGAGTTATGTCCAATTCAAATTTTATAAAAGTCGCTACGGAATTCCTTTGAAATTTATAATATATATTTATATTATAAAAGGATTTTATATACAAATCGAATATCGATATAATTGGGAATTTTGAAATATCGAGTTATAAATCCAATTGGAGTTGTATGATATTCTGTGTGAATATATACGATAACATTTATTTATAAATATTTAATTTATTTTTTTTAAATATATTTATATATTTAAAAGGGTTATTTACAACTTTAAAAATAGCCAGTTTTGCAAACGACCTCCGTTTTCGATGAAACTAATTTTGTTGGATCCGTAATATTAAATTATTGTTAGATTTCAATTTTCGTAAATTTTGAAGTCAGTGTGTGGACGTACGGATTTTTAATATGAAAAACAGTCGATATTTTGATAGTTAAAAATATGCTGTGTGAGCAAACGCAGTCGGAATTCGACGAAACCAGTTTCGTTGGGTCCGTAATGACGAACTGAAGGTGTATGTCCATTTTCGTGATTTTTGGATATTTCATGTGACCATTGGAATTTTTTAAAGACATGTACATATAGCAATAGCTTAAAAGTCAATATAAATAATCGAATATAAAATATTATTTCTATCCTATAAGTACCCACTCCTTCTAAACCTAAATTTCACTACTCCTCTGGTCAAAACAATTCTGCACTGCTACTTCTTTTGTTTCTTTCAGCTAAAACATGATATTTGAAAATCGATTAAAAATCAAATACACTCTCTAAATTTTTGAAACTAATTTCATTAGTTTACAGATTTCTAACTCTTCACACTGGTATGCTTTTCATGGAGTTCCATTCTAATTGCGTTCGCTGTCCTCTTTGGTACAGCAGCTAGGGCATGGGTTTGTGATCAAAGTAGCAGTTTGTTTGAAGAATGTGTATTGTAGTGTTAATTAGTGTGGGGTTTAGAAGTTTGTGGTGAAATCTGGATGAGTATGGTAATTAAAGGTGTCGCGATGTCTGTAGGAGGCATGCGACGGATGGAGAAGTCGCGGTTAACATGATGAATTCGAGTTAAACGAAAATGATATGGGGAGAGAGAGATTTGAACGTGGAGTGATTGGGTATAATTGGTTTGGAGAATCATGGATCGAAGAGGGAGGATGGAGCCTTGGAATGATCGGTAATGGCCAATTCATTTTACTGGAGCGGGAGTATTCCACGTTGGGGAAAAAGAAACCAACGGGCTTGAAGGTTTAAAACATGTTTGGCCTTAGGAAATTGGGTGAGCCCAATTTAAGTTAAAGTTTTGTTTTAATTTAAATTTAAATAATGTATGAAACTTCTAAAAGCTATAACTTGTACATACGTTATCAGAATTCTGAACGGTCAGATCCGATGGGATCGTATGGACGGACGCTACACACTAGAACTGACTGGGATGGATCGTAGCTCGTTACAATTTATAGTAAAATAAATTGTCCGTCTGAATCAAGCGATGGTTATCATTATTAACAAAGATCGTCCAATGTGAGTAAAACTCACCAACTCAGAACAGTTATATTTTTATAACATATTTTTAGAACTGATAAATATTGGTTGACTGCTGTATGATGACTATTTGGTTGAATTGCTTATGTATTGGTTGAAATTATAAATAACGATATATATATATATCATTAATCAAATCTTGATTCTGTTTAGCAGAATATTTCATATTGAAATGAAATCGATGTTAATTTTACTGTTTAACATCTGTGGATGCAGGGAAACAGGTCGGAGGAATCCAACTGGATTCCTCAACATTTATTTTACTGTTTTTCATATATGGTGATATATGATGTAATATATAATTTGTTGTTGATTATGTGTGTTTGAATGATATCGATCATTGTGAATTGGAATTTTAAATGCCGTAAGAAATACTGGGATATAGAAAAAGGGATTTTCAAAGTGTATTTTGAAAATAAATTATTTATATAAAATCAATGGAATATATATATATAAAGAAAAGGGTTTTATAAAAAGAAATAATTATAAAATCAAAGAATTTGAGAAAGGGAAATATTTATGAAAACAAATTGAAAAAGAAATATTTGTAAACCATTTACAAATAGAATTGAAACGGAATTATTTATAAATAACATTGAAAGGAATTAATTATAAATAGCATTGAAAGGAATTTATTGGGAAAATAAACAGAAATATAAAAGGAATTTATTGGAAAACGAAATGAATGTTATACAAAGAAATATTTGGCAAATGAATAGAATTTTACATCAGGAAGGTTCAGACCCGTGCTTCGCACACGGGTATAACAGAATATGAATTTAAAGTAGAATTTAAATAGAAATCTATTTTAATAGAAAAGTGGAGAAGATAAATTTTATAAATAATATTTTATAAATTAAATAAAATATTTATCATTGGATAAACAGAATATATAAGTCAGGACTTATATGGAGAAGTAAAGAATCGATTTCAACACCGATATTTGAAACTGAATATTGACGAAGAGTAAATTGGGTAGAGTTAAACAATTAGAGTTAATCAGTAGAGTAAATTGAATATTAGTTATTCAATTAGAGTTAATCGAATATTAGTTATTCGAATAAAGAGTTAACCAGATAGAGTAAATTGAACATAGTTAATCGAATTAGGATTTAATTGAATATTAGTTATTCAATTAGAGTTGATCGAATATAGTTATTAGAGATAGAGTTAGTCAAACATAGTTATTCAGGATGAGTTTCCATTTCGTACGACTGTCAGCGTAATTCGCAAGGCTGCAGATAGCCTACGGCGGTTGGATGTTTCCTGAGGGAATCAGGCGTAGTCATTGTGATCGCTGCGATCTAGAGTCAAGCGAATGGAGTTAAATCGAATATTAGCTATTCGAAATAAAATTAAAGCAGACATAGTTTATTCGAATAGAATTAAAAGAGTTAATCGAATACAGTTTATTCGAATAGAATGAAGGAGCTAATCAAAAGAAAATAATCGAAATGAGTTAATCAAATTAGAGTTAATCGAGTTAGAGTTAGTCGAGTATTAGTTAATCGAGTTAGAGTTCGTCGAGTATTGATTAATCAAAAATAAGAATTTATCAAATAGAGTTATTCGAAAGGAGTTATCGAATTAGTTATTCAAAAGGGGTTATCGAATATTAGTTATTCGATGGGGTTATCAAATATAAGTTATTCGAAGAGAGTAATCGAATATAAGCTATTCGAAGTGAGTTAATCGAATATTAGTTATTCGAAGTGAGTTAATTGAATATTAGTTATTCGAAGAGAGTTAATCGTCGAATTCGATTATATCGAATTCGGGAAAGTACTTATACTTTCCGGTGTTTAAATCAGGATTTATTTATTTATAAATTAGATGTTTATTTATTTATTCAAATTAAAGAATAAAAGTTATATTTGAAGTTAGATATTTTGAAAGTAGGGATTATAACGTTATCGTTATAACCAATGTTTTTATTAAAGAAGTTGATTCATAAATAGAATCTGTGAGGTTCATAAGGAAGTTTGTTAAAGGTTTAAAAGATAAACTTTGTCTATTCCGAAGTTAAAACGTTGTTCAATTAAGGTCTGAGAGGTAATTATACCCCAACTTGATTGACTTCCTTCTTAACTAAGGAATGGTTAAAGTTTGATAGTAAAGGTAGGTTAAGTGAATTTAGTTAATAAGCGTAATGGTTTGTGTTGGCATAGCGATGTTTATTTAAGCATCAGTTTAAATCAATTGAAGGAGTTTTGGAAATGTTTTCCAAATAAGAATCGGAAATGTTTTCTGATAATAGAAAATAAGAAATGGAAATAAATATGGAAACGTTTTCCAGTGATTAATAACGTATATTTTCTAAGTTTAGAAAATAAGGATTTACGAATATATGAAAACGAGAAATAAGGAAATGAATAAATTAATTTGAAGGGATAAATGTTGAATGTTGATTGATCGATAAAATTTCCATTTGGAAATAATATCGTTATTTGCAATTGAGTTTTCTTTTGATAGTTAAATCACAGACTATCAAAGTTTTGACCATTTTTTCGTCGTCAATACGGAGAGACCGGTTGGGTTGTTATCCGAGAACCACTCCGTATGAGCGTTAGCGTTTCGAATCAAATAGATCGAAGACAAATAGAATACGGAGTTATGCAAGGGCTATCCTGTTTACAGAATAGTGCCTTCGGTTTGTCTAGTCCCAGGACAACCTGTATGGAAGAATGTTTGACAGAGTATATCATGTGGATCACATGAGTTGATCGTTTCAAACGTATTTACGTTGGTGGTGGAGGAATTCGTTTCTCTTAGCTTATACCCGTGGTATTTTTGGGGAAATCAATTTGTGGTTTGACGGGTATGACGATGTGACATTCAAAGTGAATGAATGAGTAATCTGTTGAAAGATATGTTATGACCTCCAGCCTCATCAACTGGGAAATGACAGAAATCGGGCAGGCAGCATGGCTAAGTGGGCCGCACCCAAGTAGGGTATATTGTCACCATCTAGAGAATATTCATATTTGTTACTTCTTTCAATTTTGTGTTGAGACGACTCCAAATCCCGTACTGACGGAGACAAGGGTTATCTTTGGAATATAACACAGAAATAGATAATAGCAGAACAGAATTAATTAAATACACCAGATAATGAACAATAGAATATACTGGATAAAAGTAATCATCAGAGTTACACAGTATATGGGATCTTACTTAGTACAAATACAGTTAAGCTATACATAAATGTCTACAACAGAAATAAACAAAATATGTACAATAGGAGCTGAACAGCATAAAAAGAGATAAATGATAGAATCCATCTTCAGCTCCAGCTATCCAGAATGAACCAGCTAAACCTGAATACAAGGCTGCCCGTGTAGAAAAAGGGGCACCCGAGTTTGAAAGTGAAACAAACTACGAGTCAGTCATGGGACTGGTACGAGAAATCCACTCAACACCTATATAATTGGCTAATCACAGGACCACGCCACTTTCATGGAACGGGTTTACTCCATTGGATTGCCAGTGCTTTAAAACAAATCATTCTTTTAACCATAGCAATGCTTTTTATAAAAATGAAGCCATTATAACACTCAGTTCCCATCACACAATGCAACGCAAACCGGAGGATAGAGTTTTTACCTTATAACGGCCAAAATATGATTGATACGAATAAAACAAAAGCATTTGATATTATTACTAGTGTTTATATGTTTCAAAAAAAACAACTTCAAATCATAACTATCAATCCTAGGCGACATGGGTACCATATACCATGTCGCCATATATATATATATACAATCAAAACCGCACGATGTCGTATTTGGAAATTGGATTTCCGTCATGAACCAACGCAAAAGATAGTCCTTACCGTATTCGAGACAGCCTAGCCCGAGTCTCAGGATCATAGCTCGAGTGACCCTTGGATTGTCAGGGCCGGTCCACCGATGTGGATTATTATGACTGAACAATACGTTTCCCCGCCCTTTGGGGCGTAAACGAGCCAACGAATGACTCCACCGGACCCGGATCGTCCGATCAAACCGAGGCGCCTCGCAACAGCAGCAACCACATAGGTGAAATGTATATAAATGTCAGGGCTGGTAGGTCACTGACACCACCCAAGCTAGGAAGAAACGCATGCCCTCCCTGAGGTCCTTCTCCCGTTTCTGGTTCATACCGGGGTGTGAGGCTCGCGAATTCATGTCATACACAAAGCTACGCCACATAGGCGGTGCTTCGATCATCACCACAAGACTTTGCTTTTCAACAGAAGTCCTGATCATTTGCCACTTAGGCATGCCACACTAGCAATTCATGCCATGCGACTGATGTCCATCGATATACAACCTCTGAGCTCGTGCGTTTCAGAGAAGGGCGTTAAGCAAAAGAATAAATTCTCCGCCGCCAAACAGATGTATATTTAATAGAGATCAACCAACACAGAATAAAATCCAATGTCATCCACACAGTCCATTTACAAGTCCGTTCTGGGTCTGAACGAAACCGGAGGCACTAAATACCTCGCAAACCCATTGATCACCACGTACGTCTGGACGATCACCACTCATTATCCGTATTTCGGGATGCCTCCCAATCAGGACCTCGGTTACCATCCAAACGAGGTGAAGATCTCCGGTCTTCGGCCACCGTCTTCATCTTCGACTTTCAATCGCCGATCAATTATTTGAAATGAGAATTAACTCGGCCTTTTCAAATAATTCATGTATGTTTAGAATTTCAAATCAATTTATTTCAATGGTTAAATCATTCGACAACACCAATTTTGTTCTTTAATGTAATTTTCACACCAAACACATTCAACCATCCAATACCACCTAAATCGAGCAAATTCAGTTTATTTCCATTCCATATCGTTTATGATATTTTATAACAATTTATCGCTATTTTTATTTATTTTAAAATAGCCAATTTATTCAAAACGACGCTACGGGCCATAACGCGGCCGTGGCGCTGTTTTTCTTCAGATTTGATTTACACATATCTGGAAATCTAACCGTTGGATCTTTACAAAATTTACATCATTAGAAAGATCTTTTGAAAACGAATCCAACGGTTCCACTTTCGGGAAAATCCGACGGTCGGATCTCCCGGTACAATCGTTTGAAGTTTCGATTTCAAAATACGAACTGCAGCGTCGTTATTCGATTAAATATAATTATATTTATATATATATATATATATATAAAAAAATATAATCGTTCCTGGCGCTGTTTTTCTTCAGATTTGAATTAAACATTCCATACAATCCAACCGTTGGATTTTTACAAAGTTGGTGCCTTTGGAAAGATTTTTCCAAGGCGAACCCAACGGTTGCAGTTTCGGGAAAATCCAATGGTCGGATTTCCCGCACTAGTTGTTTGAAATCACGGTTTCAAAACACGAACTGCACGGCCACGTTTCATTTTACTTTTATTTATTTTTATATATTTATATAAATATAGTTCATTCAACAATTTCAATATCGTTTACACTTCAAATATTTCACTAACGCCTTTAAATTTTGGAAAATTTCGCCATAACCTCCTTTGTACGGGAGGGGCTGGGAAAATTCCCAAATAGCCACACGGGCATCTCATGTCGAAAAGAAAAAGAAAAAGCCAAGCGGCTAGCCAATAGGCTCATAAAATCATCACCCAAACAAAACAGTAAATGTGTACCTATTTGTCGGGCACAAAATTTTATTCCTCTTCTCTAGCCACTTTGCTATAACCTGTTCAATAAATATGCATGTACATATATACAGTTCTTATCACTTATCATCTTCCATTCAACTTCATATTTGATTCCATTTGGTTTAAAAACACCATTCATTCTAATGTTGCATGCATAGGCAAAAATCATATCATTAGCTAATTAATGAATATTTCAACTCATGCATATTTATTTGAACGAGTTGCTATTTTTAACACTTCACATTTCAACAATTCATGTATATAATAAAAATGTGATTTTTATTGTAAAACAATTCATTTCAAAACACTATTACTTTATATAGTTTATATAGGTGATAAAAATAGGATTTTTATTGTAAAACAATTTATTTCAAACAGGATTATTTTACATAGCTCATATAGATGATAAAAAGGTGATTTTTATTATAAAACAATTTATTTCAAAATATGAATACCATTCAACACATGAATATTCTATTCAACAAATGAATATCGATTCAACACATGAAGGTTTTCTATTCAACGAATAAATATAGTTTCAGCAAATGAAAATAATTCAAACATATGAATATTATTCAAAATTTCGGCAGCATAACGGCAGCGTAGTTAAAACCGGGACCGTCCCTAGTACGGCTCCTCGCTCTACCTTAAAACCTCGCGGTTTTTGACAATGGGAATCATGCATCTAGTTCGCACGGAGGCGGCATGTATATATTTATTTCATTTCCACAAACTAATCCTATGTGGTTTCAACCAAATATTTCTCAACCGCAAATGGGTTTTTTTCAACCACAATCAATCAATATCTACCACAAACAATCCCTAACAACCATTCGCTATCAATCAATTTTC
Organism: Allium sativum; assembly: GCA_030737875.1. Lineage (NCBI taxonomy): Eukaryota > Viridiplantae > Streptophyta > Magnoliopsida > Asparagales > Amaryllidaceae > Allium > Allium sativum. Next base: position 564,913,831 of record CM060915.1, read on the forward strand.
ACACCAATCACAACCAATAAATATCGTCCATGGTTTGTGGACGAGGGGCGTATATATATATATATATATATATATATATAGCAATTCACTTCTATTTCAACACATATATAATTTTTACAACGCATATACAACTTATACATCGAACGTACGACTTATACAACGCTTATACAAGAGGTGTACAACGCTTATATAACTCATACATCGACTATATAATTTATACATCGTCGTTTTCCATATCGTTTATAAATTAGAAATCTCACATTGGGTTCCACTCCACCAAAAATAGCAGGAGGCTCAGAAAAATATGCGGTCTCTTCTAGAATGTAGAAGACGTCCACACGGTCACGATGTTTCCTGTTTCATCGAATTTCGTTAACGAACGAAAAAGATACGATTTTTTTTCAAACAATAATGGATTTGTAACGGATTAAAAGTGTCGCAAACCTTTTATATATATTCAGCCGTATACTTCAGAAAACCTTCGAAACTAGATTTCGATTTCCTACCCAATCCGTTGCGCTTCGTCCCGATCAGGTTATACCACTTCGTCGAGCTTGGAACGGGCTTCAAACGCCAGGTGGCGGCGCTCCATTCGATGGCGAGATGAACAGCCGGCGGCGGTCTAAAGACCGTGACTTTGAAGAGGTGATTCAGGCGAAGGACGTGACGATGGTGGGTAGTTCGGGTATGGATTTAAAGAGGGGATCAAGAGCTTTGAAATGGTGGTGGTGGCGCTCGATTCGATTGAGGGACGGAGGAGAAAAAGAGGAGAGAAGGTGCTGAGGTTTTCCGCCGTCGGTTTCTGAAGTCGGGGAGAGAGAAGACGGGGGGGCTGACGTGGACAAATAGTTTTTTTTATTTATTTATAAAGTTTTAAAATCCGAAAATACCCTTGCCTCCTGCGAACCCCAATCCAAACCCAACGACTATCGTCCCTAGCGTTTTACCCCCATTCCGAACACAATGGGATATGTTTCGTAGGCCCATTCGACTGTTTCAGCCAGTTTTCCTTCAAATTAAAATATAAAATATTCAATATTTAATTTGAACGTACATTTCAATTTGCCAGGGCCACAAACTGATTCGAAAAATTCCAGAAAAATAAATCTAGCTATGTTTTGACGATACGGTCCCAACAAAACTAGTTTCGTCGAATTCTGAGACCGTTTGCAAAAAGGCCCATTTCTGGTCGATCCAATTTAACTATAATTGACCAAAACACATTTTCCTTTGCCACGCTCACATATTAGCTTCAAAAATTATGAAATTTGAAACCTAGCAATAACTTCACATCCCGGATCCAACAAAAGTGGTTTCGTCGAATTCCGAGGTCGTATGCAAAATGGCCAATTTCACGGGCTATATAAATTCCATATCGACCTTTCTGAAAATTCATTCGGCCATAACTTTTGCTTTCCTCTATGAAAATTCAATTTTTCAGATTCGTTAAAAAATTATTTACTAACAGATTTAAATATTTTTGGTTTCACTAAAATCCGTTTTGTTTTGCACCCGGTACAGTCCGACAAAGTTTGAATTCAATTTTTGAAACTGCAGCGCCTTTTCAAGCCTTGTTTATAATTATAATTAATTATATTCATTTTCAATTGTCGATTCAAACTCAAGTTTCATTGCTATTATTTAAAATATTTATTTTAAATATTTAAAATCAATTATTTTAGCCAATTTAAAAAATTTAAATTGGTTCAGATTTTCTGGGTCGTTACAAGTATCTCCCGGGGATGGTTATGTTGGTTTACCAACTGTAAGGTGACAATATATTTGATACACTCAAGCGAAATGAGTGGTCGGTCATGTGTGGCCGAGTTGCAAGATGTTCTGGTAGAACTCCAGTGTATCGCTTCTAGAGTACATTGATCGGAAGGTGGATCCATACCTTGTCATAGTTGGAATCCATTCCCCAAATAAGAGCCCGCGGTTTTGATTGTATATTATATATGTAGAACGTTAGATGTAAGCGTTTCTGCTAGATTTCTATTTACTTGATCTAGACATTATTATAATATCAGACAAGTATCGTTTTAGAAATATTTTGGGTTATCATAAGGTAAAAGCCATCCTTGTTTATGTATGGATCGGTCTTATGATTATCCTTTGCTTCAAAAGAAATTTTGAAAGTTAAATCAAATGATTTGAGTTTACTCACACCAATCACATGACTGACCCAGAGTTTATTTTGTTTTGTTTTCCCTAAACTCTTGGGTGCCCAATTTTGTACGGGCAGTCAAGTAGTCGGGATTTACAAATACTTGAAGAGTTGGAGCTAGAGGCTTCGGGATTATATAGCTATTATTATTTCCGCTGTGTTGTAAGTGTTATACTCTAATAATGGTATTGTATACAGATACTGTTTTATTTCAAAGATATGTTATGAAATATATTTATTCGTTCCGCTGTGAGATTCGTGTTTACTCTGATGTTGTATGTTCTTCTTCTTCTTCTATTCTAAGTTTCTATCTTATCTATTCTCACTCTCTAATTTCTTTCATGGACTATCCGTTATTTCCGACGCTTGAATAGTCGACATAGTGTTGTATGCCGATATCCAAGATCGCGAAAACCCGGGTCATTACAGTGGTATCAGAGCTTAAGGTAAAGTAATTACCTTGGCTCTGTGGAGTAACTCAGTAGAGATGCGGTTGGCAATGCCCTAGATTGAGTTGAGTCTATATATACGAGTGAATGTATTTGTTATTTGATATAAATGGTTATACACTGAGTAGATTTATCGATTGAGTTGTTTATGGGTTCTGATCGAGTAGTTTGATCCACTGTATCGGTAAGAGTTTATAAACACTTGAATACGATGGGTCGACACGATATGTTTTAAAGAAGGGTAAATGAAAATAATTTTACCTAAAGTATATTTTGATATAGAGAAAATATATATATATTGGAATTATAATATATTGGATATATTGGTTGTTATTATAATCAAGTAAGGTTATAAATTAAATGGTTATGTAAATAACCAATCAGAATTCATATAAGTGAAATATATGAAAGCAGATGAATTAAATCTGAAGTTAAAATCAGAATTGAAATTAAAACCCTGGAAAGTGGAAAGGTGTTTGTAAATGGATTTGAATTGAATATATGAGAATTTTAAAATCCTGGGAGATTTTAATTTTTATTTTACAAGCTTTGGGAGTCATATTTTGAAAATGAATTTCAAAATGGAAGTGTTTAGAATGATTTTGAAAGTGATATAGTATTGAACTCACTATGGTCATTGGAAAATAATTCCGATGTTGACTACGCAGCAGCATCGGTGTGATTTTCGAGTTTCTAAGTGACGAATTACTACCAAAAATGTTTTGTTTTCGAATGGTTTTGAGGAAATGAGTTGTTTAGAAATTCAAATATTTTGAATTGTTGTTACCATATATGATTTCGAATTCGATTTGAAATAAAACCCAAGAAATTGAAATTTCTAAAATTTGAAATTTTAAAATTTAACTTAAGAAGTTAAATAGATTCAAATAGAAAAAGGTGAATATATGAATTAGAATTTAACTTAAAATAAGTTAAATAGAAACTAGATTTGATTACAGAATAATCTGGAATGGAATTGAGTTGATAAGTTAAGGGTTTGGAATTTGAAACTTGAATTTGAGATTGAATTTGGCTTGGATAAGCGAATGATTGGTTTGAGGGTAAAATTGATTGGAGTTTGATTGGGATGACATTGGTATATCCTGAGTTGATAGCAGATGGAAATGATATAATGATATGCCCGACAAAAAGGTACATGTTTCATTCAGTATGGGATTTATGAGCCTATTTGGCAAGTCGCTTGGCTGTTTGTTTTTCTTTTGGGCTGGAGATGGCCCAGAGAGGTGAGTTGGAGTTTGAGCTATTGACCAGTAAAAAGGAGGTGCTGGCGAAATTTTTCGAAAAGTAAGGTGTTAGAAAATTTTCAGGATTTTTGAAAATTTTCGATAATAAGAATTAATAAATATTTAATTGGAATTAAATCGGTTCATTTGGAACTGAAGGTAAGAAGTGAACAGATAAGGTGTAACCAGTCAATAGGGTTTGTTTTCTACCTTAGCAATTTCGAGGACGAAATTATTTTAAGGGGGGAAGAATGTAACGACCCATATTTTCAGCGATATATAATTAATTTATTTAATTATTTAAATAGTGACTTAGAGAATTAAATGGTTATTTAATTAAATTATATGGAATATTTAATTAACATAAATAATATATATAATTCAGAAATAGCGGAATTCACAATACAGTGTGAATTGGATTATTTAAAATATGTAATTCAGTTTAGAGTTGAATTATATTCACGAATATATTTAATAAACGAGAAGTTTGAACGTATAATTATATTATAATTAAAATCAAGCTCGAAATGGTGCGGCAATTCCCTATTTGGCGATTTGAACTTCAATTGAATGTACAGGGTCCGTTTTAAATCGGATTTCTGTGAAACAAGAAACGTACGGAGCTAGTGAAGTATATTTTTCTAATGAAAGAGAAAAATCGAGATTTCATCGTGTAGATTGTGAGTTATGTCCAAATCAAATTTAGAAACGTCGCTATGGAACTCCTTTGAAATTTATAATATATATTTATATTATAAAAGGATTTTATATATAAATCGAATATCGATATAACTGGGAATTTTGAAATATCGAGTTATAAATCCAATTGGAGTTGTATGATATTCTATATGAATATATATATGATAATATTTATTTATAAATATTTAATTTATTTATTTTTAAATATATTTATATATTTAAAAGGGTTATTTAGAGCTTTAAAAATAGCCAGTTTTGCAAACGACCTCCGTTTTGGACAAAACTAATTTTGTTGGATCCGCAATATTAAATTATTGTTTGATTTCAATTTTCGTGATTTTTGAAGTCAGTGTGTGGCCGTACGGATTTTTAATGTGAAAACAGTCGATATTTTGACGGTTAAAAATACTCTGTGTGAGCAAACGGAGTCAGAACTTGATGAAACCAGTTTCGTTGGGTCCGTAATGTCGAACTGAAGGTGTATTTCCATTTTCATGATTTTTGGATATTGCATGTGATAATAGGATTTTTTTAAAGACATGTACATATAGCGATAGCTTAAAAGTTAATATAAATAATCGAATATAAAATATATTTTCTATCCTATAAGTACCCACTCCTTCTAAACCTAAATTTCCCTAATCCTTTGGTCAAAACAATTCTACACCGCTACTTCTTTCGTTTCTTTCAGCTAAAACATGAGATTTGAAAATCGATTTAAAATCAAATAAACTCTCTAAATTTTTTAAACCATTTTCATTAGTTTACAGACTTCTAACTCTTCACATTGGTATGCTTTTCATGGAGTTCCGTTCTAATTGCGTTCGATGCCCTCTTTGGTACAACAGCTAGGGCACGGGTTTGTGATCAAAGTAGTAGTTTGTTTGAAGAATGTGTATTGTAGTGTTAATTAGCGTGGGGTTTAGAAGTTTGTGGTGAAATTTGGATGAGTACGGTAATTGAAGATGTCGCGATGTCTATAGGAGGCGTGCGACGGATGGAGAAGTTGCAGTTAACTGGATGAATTCTAGTTAAACGAAAATGATATGGGGAGAGGGAGATTTGAACGTAGAGTGATTGGGTATAATTGGTTTGGAGAATCATGGAACGAAGAGGGAGGATGGAGCCTTGGAATGGTCGGTAATGGCCATTTCATTTTACTGGAGCGGGAGTATTCCACGTTGGGGAAGAAGAAACCAACAGGCTTGAGGGTTTAAAACATGTTGGGCCTTAGGAAATTGGGTGAGCCCAATTTAAGTTAAAGTTTTGTTTTAATTTAAATTTAAATAATGTATGAAAATTGTAAAAGCTATAACTTGTACATACGTTATCAGAATTCTGAACGATCAGATCCGATGGAATCGTAAGGACGGACGCTACGCACTGGAACTGACTGGGAATGGATCGGAGCTCGTTACAATTTATAGTAAAATAAATTGTCCGTCTAAATCAAGCGAAGGTTATCGTTATTAACGATGATCGTCCAATGTGAGTAAAACTCACCAACTCTGAACAGTTATATTTTTATAATGTATTTTTAAAACTGATTAATATTGGTTGACTGCTGTGTGATGACTGTTTGGTTGAATTGCTTATGTATTGGCTGAAATTATAAATAACAATATATATATAAATCATTAATCCAATCTTGATTCTATTTAGCAGAATATTTCATATTGAAATGAAATCAATGTTAATTTTATTGTTTAACATCTGTGGATGCAGGGAAACAGGTCGGAGGAATCCAACTGGATTCCTCAACATTTATTTTACTTTTTTTCATATATGGTGATATATGATGTGATATATAATCTATTGTTGATTATGTGTGTTTGAATGATATCGATCATTGTGAATTGGTATTTTAAATACCGTAAGAAATACTGGGATATAGAAAAAAGGGATTTTCAGGGTGTATTTTGAAAATAAATTATTTATATAAAATCAATGGATTTTATATATAAAAAGAAAAGGATTTTATAAAAAGAAATAATTATAAAATCAAAGAATTTGAGAAAGGGAAATATTTGTGAAAACAAATCGAAAAAGAAATATTTGTAAACCATTTACAAATAGAATTGAAAAGGAATTATTTATAAATAACATTGAAAGGAATTATTTATAAATAGCATTGAAAGGAATTTATTGGGAAAATAAACAGAAATATAAAAGGAATTTATTGGAAAACGAAAGGAATGTTATATAAAGAAATATTTGGCAAATGAATAGAATTTTACATCAGGAAAGTTTAGACCCATGCTTCGCACACGGGTAAAACAGAATATGAATTTAAAGTAGATTTTAAATAGAAATCTATTTTAACAAATAAGTGGAGAAGATAAATTTTATAAATTAAATAAAATATTTATCATTGGATAAATAGAAGTCAGGACTTATATGGAGAAGTAAGTATCGATTTCAACATCGATATTTGAAACTGAATATTGACGAAGAGTAAATTGGATAGAGTTAACCAGTTAGAGTTAATCAGTAGAGTAAACTGAATATTAGTTACTTAATTAGAGTTAATCGAATATTAGTTATTCGAATAAAGAGTTAACCAGATAGAGTAAATTGAACATAGTTAATCGAATTAGGATTTAATTGAATATTAGTTATTTAATTAGAGTTGATCGAATATAGTTATTTGAGATAGAGTTAGCCAAACATAGTTATTCAGGATGAGTTGCCATTTCGTATGACTGCTAGCGTAATTCGCTGGGCTGCAGATAGCCTACGGCGGTCGGATGTTTCCTGAGGGAATCAGGCGTAACCATTGTGATCGCTGTGATCTAAAGTCAAGCGAATGGAGTTAAATCGAATATTAGCTATTTGAAATAAAGTTAAAACAGACATAGTTTATTCGAATAGAATTAAAAGAGTTAATCGAATATAGTTTATTCGAATAGAATGAAGGAGTTAATCAAAAGAAGTTAATCTAAATGAGTTAATTAAATTAGAGTTAATCGAGTTAGAGTTAGTCAAGTGTTAGTTAATCGAGTTAGAGTTCGTCGAGTATTGATTAATCGAAGATAATAATTTATCGAATAGAGTTATTCGAAAGGAGTTATCGAATTAGTTATTCGAAAGGGGTTATCGAATATTAGTTATTTGAAGGGGTTATCAAATATAAGTTATTCTAAGAGAGTAATCGAATATAAGCTATTCGAAGTGAGTTAATCGAATATTAGTTATTTTGAAGTGAGTTAATCGAATATTAGTTATTCGAAGAGAGTTAATCGTCGAATTCGATTATATCGAATTCGGGAAAGTACTTATACTTTCCGGTGTTTAAATCAAGATTTATTTATTTATAAATTAGGTGTTTATTTATTTATTCAAATTAAAGAATAAAAGTTATATTTGAAGTTAGATATTTCGAAAGTAGGGATTATAACGTTATCCTTATAACCAATGTTTTTATAAAATAAGTGGATTCGTAAATAGAATTTGTGAGGTTCGTAAGGAAGTTTGTTAAAGGTTTAAAAGATAAACTTTGTCTATTCCGAAGTTAAAACGTTGTTCAGTTAAGGTCTGAGAGGTAATTATACCCCAACTTGATTGACTTCCTTCTTAACTAAGGAATGGTTAAAGTTTGATAGTAAAGGTAGGTTAAGTGAATTTAGTTAATGAGCGTAATGGTTTGTGTTGGCATAGCGATGTTAATTTAAGCATCAGTTTAAATGAAATGAAGGAGTTTTGGAAATGTTTTTTTTGGGAAATCAATTTGTTGTTTGACGGGTATGACGATGTGGTATTCAAAGTGAATGAATGAGTAATCTTTTGAAAGATACGTTATGACCTCCAGCCTCATTAACTGGGAAATGACAGAAATCGGGTAGGCAGCATGGCTAAGTGGGCCACACCCAAGTAGGGTATATTGTCACCATCTAGAGAATATTCATATTTGTTACTTCTCTCAATTATGTATCTCCCGGCGATGATTATGGTGGTTTACCAATTGTAAGGTGACAATATATTCGATACACTCAAGCGAAATGAGTGGTCGGTCATGTGTGGCCGAGTTGCAAGACATTCTTGTTGAATTCCATTGTATCGCTTCTAGAGTACACTGATCGGAAGGTGGATCCATACCTTGTCATAGTTGGAATCCATTCCCCAAATAAGAGCCCGCAGTTTTGATTGTATATTATGTAGAATGTCAGATGCAAGCGTTTCTGCTAGATTTCTATTTACTTGATCTAGACATTATTAAAATATCAGACAAGTATCGTTTTAGAAATATTTTGGGTTATCATAAGGTAAAAGCCATCCGTGTTTATGTGTGGATCGGTCTTGTGATCATCCTTTGCTTCAAAAGAAATTTTGAAAGTTAAATCAAATGATTTGAGTTTACTCACACCAGTCACATGACTGACCCAGAGTTTATTTTGTTTTGTTTTCCCTAAACTCCTGGGTGACCAATTTTGTACGGGCAGTCAAGTAGTCAGGATTTACAGATACTTGAAGAGCTGGAGCAGGAGGCTTCAGGATTATATAGCTATTGTTATTTCTGCTATGTTGTAAGTGTTATACTCTAATAATGGTATTGTATACAGATACTGTTTTATTTCGAAGATATGTTATGAAATATATTTATTCGTTCCGCTGTGAGATTCGTGTTTACTCTGATGTTGTATGTTCTTCTTCTTCTATTCTAAGTTTCTATCTTATCTATTCTCACCCTCTAATTTCTTTCATGGACTATCCGGTATTTCCGACGCTTGAATAGTCGACATAGGTTGTATGCTGATATCCAGCATCGCGAAAGGCCGGGTCGTTACAACATGACTAGGTCGTTCCATACCCATGACCTAACTTAGTCGTCCGCACACCCATTAACCCATTAGCGCCAAAACAGACAGACCCAAGCTTCCAGCGACCTAAGGCACCCGCGATCTAAGGCATCTACGACCTAACCCCTTCATGCTCTCCAATGACCCGCCTTGCTTCTTTCTGGACCGACCCTTTCCATACACGAACGACCTGACCTATTGATCACGCCATGGCCTAATTCTGTTTTGGAGAAGAAGTCATCTGACCCTAGATCCATGCCACGTCACCAACGACCTAAGAAAAATGACTTGACTCCAGATCTGACCAAACTAGCTCCAAACTTGATCAAATCAACACCAAACGAACTCATCCAAATCCTCCAATTCAACAATCAGCACTTTATGAAATCATCAACAACATCAAAATGATAATTATCGTCAATAATCATATAAAATTCGCCAAATCATGAAAAATCATTGAATAAACTAAAACAGTGGATCTAACTTGCATATAACATAAGAATTACCAGTTTTAAGTTGCTAGATTAGATCGTATGGTGATTTGAATGAAAATACACATACCACAATGTAGATCTAGGTGAAAACAACTTAAAATGATGAAAATTAGATCAAACGACCCATATACTTGACTGAATCCATGTAAGAGATGCCCATCACTCACTAAAACTTCGAACTTACTTGAAATTACTAAATTCTCAATCTGGACAGTGAAGAATGAACTCCAAACCTCTTGATTTGATGCGATCTTCCTTCACTTGATGTAGATCTAGCTTTTCTTGATGTGGATATTTAATCTTCACATGTAGATCTAGAATTTTAATGGTGGAAAGGTATATTTGATTTAGCAAGGAGGATCACGAGCTCAACCAAATGAGAGAATGAAGAAAGTAAACTATTCTCCATGCCTTTAACCCCCAATTTATAGCCTCACACCAGCCCGCTAATGGGCCATACCAAATCAGCCCATCAATGGCTTACAGAACCTGAACATAAATTATGAAACACTAAAATAGGGATTCCTCCCAAACCTCTAAACCAAATCTTTAATGTGACCACTCTACGGAATTGGCAACACCGGATCCCATCCAATGAAATTGATCTCAACACCTGATTTGATCCCAGTCAAAAGTTATTCTCTATAAAAAACTGTTAGGGGCAAAATGGTCACAAATAAAATTGGTAAGAATTATTGACATGTCTTATATCCTCATAACCAACATATCAAAATATGAGAATGATCCAACCCTCAGGGAATTAAATAAATATATTTTACGATCCTTCGATACGTAAAATGTGGGTTGTTAAATTCTCCCTCCCTTAGGAATTTCGCCCCCGAAATCCCAAGCAAACATAAACAACCAAAATAATTTCGCATGCCTACCATCCATGAGCAGCCAATTTAACATCCAAACTAGCATCCATCAAGCCATGCACTCATAGATTTATCCTAGCAAGCGGAATTCTATCAACCACAACAACAACAACAACAACAACAAAAACAATAGTACAAGTTACAACATGGTAAGAATGACACAACACTTATGGGTCATACCAACGAAGAGTTCTGGATGGGTAGTCTTCATACTCTCTTCCATCTTCCATGCACAATCGTCATCATCCTCACTCCATTCTACCATTACTGGAATTAACCATATTCCTTTTGAATTGTTTCATGTCATTTCCCACAATGCGAAGCAGCTTACGAGGTTTCGTAACTACGGTATCGACTTCTACGTCTTCATACTATTCCAAAGATAACACCACTCGAACCATGCACATACTTCCATAGAAACGACACATGGAAAATGTTATGCACACTCAACATCTTCTCGGGTAACTCCAATCTATATGTTAGCTTTCCAATCCGCTCGACTATTGGAAACGATCCATTGAACCTTGGAGCTAACTTTCCTTTGCTTCCAAACCGAGCAACATACTTCAACGGCGAAATCTTTACGAAAACAATATTGTCAACGTCGAATTTTGAATCTTTTCGACGTTTATCGGCGTAGCTCTTCTGACGATCTTAGGCTGCCTTCATTCATTGTCGAACGATCTCGATACAATCCGAGGTCTCTCTTATCATCTTTGTCCCAAGTATCAATTTATCTCCAGTCTCTAACCAACAAGCCGGAAAATTACACAGTCTTCCATACAATGCCTCGTATGGTGCCATCCTTGTAACGACCCGGATTTTTTGGTCGGTTTATTTTAAATATTTTATATGGTTTTAAATATTGAATTAATAATATAAAAGAATTTTTATAGTGAATTATCGATCAAATAATCAAAATACGATTTATTCTGATAATCATCGAAATACGAGAACTGAAATAATTCAATTCAAAGATAAAACTGAATCGAAATGGTTCAGATGATCAATATATATCCTATTTAAATAAAAATGATGATAATAGGAATTTATTGTTGAAGAATTTATTTGTTTTTGAATTTTAATTATATTATATTAATTTATTCTGGTTATTTATATTTACATTTGAATTAAATATCAATATATATTCAGTTCAGTTCAGAATAACGCAATAAGATTGAAATATCGGTCAGTCATTACATTAAAATAACGGTTCATGGATTTTAAATTAAGGAGCCGTGATATATTTTAGTATTTAATTAAAACAATATATATCGTATCAGCTGATTTTTTTTCCCAAACCAAGCCGACATATCCATCTTTCACGTACAACTATTTACATCGAGCCGAAATTATTGTCTTCTATCTTAGATATCAAAGGGACAAGTTTTAATGGCTTGTCTGTTGTTCGCATATATATAAAATCACCTAGGCCCCTTTTATCTTTCATTCTTTTCTTCCATCCGAACTACTCAGTAAAATACAAAGGTTTCAAATTGAAAAATGGCTTTCCCCCATTCTGTTCGAATAATCGCTCCTCTAAAATCGATCAGAACAAATCGATATAAAAACTCAAATAAAATTATAAAGCTTGTTCGTGGACTTCGGTGAGGTCTAGTCTCCAAGCTGAGCTATTCAAAGATCGCGATGGGTTATTGGGGGTAATGATCGTTGTGAACTGTTTTTCTGAAAGCCGAAATTAGGGTTGACGAGATTGCGGCGAGGCTTGAGAGGGCGTTTCGAACGATGGTGTTGGGTCCAAACTGCTTTGAGTCGCAACCTTCCAGAAGTGTCGAGTTCACTATTGAAGGTAATTTTGAGTTCGAATTGACAATTTTGGGGATATCGAGGTGCATGGCTTGGTGAGGGTTATTCAAGCGAGTTGACTGTGTCGATGGCGAGCGATGGACTGACAACGACCGTGGTTTCTGGTTATCGTGATGGATATCAGGGGTGCGAGTTCGATGAACGCGGTGATGGGAAAATGGGTTTTGTTTGCCTTTGCTGTAGGCAGGAAGGAAGCAGGACAGTGGTTCGAATGGAGGGACTGAGGTGGAATTGGCATGTACTGATGAAGTTGGCAGTGGGGTTTGAATATGAAGTGTTCGTTGAAATGTTGTAGTAGGGTTGATTTCAGTTTTGGGATATTCAGAGATTTGTTCATCTTTTGGTCAAGTAAAATGCGGTAGTCATAAGGTATATATTTATTTTTTTTACAAAATTTAAATATACGTAGGATATTTATTTAATTTTTCAAATAGTTAATTTAAATAAATAGTCATATAATCGTGAAGTATATAATCATAGGTAATGGATTCATAGTCAAGACGGTATGAGATTTAAAATAGATATTCGGCAAACGAAAAATCTGGTGAGTAAATCTCACTCACCTTTTATTTAGAATTATTTTTATTCATTAAAAATAATTGTTTGATGCTTGTTTGAATGCTTTTTGGTTGATTTAAATATATAGTTATTTAGGCTTGACTATTATATATATATATATATATTGGTTTGGTGGTTGGATTCCCGCAGTTTCATTAGCGGATGCCTGCAGTATCATTAGCGGATGACCCTACGCCCACGTATATAAGTGGATCCCCTTTCTATACCGCGATATCCTGCCTCGAAGCAGGATGGGTATTACTATGTTGACCAACGTCTGTGGATGCAGGAAAACAGGTTGGAGGAATCCAACCGGATTCCTCAAAAATATATTATCTGTTTGTTTGTTTGCTTGATTTCATATATTCGTATATGACATGTTAAAAATAAAATGATTGAAAATTGGGTGATTTGATTGTTTTAAATATCACTGGGCTAAGTTTTAATTTATAAAAATATCATGGAAAGAATATTTGAGATTAAAGGGAAATTCTATTTTAAAAATAGAATTTGAGATTTGAGTAGAATAAAAATATTAACTTGTATTTTTAAAAAAGAAATAAAACAAGTAGTTCCTTTATAAACAAAGTTTATAAATATTTCATTTATAAACGAAGTTTATAAATAAAGTGAAATGAATTATCATGTGATAATTCAGAAATAAAAATTCAAGTGTGAATTTAAAAGGGGAAAATTTATTTTTCCAAATAGAAATTTTATTTCAAATGAATTTGAAATGGACTTGTTTAAATTTATAAACAAGTAAAATAAATGGTGCTTGTAAATGAAAAGGAAAATTATCATTGGATAAATCGAATCTTTAAATTCAAATGTGAATTTAAAATAGAAGTGGGGAAAATCGTTTAAAGAAATAAACGATGGAATTTATTCTGATGTTCAGAATATAAGTTGAACGTAAATAAATCAACAAGGATTTATGATTTGAATTCGATTTATTCGAATTTAATTAAATAGAAGTTAAATTGAATATGGACATAAAATTTGGTGTCATATAGATAAGTTATAAGGAATAGAAATTTCCAAAGTAAGATTTTGGTTTTAAATAGATTTTGAAATAGACTTTTTTAAATAAACAAGGAAATTTATAAAATGGTATTTATAAATAAAATGAATAAATAATCAAGAGATAATTTAAATATAGAGATTTGAAAAAAAAGAAATTGAATAGAGTTTGAAAATAGTTTTGAATATAGAAATCCAAACGAAGTTTGAAAATAGATTGGAATTCAAATAGGAATAAATTGGAATTTGAATTCAAAGGAATTCAAATAGAATTTGAATTCAAAGGAATTCAAATGGATTTGAATAAAGAAAGTTCAAATGAATTCAAATATAGAGATTTGAAAATAATGAAGTTTAACTATAAGATTTGGAAATAGAAATTGAAGATAGAAATTTAAGCGAAATGTGGATATATAAATTGAATAAGAGAAATTCAAATAGAAATTTGAATAAGAGATTTGAAATAGAATTTGAATATAGGAATTCAAATGAAATTTGAATATAGGATTCAAATAGAAAATTCAAAGGGAATTTGAATGTAGAAATTCAAATGGAGTTTGAATATATGAAATTCAAAGGAAATTCAAATATAGAATTTGAACGTAGAAGTTCAAATGGGATTTGAATAAAGGAAATTTGAACATAGAAATTCAAATAGAATTTGAAAAAAATAGAAGTGAATTGAAATTTGAATATAGAATTTCAAATAGAAGTGAAATAGATCGGAAATATTATGTCGAATTGGAAAATGGAATTGATATATAGTAAAATATATCAGAGTAGAGTTGAATTTATTTAAACGTAGTTTTAAAACGTTTTTATATATAAATATAATTAAAACGAACTCGCCGCAGTGCTGCAGCTCGTAAATTGGCGATTCGAACTTCAATTGAGTATATAGAACTCAATTGAAGTCGGAATTCTTTGAAACAAGAAACGTCAGGACCAATTTGATAATAGTTTTCTAATGAAAGAGAAAAATCTGGATTTCGTCGTATAGATTTTGAGTTATGTCAAAATCAAATTTTCAGAAAAGCAGCGCCATAACCATTTAAAAACCATAACGGTTTATTTAATTTTATAAAAGGATTTTAAGCGAATAAAATCCGAATTTCTATTTAGAAAATTTCAGATTTGAGTTGTAGATTATACGTGAACTTAGGTAGAGTATATGAAGATTTTAATTTATGTGCCCGACAAAAAGGTACATGTTTAAATTCATATATGAGATTTTATGCGCCGTATCGGCAAGCCACTTGGCTTTTTCCTTTTTCTTTTGGATTGGTGAGGGCCATGGGAGACTTTTTGAAATATCCTGAAGTTCCCGGTACAAGGGAGGTTATGGCGAATTTTTCCGGGAATTTAAGGAGTTAGAATATTTTTAAGAAATTTTGATAGTTAGAAATCAATATATCAATATATATTGAATCCGATAAGGAAAACGAATTTGAAATAAAATATTATAACCATAAAGGAAATCGATAAGTTGGAGATAGAAAGAGGAACATATATATACGTTTAAAAATGAATAATTGGGGTTTTATAGTTTGTTTATTCGGGGTTAGTGGTTTTGCCGTTTTGAAGTTAATGATGGTTTCAGTCAAGGTCTGAGAGGTAATTTTACCCCATTTTGATTGATTTCATTTTTAATTGATAAATAGCAGGATCCAGTCTCGAAGAGAAGTGTTTGAAAAAGGGTTGGTTGAATAAAATATCTTGGATTGTTGTAACGATGTTTTATACAGCATTCGCTTTAACCCAAGTGATGGAATTTTGGAAATATAAAGGTAAATATTTCCTGAGTATAATTAAGATAGTCGGGAAAGAGATAAGTGATTGAAATTGTTTCAATTTCAAATAGAATATATTTTCTAAGTGTAGGAAATAATAGAAGGCGAGATATAGAAATGTTTTCCAAAGAATGTAAGAGACCGTGATGATAATTGAAAATATTTGTTTAACAAATATTGATAGGGAAATGGAGAAGAGATTTAATTAATGAAATACTAATTAAAGAGCCCAGTGATTTGTTTGATATGTTGGATGAACACTTGTTTTTATTCGATAGTTAAATCACAGACTATCGAAGTTTTTGACCATCGATGTCAATATGGAGAGACCGGTTGTATTATTATCCGTGAACCACTCTGTATTGGCAGTAGCGTTGCGAATCAGATTATATGAAAATAACCGAAGATGGAGTGAATTGCAAGGGCTTTTTCTATAAATAGAAATTGTGCCTTCGGTTTCGTTCAATCCAAGAACGAACGTAAATGGACGAATGCCTGACAAAGTATTTCCAATAATCTAATATATTGGTCTGTATAAATATACACGGTGGCAACGGATTTATTCCCTTAGCATAACATCTAGAATATTTGTGCAAATCAATGAGTGATTAACGGATCCGACAATGTGGCATTCAAAGTGATGGTGCAATCAATGAATAGAAAGTAATCGTAGCCTCAGGCCTCAACAACCGGGAAATGACAAAAATCGGGCAGGCAGCATGGCTATGTGGGTCGCTCCCATTAGGATGTATAATCACATATCTAGAGATTCATTTAATTTCTTATTCTGTTCGATGCTGTCCCATTCGGGAAACGGTTGCTGATCCCAACCGTTGGTGATATACATTTGATACACTTGAGCGAAATGAGTGGTCGGTCATGTGTGGGCCGGGTTGCAAGATGTTCTTGTTGAACCCAGTGTATTCCTCTCTAGAGATACACTATCGGAAGGTGGTTCCATACCTTGTCATGTTGGAAATCCAATCTCCAATAAGCGCCATGCGGTTTTTGATTTTATACTATGTATGTGGAGCGTGAGATGCAAGCGTTCCACTAGATTCTATTTATTTGATGTAGACATTATTATAATATCACTGGATTTTTGTATCAAAGTGTTTTGGGTTATAGTAAGGTAAAATCCGTCCATGTTTATGTGTGGGTTGGTCTTACTATTATCTTTTCTTTCGAAAAGATTTTGAAAGTTAAACAAATGGATGGAGTTTACTCACACCAGTCCCATGACTGACCCAGAGTTTATTTTGTTTGTTTTCCCTAAACTCTTGGGTGCCCAAATTTGTACGGGCAGTCGAGTAGTCGGGATTTTACAGATTCACTTGGAAGAGATGGAAGCAGGAGGCTTCACCAGTTAGCTATAGACTATCATATCTCCGCTGTGTATTGTGTTGTATCTAGAAACATGTGTTTATAACTGTTCCAGGAATAACTGTTATGCTCTGATACTGGTATGTATGTCCAGTTACTGATTTGTATTTTCAAAAGTTATGTTATATAATATATTTTATTCGTTCTGCTGTGAGTTTGTGATCTTCAATTTCTTCTATTCTAATATTTCTTTCTTTCTATTTCTCATCCTCTAACTTCTTTCTAATAATGATTCGTATTTCTGTGCAATTTGAGTTGGACGTGTGGTATTATTGGTCGACTCAGATAGTATGGATTTGCGGGCCTTTACAGTTGGTATCAGAGCTTAGGTTGAGCGAATACCTAGGCTTGTGTGGCATGTGCTCATTAGAGATAGGGTCAGTAGTGCCCTAGAATGAGTTGAGTGTATATATGAGAGAGCGTATTTGTAAGTTGATATAAAAATTGTTTTATATTGTGTTAGCGTGTTTGTTGAGTGGTTTATAAATTCTGGTCGAATCGTGGGACGCCACGACGTCGATAGGATTTTCTAAACACTTGGACAGAAGAATCGACACAATATTGTTTTAAATCGGGTAAATGAAATAATTTTACCCAAAAATTTTATTTTGATATAGAAGAAATAATTTTATGAAATTATTATATTATATGGATGTGTTGGTTGTTATTTTTTATAATCATATGAGATTATAAAATTGAAATGGTTAAGTATAAACAGATATAATTTTTATATGAATTAAATATACAAATGAGATGAATTAAAGTTGAATTCAAACTAGAATTTGGAATTTAAATCCTGGGAAGTTTGAAAATATTTTCTGAAGTATATTAAAATAATATGACTTTGTTTTGAAAGGGATTTTTGAATAAAAATCATTTTTGAATGGATTCTGAAAGTGTTAAAGCACTGAACTCACTTCAGTGGCTGGGAAATAATTCTGATGATAACTGCAGCATCATCAGTGTTCATTTTCGAGTTTCTAAGTGATGGATGGCTACCTTAGAAAAGTTTTTGATGAAATTTGTTTTGAAAGAAAACAAGTGATTTGAAAATTCAAATGTTTTGAATTTGAAATGGAAATAAATATATTCGTATATATTTATGTGATTTCAGAAGGATTTGAAAGGAAAACCCAGGAATTTGAATTCTGAAGTTTAAATCTAACTTAAGCAAGTTAAATGGATCGAGGTAAATAAATTAGTGAATTCAAATTGAATAAGATTGAATAGGATTTGAATTGGGTGTAAATCATTTAGATTAAATGTGTGAAGACCAAAAGTTTTGGTGGAATTAAAATTTGTTGAAAATAATGAGTTAAGTTTCAACATAAGTGAGGTTTTGAAAAGTAATGGATTTGTACCATTTTTCCTACCTTAGCAATTTCGAGGACGAAATTATTTTAAGGGGGGAAGAATGTAACGACCCGGATTTTTTGGTCGGTTTATTTTAAATATTTAATATGGTTTTAAATATTTAATTAATAATATAAAAGAATTTTTATAGTGAATTATCGATCAAATAATCAAAATACGATTTATTTTGATAATCATCGAAACACGAGAACTGAAATAATTCAATTCAAAGATAAAACTGAATCGAAATGGTTCAGATGATCAATATATATCCTATTTAAATATAAACGATGATAATAGGAATTTATTGTTGAAGAATTTATTTGTTTTTGAATTTTAATTATATTATATTAATTTATTCTGGTTATTTATATTTACGTTCGAATTAAATATCAATATATATTCAGTTCAGTTCAGAATAACGCAATAAGATTGAAATGTCGGTCGGTCATTACATTAAAATAACGGTTCATGGATTTTAAATTAAGGAGTCGTGATATATTTTAGTATTTAATTAAAACAATATATATCCTATTAGCTGATTTTTTTCCCAAACCAAGCCGACATATCCATCTTTCACGTACAACTATTTACATCGAGCCGAAATTATTGTCTTCTGCCTTAGATATCAAAGGGACAAGTTTTAATGGCTTGTCTGTTGTTCGCATATATATAAAATCACCCAGGCCCCTTTTATCTTTCATTCTTTTCTTCCATCCGAACTACTCAGTAAAATTCAAAGGTTTCAAATTGAAAAATGGCTTTTCCCGATTCTGTTCGAATAATCGCTCCTCCAAAATCGATCAAAACAAATCGATATAAAAACTCAAATAAAATTATAAAGCTTGTTCGTGGACTTCGGTGAGGTCTAGTCTCCAAGCTGAGCTATTCGAAGATTGCGATGGGTTATTGGGGGTAATGATCATTGTGAACTGTTTTTTTGAAAGCCGAAATTAGGGTTGACGAGATTGCGGCAAGGCTCGAGAGGGCATTTCGAACGATGGTGTTGGGTTCAAGCTGCTTTGAGTCGCAACCTTCCAGAAGTGTCGAGTTCACTATTGAAGGTAATTTTGAGTTCGAATTGACAATTTTGGGGATATTGAGGTTCATGGCTTGGTGAGGGTTATTCAAGCGAGTTGACTGTGTCGATGGCGAGCGATGGACTGACAACGACCGTGGTTTCTCGTTATCGCGATGGATATCAGGGGTGCGAGTTCGATGAACGCGGTGATGGGAAAATGGGTTTTGTTTGCCTTTGCTTTAGGCAGGAAGGAAGCAGGACAGTGGTTCGAATGGAGGGACTGAGGTGGAATTGGCATGTACTGATGAAGTTGGCAGTGGGGTTTGAATATGAAGTGTTCGTTGAAATGTCGTAGTAGTGTTGATTTCAGTTTTGGGATATTCAGAGATTTGTTCATCTTTTGGTCGAGTAAAATGCGATAATCATAAGGTATATATTTATTTATTTTACAAAATTTAAATATACATAGGATATTTATTTAATTTTGCAAATAGTTAATTTAAATAAATAGCCGTATAATCGTGAAATATATAATCTTAGGTAATGGATTCATAGTCAAGCGGTATGAGATTTTAAATAGATATTCGGCAAACGAAAAATCTGGTGAGTAAATCTCACTCACCTTTTATTTAGAATTATTTTTATTCATTAAAAATAATTGTTTGATGCTTGTTTGAATGCTTTTTGGTTGATTTAAATATATATAGTTATTTAGGCTTGACTATTATATATATATATATATATGTTGGTTTGGTGGTTGGATTCCCGCAGTTTCATTAGCGGATGACCCTACGCCCACGTATATAAGTGGATCCCCTTTCTATACCGCGATATCCTGCCTCGAAGCAGGATGGGTATTACTATGTTGACTAACGTCTGTGGATGCAGGAAAACAGGTTGGAGGAATCCAACCGGATTCCTCAAAAATATATTATATGTTTGTTTGTTTGCTTGATTTCATATATTCGTATATGACATGTTAAAAATAAAATGATTGAAAATTGGGTGATTTGATTGTTTTAAATATCACTGGGCTAAGTTTTAATTTATAAAAATATCATGGAAAGAATATTTGAGATTAAAGGGAAATTCTATTTTAAAAATAGAATTTGAGATTTGAGTAGAATAAAAATATTAACTTGTATTTTTAAAAAAGAAATAAAACAAGTAGTTCCTTTATAAACAAAGTTTATAAATATTTCATTTATAAACGAAGTTTATAAATAAAGTGAAATGAATTATCATGTGATAATTCAGAAATAAAAATTCAAGTGTGAATTTAAAAGGGGAAAATTTATTTTTCCAAATAGAAATTTTATTTCAAATGAATTTGAAATGGACTTGTTTAAATTTATAAACAAGTAAAATAAATGGTGCTTGTAAATGAAAAGGAAAATTATCATTGGATAAATCGAATCTTTAAATTCAAATGTGAATTTAAAATAGAAGTGGGGAAAATCGTTTAAAGAAATAAACGATGGAATTTATTCTGATGTTCAGAATATAAGTTGAACGTAAATAAATCAACAAGGATTTATGATTTGAATTCGATTTATTCGAATTTAATTAAATAGAAGTTAAATTGAATATGGACATAAAATTTGGTGTCATATAGATAAGTTATAAGGAATAGAAATTTCCAAAGTAAGATTTTGGTTTTAAATAGATTTTGAAATAGACTTTTTTAAATAAACAAGGAAATTTATAAAATGGTATTTATAAATAAAATGAATAAATAATCAAGAGATAATTTAAATATAGAGATTTGAAAAAAAAGAAATTGAATAGAGTTTGAAAATAGTTTTGAATATAGAAATCCAAACGAAGTTTGAAAATAGATTGGAATTCAAATAGGAATAAATTGGAATTTGAATTCAAAGGAATTCAAATAAAATTTGAATTCAAAGGAATTCAAATGGATTTGAATAAAGAAAGTTCAAATGAATTCAAATATAGAGATTTGAAAATAATGAAGTTTAACTATAAGATTTGGAAATAGAAATTGAAGATAGAAATTTAAGCGAAATGTGGATATATAAATTGAATAAGAGAAATTCAAATAGAAATTTGAATAAGAGATTTGAAATAGAATTTGAATATAGGAATTCAAATGAAATTTGAATATAGGATTCAAATAGAAAATTCAAAGGGAATTTGAATGTAGAAATTCAAATGGAGTTTGAATATATGAAATTCAAAGGAAATTCAAATATAGAATTTGAACGTAGAAGTTCAAATGGGATTTGAATAAAGGAAATTTGAACATAGAAATTCAAATAGAATTTGAAAAAAATAGAAGTGAATTGAAATTTGAATATAGAATTTCAAATAGAAGTGAAATAGATCGGAAATATTATGTCGAATTGGAAAATGGAATTGATATATAGTAAAATATATCAGAGTAGAGTTGAATTTATTTAAACGTAGTTTTAAAACGTTTTTATATATAAATATAATTAAAACGAACTCGCCGCAGTGCTGCAGCTCGTAAATTGGCGATTCGAACTTCAATTGAGTATATAGAACTCAATTGAAGTCGGAATTCTTTGAAACAAGAAACGTCAGGACCAATTTGATAATAGTTTTCTAATGAAAGAGAAAAATCTGGATTTCGTCGTATAGATTTTGAGTTATGTCAAAATCAAATTTTCAGAAAAGCAGCGCCATAACCATTTAAAAACCATAACGGTTTATTTAATTTTATAAAAGGATTTTAAGCGAATAAAATCCGAATTTCTATTTAGAAAATTTCAGATTTG
Source organism: Allium sativum (assembly GCA_030737875.1). Lineage (NCBI taxonomy): Eukaryota > Viridiplantae > Streptophyta > Magnoliopsida > Asparagales > Amaryllidaceae > Allium > Allium sativum. Next base: position 564,936,272 of record CM060915.1, read on the forward strand.
AGTTGTAGATTATACGTGAACTTAGGTAGAGTATATGAAGATTTTAATTTATGTGCCCGACAAAAAGGTACATGTTTAAATTCATATATGAGATTTTATGCGCCGTATCGGCAAGCCACTTGGCTATTTCCTTTTTCTTTTGGATTGGTGAGGGCCATGGGAGACTTTTTGAAATATCCTGAAGTTCCCGGTACAAGGGAGGTTATGGCGAATTTTTCCGGGAATTTAAGGAGTTAGAATATTTTTAAGAAATTTTGATAGTTAGAAATCAATATATCAATATATATTGAATCCGATAAGGAAAACGAATTTGAAATAAAATATTATAACCATAAAGGAAATCGATAAGTTGGAGATAGAAAGAGGAACATATATATACGTTTAAAAATGAATAATTGGGGTTTTATAGTTTGTTTATTCGGGGTTAGTGGTTTTGCCGTTTTGAAGTTAATGATGGTTTCAGTCAAGGTCTGAGAGGTAATTTTACCCCATTTTGATTGATTTCATTTTTAATTGATAAATAGCAGGATCCAGTCTCGAAGAGAAGTGTTTGAAAAAGGGTTGGTTGAATAAAATATCTTGGATTGTTGTAACGATGTTTTATACAGCATTCGCTTTAACCCAAGTGATGGAATTTTGGAAATATAAAGGTAAATATTTCCTGAGTATAATTAAGATAGTCGGGAAAGAGATAAGTGATTGAAATTGTTTCAATTTCAAATAGAATATATTTTCTAAGTGTAGGAAATAATAGAAGGCGAGATATATAAATGTTTTCCAAAGAATGTAAGAGACCGTGATGATAATTGAAAATATTTGTTTAACAAATATTGATAGGGAAATGGAGAAGAGATTTAATTAATGAAATATTAATTAAAGATCCCAGTGATTTGTTTGATATGTTGGATGAACACTTGTTTTTATTCGATAGTTAAATCACAGACTATCGAAGTTTTTGACCATCGATGTCAATATGGAGAGACCGGTTGTATTATTATCCGTGAACCACTCTGTATTGGCAGTAGCGTTGCGAATCAGATTATATGAAAATAACCGAAGATGGAGTGAATTGCAAGGGCTTTTTCTATAAATAGAAATTGTGCCTTCGGTTTCGTTCAATCCAAGAACGAACGTAAATGGACGAATGCCTGACAAAGTATTTCCAATAATCTAATATATTGGTCTGTATAAATATACATGGTGGCAACGGATTTATTCCCTTAGCATAACATCCAGAATATTTGTGCAAATCAATGAGTGATTAACGGATCCGACAATGTGGCATTCAAAGTGATGGTGCTATCAATGAATAGAAAGTAATCGTAGCCTCAGGCCTCAACAATTGGGAAATGACAAAAATCGGGCAGGCAGCATGGCTATGTGGGTCGCTCCCATTAGGATGTATAATCACCTATCTAGAGATTCATTTAATTTCTTATTATGTTCGATACTGTCCCATTCGGGAAACGGTTGCTGATCCCAACCGTTGGTGATATACATTTGATACACTCAAGCGAAATGAGTGGTCGGCCATGTGTGGGCCGGGTTGCAAGATGTTCTTGTTGAACCCAGTGTATTCCTCTCTAGAGATACACTAGCGGAAGGTGGTTCCATACCTTGTCATGTTGGAAATCCAATCTCCAATAAGCGCCATGCGGTTTTTGCTTTTATACTATGTATGTGGAGCGTGAGATGCAAGCGTTCCACTAGATTCTATTTATTTGATGTAGACATTATTATAATATCACTGGATTTTTGTATCAAAGTGTTTTGGGTTATAGTAAGGTAAAAACCGTCCATGTTTATGTGTGGGCTGGTCTTACTATTATCTTTTCTTTCGAAAAGATTTTGAAAGTTAAACAAATGGATGGAGTTTACTCACACCAGTCCCATGACTGACCCAGAGTTTATTTTGTTTGTTTTCCCTAAACTCTTGGGTGCCCAAATTTGTACGGGCAGTCGAGTAGTCGGGATTTTACAGATTCACTTGGAAGAGATGGAAGCAGGAGGCTTCACAAGTTAGCTATAGACTATCATATCTCCGCTGTGTATTGTGTTGTATTTGGAAACAGGTGTTTATAACTGTTCCAGGAATAACTGTTATGCTCTGATACTGGTATGTATGTCCAGTTACTGATTTGCATTTTCAAAAGTTATGTTATATAATATATTTTATTCGTTCCGCTGTGAGTTTGTGATCTTCAATTTTTTCTATTCTAATATTTCTTTCTTTCTATTTCTCATCCTCTAACTTCTTTCTAATAATGATTCATATTTCTGTGCAATTTGAGTTGGACGTGTGGTATTATTGGTCGACTCAAATAGTATGGATTTGCGGTCCTTTACAATCCCAATGCTCGACTAGTTGCTGTGTTGTACACAAACTCAACTAAATGTAGATGGACTTCCCATGATCCCCCGAAGTCTAATACACAAGTTCTTAGGAGATCTTCCAAAACACGGTTAACCCTCTTGGTTTGACCATCAGTCTGTGGATGATGAGCCATACTCAAACACAATACGGTTCCCAAAGTCTCTTGCAGACTCTTCCAAAATCCAACAGTGAACAATGGATCTCGATCACTGACTATACTCTTCAAGATAACATGGAATTGAACTATCCATTTTATATAAAGCTCAGCCAACTTCGATGATGTCCTAGTCGATCTGTAGGAATAAACCTTGCACTTTTGGTCAAACGATCCATGATGACCCAAATTCCTTCATTTTCTGCCCTTGTTCTGGGTAGTCCATGGATATCTACTCCCACTTCCACGTAGGAGCTTCTAATTGTTAAAGAAATCCACTTGGCATCTTCTGTTCAGCTTTCACCAACTGACAGTTTATACACTTGGAAATGAACTTTCCAATATCCCTTTTCATCCCTTTCTAGAAGTAAGATCGTTTCATGTCCCGATACATCTTATTACCACCAGCATAGATCGTCAACTTTGAGTGATGACATTACCTCAGAATCTTATCTCTCAATCTGTTGATATCAGGAACAACTAGTTGTCCTTTCTTTCGAAGCCAACCCTCTTGATCGAACTCGAACTATTTATCCTTTGGTTTCAACCTCTGGATAATCTCGACAAGCTTTGCATCATGCTTTTGGCTCCCTCCAATCCTTTCGATGAGAGTAGGTCCTATCGATAAACTTGCCAACATTTTAGGTTCCAACTCACATTGTAGTCTGAAATCACATCCTGCCAAAAACTCGAGGTTCTTCCATCCCGAAAACATTGCTCCTAAGCTTGCATGTCTTCGACTCAATGCATCTGCTAGTGCGTTACCTTTACTAGGAGTATAGGCTATACCAAAATCATATGATGCCAGAAACTCTAACCAACGTTGTTGCCGAAGATTCAAATCCTTTTGGGAGAAAAGATACTTCAATGACTTGTGATCCATAAATAGCTCGAATCAAACTCCCAATAGGTAATGTCTTCAGAGCAAACATGGTCGCTGCCACCTCCAAATCATGAGTTGGCTAACTCCTTTCGTGCGGCTTCAGCTGTCCACTTGAATAGGACACAACCTTATCCTTCTGCATCAGCACTACTCCAAGTCCAGTACAACATTCATCGGTGTATATCACCATTTCTTCATTCCCACTTGGAATCGCCAAAGCAGGAGCACTCGTCAGTCGCTCTTTCATGATTCTGAAAGCTTTCTTAAACTTTTCATCCCATGTGAACACCTGATTATTCTTCGTCAATCCTATTAATGGTGTAACTATCATGGAGAAGTCCTTTATAAAACGGAGATAATATCCTTCCAACCCAAGAAAACTCCTAACATCAATCGCATTCTTAGGTCTATCCCAGTCTTGGGTTGCTGCCACTTTAGCAAGGTCAACCACTATTCCATTTCTAGAAACAACATGGCCTAAGTACATCACTTCACTCTTCCAGAAGTGACACTTTGAAAAATTAGCCTTCAGCTGATGCTTTCGCAAGATTTCCAAAACAACTCACAAGTGCATCTTATGCTCTTCCTCATTCTGAGAGTAAACCAGAATATCATCCACGAACACAAGAACAAACTTGTTCAACTGATCTTTGAAAACCCTATTCATAAGATCCATGAAATACGCTGGTGCGTTAGTCAACCCAAATGGCATCACTAACCATTCAAAGAAACCGGATGGTATCCTAAAAGCTGTCTTTGACACACTATCTTTTGCCACCCTCAACTGGTGAAATCCCGTTGCCAAATCCATCTGAGAAAACACTTTGGCTTCGTGAAGTTGATCGAAAAAGTCATCGATCCTCGGCAATAGATACTTATTATTTTTAGTCACCTTATTCAGCTCACGATAATCCACACACAATCTTAAAGATCCATCTGCATTGAAACACAATTGGTGCACCCTATTCGGACACACTTCTTCGAATGAATCCTTTTCCCAAAAGTTCACGTACTTGCACCTCTAACTCTCACTGTTCCTTAGGCACCATCTGCCTAAAAGGCATGACGATAGATCTAGCACCCTTGACCAAATTGATTCTGAACTCAATCTCGCGATGCGGTGGCAAACCATTGACTTCTTCAAAGACATCCTCAAACTCATTAGCGATCAGCACTGATGGCAAGTCTTCTTGTGAAATCACAAGAGAATATAAAAAGCTCACAAAGGCACCATCTTCGGGCTTACATCAAATCAAAACCCTTCACTCTTCCATATTCCCGACTCTCACCTCAAGCTTCTCGCAATTCACTCTTACCGCATACCTCTTGATCCTATCCATGCCCAATATGATCCAAACCTAACGAAGTTCAAAACAAAGCAATCACACACAAAGGAGTAACCATGACTTGATAACACAAGACCACGACAAAGCATACAGAGGCTTGACGAACCCCCAACTGGATTAGTCATAACCAAAGGTCTATCGAAAATCTCGAGTTCCAAACCCAAGCGGCACACGAGCTCGTCACAAATGAATGAATGAATGCGATGCTCCAGTATCAAACAACATATGAACTGAAACACCCTTAATGGTAAGAGTACCACGACACCCTTCCCCTTCTCCTCTGCAGTAGGATCCCCTGAAGAAGATGGCACATCTTCCAAAGCATAAGCGTTCACTATCTACTTCCCTTTCACTAGCTCCGGACAATCCTTCTTATCATGCCCAGGTTTTCCACACTTGAAACACTTCTTTTCAACTTTAGGATTCTCACATTCATTATAAAATGGACCTTATGTTGGCAGTTGTAGCAAACCACCTCACTTTTAGGTTTCTTCTTGGCATCCTTGCCTTTCTGCGATTGCAGCTTTCCCTTCTTGTGTTATTACCACCCTGTTGTGGTTTCGAGGCTTCCTTGGTTGCAACAACAATAGCCTCTTCTTCTTTGGATAATAAACTTTCATGTCTCATAGCTTTTTCCACTATTTTCTCATACGGGTCATCCAGATGATCAACCAATGGCCTCTACATATAGGTATCCAAATCCATAACAAACTTCTCGTTCTTTTGATAAGGAGTTTCGATATACGAATGAGCAAATTTGGATAAGGCCTCAAAATTAGAAACATAATCAAGCACTGGTCGACCATTCTGCTTCAGCTCCACAAGCTTCTTGAAAAAAACAGACTTCTGAGAATTAGAGATAAACTTCATCCCAAACTTGACTCGGAACTGATCCTACGTGATCTCATCTTCCGGAGTCTCCAAAGCGACAAAGTTCCACCAATCCATGGCTCTGCCTTGCAATTGTCTCGATGCAAGCTTCCTCTTCATTGCATCATCTATTCCCAAGTCTCCGAAAATCCGTACACAAGCATCTAACAACCCTTGAACTTCTTACGTCTACTCTATCCTCTTAAACGACTTTCCTCCCAGAGAGGTGAAATCCTTGCACTACTTTGCGACTAGGAACCTGCACTTGAACTCCTACATCTATTGCGGTTGTATCTGGAGCGGTAGCCCTCCTCATGATCGCTACCATCATGGCCTCGAACATAGCTAGGTAGTCTAGTATACCTCCATTTCCCACTCTAGAAACAATCTCCTCCCTAGCAGCATGTCTCGATGGTTGACGACTCATTCTAAATCTGTAATATAAAATGATTAGCCCATAAACGACAAAAACTGCTGATAGAGTTCAACGCTATTATACTATACACTAATATATAGTATACATCCATCAGAAATCTACAAATACGTCTCTTATACGTAATTACGTCCGCGAACCTTCGCTAAAATTGATAACCAGATCTCTGATACATAATGTGGCGGCCGCCAACAACTCCTGCACTTTAACAAGGGAAATGATACGCTGAAAGGTGTGCCAGGCAGCTCTGGACGATCATCAAAGTAAGATAACACATGTGGAAGTCGTCGTACAACTCACAACGCAAGGATAAAATATAATAAAACATATATAGCAGGCAATAATAGTGAAGCAGAATTGAGCAGAATCCTAAACCCTTTCATAACACCATGAAATATCCAATACAAATTTGGATGCACTATAAGTGCCTATACAATGAGCCTCACTATAACAATCAGAGAAAACATCAAACAGCGGAAATCATCAAATAATAGATAGTAGAGAATAATACGCCAGTCTCCTGCTCGTCATCGCATAAAAGAATCATCCTCATCAAAATCCATCAGTTGTCACCTGCTACTCATTCTGCCCATCTACAATAGGATGAAAAGCCCAAGGTAATAAGAAGGAAACATAAAACCTTGAGTTAGACAATAGTCTTAGTGAGCGATAAAACAACTATCTAACATCATCAATAAAGTATATGAGAATAGGCAGATTAACTAACCAATCTACCAAATTGTAACGACCCAGAAAATCTGAACCAAATTTAAAATTTTAAATTGGCTAAAATAATGGATTTTAAATATTTAAAATAAATATTTTAAATAATGGCAATGAAAAGTTGAGTTTGAATCGACAATTGAAAACGAATATAATTAATTCTAATTATAAACAAGGCTTGAAAAGGCGCTGCAGTTTCAATAATTGAATTCAAACTTTGTCGGACTGTACCGGGTGCAAAACAAAACGGATTTTAGTGAAACCAAAAATATTTAAATCTGTTAGTGAATACCTTTCTAACGAATCTGAAAAATCGAATTTTCATAACGAAAAGCAAAAGTTATGGCCGAATGAATTTTCAGAAAGGTCGCAATGGAATTTATATAGCCCGTGAAATTGGCCATTTTGTATACGACCTCGGAATTCGACGAAACCACTTTGGTTGGATCCAGGATGTGAAGTTATTGCTAGGTTTCAAATTTCATAATTTTTGAAGCTAATATGTGAGCGTGGCAAAGGAAAATGTGTTTTGGGTCAATTACAGTTAAATTGGATCGACCAGAAATGGGCCTTTTTGCAAACGGTCTCAGAATTCGACGAAACTAGTTTTGTTGGGACCGTATCGTCAAAACATAGCTAGATTTATTTTTCTGGAATTTTTCGAATTAGTTTGTGGCCCTGGAAAATTGAAATGTACGTTCAAATTAAATATTGAATATTTTATATTTTAATTTGAAGGAAAACTGACTGAAACAGTCGAATGGGCCTTCGAAACATATTCCATTGTGTTCGGAATGGGGGTAAAACACAATGGACGACAGTCGTTGGGTTTGGATTGGGGTTCGCAGGAGGCAAGGGGTATTTTCGGATTTTAGAACTTTATAAATAAAAAAATAAAAAACCCTATTTGTCCACGTCAGCCCCCCCGCCCGCGTCTTCTCTCCCCCCCCCCCCCGATCGCGATTAACGGCGATTAAGCCTTCGCCATTTCCCGACCAAATTCCGATCGAACCAAGGCGTTTCAACACCTCCGCCAGTTGAAGCTTTTGAAGCCCTCTCCACCGCCTTCAAATCCGACCCCGCCACGCCACCTATCGCCTCGCCATCGTTGAGCACGACCCCTCGAAAGTCGCGCCCTTTGAAGGCCCGCCGCCGTTCAGATCGGAGTTCGAACTCGACGTGGCACACCTGCGTGGGAAGCTCTATCCAAGGGCGACAACGTGACACCCTCCGATCGTCTCCACGCTGCTCGGTTTTCGCGAATTCTTCAACCCTAGATTAGAATCTTCAAAGGAGGTATACGGTTTATATTATTTGAACTGATTTCAACAGTTTTAAAGTGTTGCAAACTTCTAAAAATCATATCTTTTTCGTTCGTTAACGAAATTCGATGAAACAGGAAACATCGTGACCGTGAGGATGTCTTCTGCATTTTAGAAGAGACCGCATATTTTTCTGAGCCTTCTGCTATTTTTGGTGGAGTGGAACCCAATGTGAGATTTCTAATTTATAAACGATATGGAAAACGACGTTGTATAAATTATATAGTCGATGTATGTGTTATATAAGCGTTGTACACCTCTTGTATAAGCGTTGTATAAGTTATACGTTCGATGTATAAGTTATATATGCGTTGTAAAAATTATATATGTGTTGAAATAGAAGTGAATTGCTATATATATATATATATACGCCCCTCGTCCACAAACCATGGACGATATTAATTGGTTGTGATTGGTGTGAAAATTGATTGATAGCGAATGGTTGTTTGGGATTGTTTGTGGTTGATATTGATTGATTGTGGTTGAAAAATACCCATTTGTGGTTGAGAAATATTTGGTTGAAACCACATAGGATTAGTTTGTGGAAATGAAATAAATATATACATGCCGCCTGCGTGCGAACTAGATGCATGATCCCCATTGTCAAAAACCGTGAGGTTTTAAGGTAGAGCGAGGAGCCGTACTAGGGACGGTCCCGGTTTTAACTACCCTGCCGTTATGCTGCCGAAATTTTGAATAATATTCATGTGTTTGAATTATTTTCATTTGCTGAAACTATATTTATTCGTTGAATAGAAAACCTTCATGTGTTGAATCGATATTCATTCGTTGATTAGAAATTCATGTGTTGAATGGTATTCGTGTTTTAAATATAAAAATCACATTTTTATCTATATATAGAAACTATAGAAAACCTTCATGTGTTGAATCGATATTCATTCGTTGATTAGAAATTCATGTGTTGAATGGTATTCGTGTTTTAAATATAAAAATCACATTTTTATCTATATATAGAAACTATAGAAAACCTTCATGTGTTGAATCGATATTCATTCGTTGATTAGAAATTCATGTGTTGAATGGTATTCATATTTTGAAATAAATTGTTTCATAATAAAAATCACCTTTTATCAACTATATGGACTATGTAAAATAATCTCGTTTTAAAAGAAATTGTTTTATAAGAAAAATCATATTTTTAACACCTATATAAACTATATAAAATATCAGTGTTTTGAAATGAATTGTTTTACAATAAAAATCACATTTTTTATTATATACATGAATCGTTGAAATGTGAAGTGTTAAAAATAGCAACTCGTTCAAATAGCTAACGACATGATTTTGCCTATGCATGCAACATTAGAATGAATGGTATTTTTAAACCAAATGGAATCAAATATGTAGTTGAATGGAAAATGATAAGTGATAAGAACTGTATATATGTACATGCATATTTATTGAACAGGTTATAGCAAAAGGGGCTAGAGAAGAGGAATAAAATTTTGTGCCCGACAAATAGGTACGCATTTACTATTTTGTTTGGGTGATGATTTTATGAGCCTGTTGGCTAGCCGCTTGGCTTTTTCTTTTTCTTTTTGACATGAGACGCCCGTGTGGCTATTTGGGAATTTTCCCAGCCCCTCCCGTACAAAGGAGGTTATGGCGAAATTTTCCAAAATTTAAAGGCGTTGGTGAAATTGTTGAATGAACTATACTTATATAAATATATAAATATAAATAAAATTAAAACGAAACGTGGCCGTGCAGTTCGTGTTTTGAAACCGTGATTTCAAACAACTAGTGGGGGAAATCCGACCATTGGATTTTCCCAAAACCGCAACCGTCGGGTTCGCCTTGGAAATATCTTTCCAACGGCACCAACCTTGTAAAAATCCAACGGTTGGATTGTCTGAAATGTTTAATTCCAATCTGAAGAAAAACAGCGCCAGAAATGATTATATATATATATATATATATAAATATAATTATATTTAATCGAATAATGACGCTGCAGTTCGTATTTTGAAATCGAAACCTCAAACGATTGTACCGGGAGATCCGACCGTCGGATTTTCCCGAAACTGGAACCGTTGGATTCGTTTTGAAAAGATCTTTCTAATGATGTAAATTTTGTAAAGATCCAACGGTTAGATTTTCAGATATGCGTAAATCAAATCTGAAGAAAAATAGCGCCACGGCCGCGTTATGGCCCGAAGCGTCGTTTTGACTAAATTGGCTATTTTAAAATAAATAAAAATAGCGATAAATTGTTATAAAATATCATAAACGATATGGAATGGAAATAAACTGAATTTGCTCGATTTATGTGGCTTTTGATGGTGGAATGTGTTTGGTGTGCAAAATACATAAAAAAAACAAGTTGGTGTTGTCGATTGATTTAACCATTGAAATAAATTGATTTGAAATTCTAAAAATACGTGAATTATTTGAAAAGGCCGAGTTAATTCTCATTTCAAATAATTGACCGACGATTGAAAGTCGAAGATGAAGACGGTGGTCGAAGACCGGAGATCTTCACCTCGTTTGGATGGTAACCGAGGTCCTGATTGGGAGGCATCCCGAAATATGGATAATGAGTGGTGATCGTCCAGACGTACGTGGTGATCGATGGGTTAGCGAGGTATTTAGTGCCTCCGGTTTCGTTCAGACCCAGAACGGACTTGTAAATGGACTGTGTGTCTGACATTGGGTTTTATTCTGTGTTGATTGATCTCTATTAAATATACATCTGCTTGGCGGCGGAGAATTTATTCTTTTGCTTAACGCCCTTCTCTGAAACGCACGAGCTCAGAGGTTGTATATCGATGGACATCAGTCGCATGGCATGAATTGCTAGTGTGGCATGCTTAAGTGGCAAATGATCAGGGCTTCTGTTGAAAAGCAAAGTCTTGTGGTGATGATCAAAGCACCGCCTGTGTGGCGTAGCTTTGTGTATAACGTGGAATCGCGAGCCTCACACCCCGGTATGAATCAGAAACGGGAGAAGGACCTCAGGGAGGGCATGCGTTTCTTCCTAGCTAGGGTGGTGTCAGTGACCTACCAGCCCTGACATTTATATACTTTTCACCTATGTGGTTGTTGCTGTTGCGAGGCACCTCGGTTTGATCGGACGATCCGGGTCCGATGGAGTCATTCGTTGGCTCGTTTACGCCCCAAAGGGAGAGGAAACGTATTGTTCAGGCATTTTAATCCACATCGGTGGACCGGCCCTGTCGCTCCAAGGGCCCACCTGAGTCTGGGTCCTGTGGCTCGGGCTAGAGAGTCACGAATTCGGTAAGGACTATCTTTTGCCTTGGTTCATGACGGAAATCCAATTTCCAAATACGTGACTGTGCGGTTTTGATTGTATATATATATATATGGCGACATGATATTTGGTACCCATGCCGTCTATGATTGATAGTTATGATTTGAAATTGTTTTCAAAACATATGAACACTAGCAATAATATCAAATGCCTTTGTTTTATTCGTATCAAGCATATTTTGGCCGTTATAAGGTAAATACTCTATCCTCCGGTTTGCGTTGCATTGTGTGATGGGAACTGAGTCTTATAATGGCTTCATTTTTATAAAATGCATTGCGTTGTTTAAAAGAAAGATTTTCTTTAAAGCACTGGCAATCCAATGGAGTAAACCCGTTCCACGAAAGTGGCGTGGTCCTGTGATTAGCCAAATTATATATGTGTTGAGTGGATTTCTCATACCAGTCCCATGACTGACTCGTAGTTTGTTTCACTTTCAAACTCGGGTGCCCCTTTTTCTACACGGGCAGCCTTGTATTCAGGTTTAGCGGGTTCTTTCTGGATAGCTGGAGCTGAAGATGGATTCTATCATTTATCTCTTTTTATGCTGTTCAGCTCCTATTGTACATATTTTGTTTGTTTTCCGTTGTAGACATTTATGTATAGCTGAACTGTATTTTTACTAAGTATGATCCTGTATACTGTGTAACTCTGATGATTACTTTTAACCAGTATATTCTATTGTTCATTATCTGGTGTGTTTATTTAATTTTGTTCTGCTATTATCTGTTTACGTGTTATATTCCACGGATTACCCTTGCCGCCGTCAGTACGGGGTTTGGGGTCGTCTCATTTGGTATCAGAGCTTTATTTAAGCTTAGTTCTGGAATATAACATTTGAACGAACTCGTCAGAAATAGAACCAGTAGTGTTCTAGGACGGGTAACTCTATACAGATAGGTTCAGTAATATCCTAGTATGAGTAGCAGAATGAAATAACACATCGATAGACACATTTACATTGAAGTATATGTTTCTATATTTTAAATTATCTTTTCTGTGACCTGACACTTGATCTGCTGTTTGCAGAAGTACTAGAAAATGAGTGTCAGAAACAGAAGGAATACAGAACCGGATATTGAGGCCATATTGATCAAATATCGAAATATGGGTGGAATACCGTTCTCTGGTGAAGAATCTATTATGAAGACACATGCTTGGATTCGTTCGGCTGAAAAGATCTTTGATGGTTTAAAGCTGAGGGATGACCAGAAAAGATTACTGGCATCCTGGGCACTCAAAGATGAAGCTTTGTTCTGGTGGGAATCGGTTATAGAGAATAATCCAGAAGGTGATATCACCTGGGACAGATTCAAAGTGACTTTCCTAGAAAGATTTACTCCTCCAGAAGCGACTGAGCGATTATGCGATGAGTTTTCTTATCTGATACAAGGTGACATGACCATCCCAGAATATCATAAGAAATTCAACGAACTTTCTCACTTTGCTCCTCATCTGATTAAAGACCCAAAGAGGAAAAATCTGAGATTTATTCACGGGCTTCAAAGAAAATATCAGAACAGTGTAATGAGGAACGTGAAGCTCCCCTTTTCTGAAATGATTTATATGGCTTATCAGTATGAAGATCTCCATAAGAAAGGAATGTTATGCGACGAAGAAGAAGTCAGTTCTAGTGACAAAGCAGAGTCGGAAACTGATATTCCTGAAGCTAGTACGACGTCTGAGATCAGTAAGAAGCCCAGTGCCAAGAGGAAAAGGGCTGAGTCAGGGAAAGAACTCGTAACGACTGTCGTATGCAATAACTGCAATAGGCAAGGACATCTCTCGATAAGTTGCAGATCTCTAAAGAAACAAGTAAAGGATGGGTCTAAATCCGGTAAGAGGTTACAAGAGAAAAGAGGATGCCATAAGTGTCATCAGGTTGGGCATATTGCGAAAAACTGCCCGCTATCTCAGAAATCTGAAACAGTACAAGTGAATGAAGTGGCAGAAGTGCCTGCATCTTCATCTGCTCAGGGAAGGTCTGATTTTTTAGAAGGCACGCTCAATGTCAAGAACATTCCAGTTAAAGTACTGTTTGATACTGGCGCGTCACGAAGCTTTATTGCAAAGAGTGCAGTCAAGAAATTGGATTTGAAATTAAAGAAGCTCAAAGAACCAATGATGGTCCAAAATCCAGTTGGGGGTTCCATCAATCTCAGTTGGATCTGTGCAGTACCTATCTCTTTTTCTTGCTATAAATTCCCTATTATCTCTATCGTCATGAATTTTAATGAATTCGATCTTATTCTGGGATTGGATTGGCTGACCAAATATGAAGCAGAGGTTAGATGCGCCGAGAGAGTTGTAAAGGCAAAGGCACAATCGGGGAATTATATAACCATACCTTGTGAAGGCCCGACATCAAATAGAAAGGACTTCTGGGCAGCTTTGAATGTTTCTCCAACTCAAATAGAAAATACCCCTGAAGTCGCAGAGAATATTCCTGACCTCATCAAAGATATTCCGGTCGTCAAAGATTATGCGGATGTGTTCGAAGAAGTTGTTCGCTTGCCTCTGCAGAGAGAAATAGATTTCAAGATTGCTTTGATTCCGAATGCAAGGCCGGTAGTTCACGCTATTCGAAGAATGTCCTTGAAAGAGAAAGAGGAATTAGACAATCAAACACGACAGCTCGTATGGAAGGGTCTGATCAGACCCAGTTTCTCTGATTGGGGTGCAGCAGTGGTATTTGTCCCAAAATCTGACAGTACTCTACGGCTATGCGTGGATTATCGTGATTTGAACAAACAGACAATAAAGAACAAATATCCATTGCCGCGAATTGATGATTTGTTGGATCGATTAAATGGAGCACAAGTGTTCTCAAGAATGGACCTAGCTACAGGTTTCCATCAACTTCGAATTGCCGAAGAGTGTGTTCCAATGACAGCATTCAGAGGTCCCAACTTATTCTACGAGTGGTAAGTAATGCCGTTCGGCTTATGTAACACTCCAGCTTACTTCGTCGATCTGATGAATAGAGTGTTCAGAGGAGTTTTGAATAAATTTGTTCTGGTTTTTATTGACGATATTCTAATATTCTCCAAATCAAAGGCCGAACATGAAAAGCATTTGGAACAGGTTCTAGAAATTCTGAGAAGGAATGTATTGAAAGCAAAGTTTTCCAAATGTATATTCTGGCAAGATGAAGTAAAATTTCTAGGCCACGTCATATCGAAAGAAGGAATCGCTGTGGATCCAAGCAAAATCACAGCTATTCAGAATTGGAAACAGCCCAGTACCCCCACTGAAGTCCGCAGTTTTCTCGGATTGGCTAGCTATTACCAGAAGTTCGTTAAAAAAATTTCAAAGATATCTGGCCACTTAACGAAGCTTACAAAGAAGCATTCTAAATTCAAATGGACTCCAGAAAGTGAGGAGGCTTTCGAAGAGCTAAAGTTAAGACTAACGACTACTCCAGTGTTAACCATCATCGATGGCAATCAGGATTTGAAAGTCTGGACTGATGCTTCTAGAGAAGGCCTTGGCGCAGTGTTAATGCAAAGGGGCCAAGTGATTGCTTATGCTAGCCGTCAACTGAAGCCGCACGAGAAAAACTATGTAACTCATGATCTTGAGTTATTGGCTATAGTATTTGCCTTGAAAATCTGGAGACACTATCTTCTAGGTGAGAGATTTGAACTGTTTACAGATCACCGGTCGTTAAAGTATTTGTTCACCCAGAAGGACTTAAATCTGAGGCAGCAACGTTGGCTGGAGTTTCTTGCAGCATATGACTTTGAAATTATATACACTCCAGGGAAAGCCAACGTCGGGGCAGATGCGTTGAGCCGAAAGAATGAAATGATCGCCAGTTTTATTATCACGGCTTCATTGATAGATAAAATATCTTCTCTTCAGGAGGATGATCACTTCATTCAGAAGATCAGAGATATAATTCAACAAGGCGAAACCTCGAGTTTCCAAGTTGACGAGGAGGGGTTTCTAAGGCTGAAAGGTCGAATCTGTGTCCCTAACATTCCTGAGCTTCGAAAGGAAGTACTGGATGAATGCCACAAGTCAAAACTTAGTATCCATCCGGGAGTAGGCAAAATGTATAATGACATCAAATGCACTTTCTGGTGGAAGTCGATGAAGAGGGACATTTCTTTATATGTTAGCCGATGCCCTACTTGCCAACTAGTCAAAAGCGACCAACAGAAGCTAGCTGGATTATTACAACCGCTAGAAGTTCCTGGTTGGAAGTGGGAACATATTTCTATGGATTTCATTGATCGTCTGCCCAGAACCAGAAAAGGGGATGACAGTATTTGGGTGATCGTAGATCGCTTCACGAAGACCGCCCATTTCATACCTGTCAGATCAAATAGAACTGCTTAGAGTCTGGCGCAGATTTACTTCAGGGAAATAGTTAGACTACATGGAGTGCTTCTCAGTATAGTCAATGATAGAGATACAATATTTACTAGCAAATTCTGGGAAGCATTCAAGTTGAGCTCGGAACGAAGTTGAACTTGAGCACCGCTTATCATCCTCAGACAGACGGTTAGACTGAGAGGGTGAATCGTATTTTAGAAGATCTATTGCGGGCTTGTGTTATAGATTTCGGTGGATCATGGGAAGACCATCTGCATTTGGCTGAATTCTCTTATAACAATAGCTACCAGGCGAGTCTGACAATGTCGCCATTCGAAGCATTATATGGTAGACCGTGCCGATCTCCTGCTTGTTGGGTCGAACTAGGTAATAGACTTGTGTTGGGTCCTGATATGATTCGAGAAGTTGCCGACAAAGTCGATTTTATCAAGAAACGATTACTCGCCGCTCAAAGCCGACAAAAGAGCTACGCCGATAGGAGAAGAAGAGATATATCTTTTGTTGTTGGCGACTATGTATATTTGAAAGTATCGCCGATGAGAGGAGTAATCCGGTTCGGTAAAACTGGAAAGTTAGCGCCCAAATTCATTGGTCCGTTTCCTATTCTGGAACGGATCGAAACTCTCGCTTATAGGGTCAAACTGCCTGACTGGTTGCCTGGAGTTCATGATGTATTTCATATATCTCAACTTCAAAAGCACGTTCATGATCCAGACTTGATCGTGGAAGAAGCAGCTCAGCAGGATATTGAAATTACTCCAGAATTGGCTGTGAGAAGAGAGCCGCTAAAGATTATCGGCAAAGAAACCAAAGAGCTGAGGAACAAGAAGGTTCACTTAGTCAAAGTGCAATGGAGTGGAGATCCGCGAGATTGTACTTGGGAAACCGAGGAGAGCATTCAGAAAGCTTATCCTATATGCCGAGTGGATATCTCTGATTGACTCCGGTGCAAGGTACATTTACCCTACTTTGCATTACCAATCATTTCTCTATTCTGTTGTTATTTTCTTTCCATGGGTGTGCACTTTTAATTCTATAGTCTGAATGATTTTAAAAGAATATATGAATTAATTTGTATGGTTTTGAAAAGTTAAAAACAATTTGATTGTTGCTTGTGTTGTGTGATTGTAGATGTGATTAATTAAAATTACTGAAACAATAGTTAATTTAATTAATAAGAGAATGAATGGTAGAATTTATTCATTTAAATCACACATTGAACTGATTTAAAAATAGATAGGAATATATGTACTTGTGCATTATATATGTTTGAACAGGTAAATGGATTAGCTGTTGAGTAAAGATTTTATTTGCATGCCCGACAAATAGGTAAACCTTAATGAGTTGGATGCGAAATATTATTATATCAACTCCTGTGAATGCCATTGGATGCGGAGTGCTGGTTTTTCTGTGTGAAATAATAAACGTCGCCATAGGATAGTAATAATTAATTTTGAACTACATTACATGGCATACTTCAGAAGATAGGCATACTTCATCATATCCCACATAAACATTTGGAGCTTGTGTGACGAGGTGGAAGATTTACCATACGAGCGAGAGGCTTGTATGGCGATTACTATATTTTACAGGTTGAACTGATGACTGATATGGACTATTTAAATTGTAACAATTAAATTGCCAGATTAATAAAAAAACCACACGGGTCTGGAGTTGACAATAATCACGTCTCTCTAGTTATTAGATACGGCACATGGACTATTTATTTCCCACACGGGGCAGGGTGACGAGAATTTATTCTCTGGAGTTATTATCAATACATGCTCCCCTGTAAACACCAGAATATATCACTATAAATATGTGTATTCTTATTAGGATTTATTGGGTACCTAATACGGCCCAATAAATTTCCAAACCTCTCTCCGTACAAAGGAGGTTATGGCGAAATTTTTCGAAAATTCCGGGTGTTAGCCAAATTTTTGAAGAATTTGAAATTTCTTAGAAACTGAAAAGTTGGAGAATGGAAGCCAGATCGGACGTAGAGTTGATTAATCAAACCACTTTCGACTTTGTTCCTTTTCGGAGACGAAAAGTTTTAAGTGGGGGAGATTGTAACGACCCAGAAAATCTGAACCAATTTAAAATTTTTAAATTGGCTAAAATAATGGATTTTAAATATTTAAAATAATGGCAATGAAAAGTTGAGTTTGAATCGACAATTGAAAACGAATATAATTAATTCTAATTATAAACAAGGCTTGAAAAGGCGCTGCAGTTTCAATAATTGAATTCAAACTTTGTCGGACTGTACCGGGTGCAAAACAAAACTGATTTTAGTGAAACCAAAAATATTTAAATCTGTTAGTGAATACCTTTCTAACGAATCTGAAAAATCGAATTTTCATAACGGAAAGAAAAAGTTATGGGCGAATGAATTTTCAGAAAGGTCGCAATGGAATTTATATAGCCCGTGAAATTGGCCATTTTGCATACGACCTCGGAATTCGACGAAACCACTTTTGTTGGATCCGGGATGTGAAGTTATTGCTTGGTTTCAAATTTCATAATTTTTGAAGCTAATATGTGAGCGTGGAAAAGGAAAATGTGTTTTGGGTCAATTACAGTTAAATTGGATCGACCAGAAATGGGCCTTTTTGCAAACGGTCTCAGAATTCAACGAAACTAGTTTTGTTGGGACCGTATCGTCAAAACATAGCTAGATTTATTTTTCTGGAATTTTTCGAATTAGTTTGTGGCCCTGGCAAATTGAAATGTACGTTCAAATTAAATATTGAATATTTTATATTTTAATTTGAAGGAAAACTGACTGAAACAGTCGAATGGGCCTTCGAAACATAATCCATTGTGTTCGGAATGGGGGTAAAACGCTAGGGACGACAGTCGTTGGGTTTGGATTGGGGTTCGCAGGAGGCAAGGGGTATTTTCGGATTTTAGAACTTTATAAATAAATAAATAAATAACCTATTTGTCCACGTCAGCCCCCCCCCCCCCCCCCCCCCCCGCCCACGTCTTCTCCCCCCCCCACCCACCCCGTTCGCGATTAACGGCGATTAAGCCTTCGCCATTTCCCGACCAAATTCCGATCGAACCAAGGCGTTTCAGCACCTCCGCCAGTTGAAGCTTTTGAAGCCCTCTCCACCGCCTTCAAATCCGACCCCGCCACGCCACCTATCGCCTCGCCATCGTCGAGCACGACCCCTCGAAAGTCGCGCCCTTTAAAGGCCCGCCGTCGCTCAGATCGGAGTTCGAACTCGACGTGGCGCACCTGCGTGGGAAGCTCTCTCCAAGGGCGACAACATGACACCCTCCGATCGTCTCCACGCTGCTCGGTTTTCGCGAATTCTTCAACCCTAGATTTGAATCTTCAAAGGAGGTATACGGTTTATATTATTTGAACTGATTTCAACAGTTTTAAAGTGTTGCAAACTTCGAAAAATCATATCTTTTTCGTTCGTTAACGAAATTCGATGAAACAGGAAACATCGTGACCGTGAGGACGTCTTCTGCATTTTAGAAGAGACCGCATATTTTTCTGAGCCTTCTGCTATTTTTGGTGGAGTGGAACCCAATGTGAGATTTCTAATTTATAAACGATATGGAAAACGACGATGTATAAATTATATAGTCGATGTGTGAGTTATATAAGCGTTGTACACCTCTTGTATAAGTGTTGTATAAGTTATACGTTCGATGTATAAGTTATATATGCGTTGTAAAAATTATATATGTGTTGAAATAGAAGTGAATTGCTATATATAAATATATATATATATATGTATATATATATATGTATATATAGATATATGCCCCTCGTCCACAAACCATGGACGATATTTATTGGTTGTGATTGGTGTGAAAATTGATTGATAGCGAATGGTTGTTTGGGATTGTTTGTGGTTGATATTGATTGATTGTGGTTGAAAAATACCCATTTGTGGTTGAGAAATATTTGGTTGAAACCACATAGGATTAGTTTGTGGAAATGAAATAAATATATACATGCCGCCTGCGTGCGAACTAGATGCATGATCCCCATTGTCAAAAACCGTGAGGTTTTAAGGTAGAGCGAAGAGCCGTACTAGGGACGGTCCCGGTTTTAACTACCCTTCCGTTATGCTGCCGAAATTTTGAATAATATTCATGTGTTTGAATTATTTTCATTTGCTGAAACTATATTTATTCGTTGAATAGAAAACCTTCATGTGTTGAATCGATATTCATTCGTTGATTAGAAATTCATGTGTTGAATGGTATTCGTGTTTTAAATATAAAAATCACATTTTTATCTATATAAGGAAACTATAGAAAACCTTCATGTGTTGAATCGATATTCATTCGTTGATTAGAAATTCATGTGTTGAATGGTATTCGTGTTTTAAATATAAAAATCACATTTTTATCTATATATAGAAACTATAGAAAACCTTCATGTGTTGAATCGATATTCATTCGTTGATTAGAAATTCATGTGTTGAATGGTATTCATATTTTGAAATAAATTGTTTCATAATAAAAATCACCTTTTATCAACTATATGGACTATGTAAAATAATCTCGTTTTAAAAGAAATTGTTTTATAAGAAAAATCCTATTTTTAACACCTATATAAACTATATAAAATAATAGTGTTTTGAAATGAATTGTTTTACAATAAAAATCACATTTTTTATTATATACATGAATCGTTGAAATGTGAAGTGTTAAAAATAGCAACTCGTTCAAATAGCTAATGACATGATTTTGCCTATGCATGCAACATTAGAATGAATGGTATTTTTAAACCAAATGGAATCAAATACGTAGTTGAATGGAAAATGATAAGTGATAAGAACTGTATATATGTACATGCATATTTATTGAACAGGTTATAGCAAAAGGGGCTAGAGAAGAGGAATAAAAATTTGTGCCTGACAAATAGGTACACATTTACTGTTTTGTTTGGGTGTTGATTTTATGAGCCTGTTGGCTAGCCGCTTGGCTTTTTCTTTTTCTTTTTGACATGAGACGCCCGGGTGGCTATTTGGGAATTTTCCCAGCCCCTCCCGTACAAAGGAGGTTATGGAAAATTTTTCCAAAATTTAAAGGCGTTAGTGAAATTGTTGAATGAACTATATTTATATAAATATATAAATATAAATAAAATTAAAACGAAACGTGGCCGTGCAGTTCGTGTTTTGAAACCGTGATTCCAAACAACTAGTGCGGGAAATCCGACCATTGGATTTTCCCGAAACCGCAACCGTCGGGTTCGCCTTGGAAATATCTTTCCAACGGCACCAACCTTGTAAAAATCCAACGGTTGGATTGTCTGGAATGTTTAATTCCAATCTGAATAAAAACAGCGCCAGAAACGATTATATATATATATATATATATATAATTATATTTAATCGAATAACGACACTGCAGTTCGTATTTTGAAATCGAAACTTCAAACGATTGTACCGGGAGATCCGACCGTCGGATTTTCCCGAAACTGGAACCGTTGGATTCGTTTTGAAAAGATCTTTCTAATGATTTAAATTTTGTAAAGATCCAACGGTTAGATTTTCAGATATGTGTAAATCAAATCTGAAGAAAAATAGCGCCACGACCGCGTTATGGCCCGAAGCGTCGTTTTGACTAAATTGGCTATTTTAAAATAAATAAAAATAGCGATAAATTGTTATAAAATATCAAAAACGATATGGTTTGGAAATAAACTGAATTTGCTCGATTTATGTGGCTTTTGATGGTTGAATGTGTTTGGTGTGCAAAATACATAAAAAAAACAATTTGGTGTTGTCGATTGATTTAACCATTGAAATAAATTGATTTGAAATTCTAAAAATACGTGAATTATTTGAAAAGGCCAAGTTAATTCTCATTTCAAATAATTGACCGACGATTGAAAGTCGAAGATGAAGACGGTGGTCGAAGACCGGAGATCTTCACCTCGTTTGGATGGTAACCGAGGTCCTGATTGGGAGGCATCCCGAAATATGGATAATGAGTGGTGATCGTCCAGACGTACGTGGTGATCGATGGGTTAGCGAGGTATTTAGTGCCTCCGGTTTCGTTCAGACCCAGAACGGACTTGTAAATGGACTATGTGTCTGACATTGGGTTTTATTCTGTGTTGATTGATCTCTATTAAATATACATCTGCTTGGCGACGGAGAATTTATTCTTTTGCTTAACGCCCTTCTCTGAAACGCACGAGCTCAGAGGTTGTTTCTCGATGGACATCAGTCGCATGGCATGAATTGCTAGTGTGGCATGCCTAAGTGGCAAATGATCAGGGCTTCTGTTGAAAAGCAAAGTCTTGTGGTGATGATCAAAGCACCGCCTGTGTGGCGTAGCTTTGTGTATAACGTGGAATCGCGAGCCTCACACCTCGGTATGAACCATAAATGGGAGAAGGACCTCAGGGAGGGCATGCGTTTCTTTCTAGCTAGGGTGGTGTCAGTGACCTACCAGCCCTGACATTTATATACTTTTCACCTATGTGGTTGTTGCTGTTGCGAGGCGCCTCAGTTTGATCGGACGATCCGGGTCCGATGGAGTCATTCGTTGGCTCGTTTACGCCCCAAAGGGCGGGGAAACATATTGTTCAGGCATTTTAATCCACATCGGTGGACCGGCCCTGTCGCTCCAAGGGCCCACCTGAGTCTGGGTCCTGTGGCTCGGGCTAGAGAGTCACGAATTCGGTAAGGACTATCTTTTGCCTTTGTTCATGACGGAAATCCAATTTCCAAATACGTGACTGTGCGGTTTTGATTGTGTATATATATATGGCGACATGATATATGGTACCCATGCCGTCTATGATTGATAGTTATGATTTGAAATTGTTTTCAAAACATATGAACACTAGCAATAATATCAAATGCCTTTGTTTTATTCGTATCAAGCATATTTTGGCCGTTATAAGGTAAAAACTCTATCCTCCGGTTTGCGTTGCATTGTGTGATGGGAACTGAGTCTTATAATGGCTTCATTTTTATAAAATGCATTGCGTTGTTTAAAAGAAAGATTTGCTTTAAAGCACTGGCAATCCAATGGAGTAAACCCGTTCCACGAAAGTGGCGTGGTCCTGTGATTAGCCAAATTATATATGTGTTGAGTGGATTTCTCATACCAGTCCCATGACTGACTCGTAGTTTGTTTCACTTTCAAACTCGGGTGCCCCTTTTTCTACACGGGCAGCCTTGTATTCAGGTTTAGCTGGTTCTTTCTGGATAGCTAGAGCTAAAGATGGATTCTATCATTTATCTCTTTTTATGCTGTTCAGCTCCTATTGTACATATTATGTTTGTTTTCCGCTGTAGACATTTATGTATAGCTAAACTGTATTTTTACTAAGTATGATCCTGTATACTGTGTAACTCTGATGATTACTTTTAACCAGTATATTCTATTGTTCATTATCTGGTGTGTTTATTTAATTCTGTTCTGCTATTATCTGTTTACGTGTTATATTCCACGGATTACCCTTGCCGCCGTCAGTACGGGGTTTGGGGTCGTCTCACAAAACACCCGAGAAGAACCCAACCCGTCTTCCCCACATCTGATAGTGATAGCCTTTACAACAAGTATTTGAAAACATCGGTACATCCATGGCAATCAGAAGTAACCAGACAATAGCAATCATAGCAACTAGTTATATCTCACGTAAACCATCCTAATCGAAATCAACATCCCTCAAGCACAAGCCCAAAAGCCTAAACCAACATCAGACAAGCACCCAAGAAACATCTCGTTCGACGTCAGACAACTTACGTGAGACGGTACAAGCAAAACAACCAACATTCATGACTCTGGCTATCACTGCCTACCTTGCTTCGAGACCATCGTTAATCATATGATGGCCAACCATGCCATACGACAAGGGCTAATGGTAACCCTGATTCTAGCAAAAACTACATATAGCTTTCAACGATACGTATCTAGGACTTTCAATGATACCTCGGGTATTAGACTAGCAACCTTCCAGTCCTTTAGGCGCCACTATTATACCCTTACTTTGAGCCAACTAGAACCTATGACAACGATAATCTCTCAGCCTTCAATATCTCAAGTCATCCTTCCTGACAACTGTACACTAGCTCAAGCAACCTTCTCGAGCAGCCATTATCCATCAACTCACCACTTTGAGTCACCTTCACATTCATTGCATTTCAACGATCAACGAACACATCACAACACCTCGAACATTCCTACTTGAATATAATTTGAAGCTACATTCATCATCGAATCCAAAACTAACCATTTGGTGGATATTCCATTCCATAGCATCTCCAGCCTTCCTGTTACGAAAATAACCACGATGTTTAATATCCTCTCCATAGTGTTCCATAACGCTGGCGTTTCCTCAGTCGTTAACGACTTGACTTCATAGGTCAACCCAGCGACCTGACTTCACCAACCTAGTCCGACCAGACTCTGTTGACCGACCCAAGTGCCAGCGACCCAACACGAGCCGACCCAGGTGCCTACGACCCAACACGAGCCGACCCAACTCTTTGTATATTCAACGACTTGACTCGGTCGTTCCATAACCATGACCTAACTAGGTCGTTCCACACACCTATCAACCCATCAGAGCCAAAACAGACAGACCCAAGCTTCCAGCGTCCTAAGGCACCCGCAATCTAAAGCATCAACGACCTAACCCCTTCGTGTTGTCCAACGACCCGCCTTGCTTCTTTCTGGACCGACCCGATCCATACACGAACGACCTGATCTATTGATCACGCCACGACCTGATTCGGTCTTGGAGAAGAAGTCATCTGACCCAACTTTCATGCCACATCACCAACGACCTAAGAAAAATGACCCGACTCCAGATCTGATCAAACTAACTACTAACTTGAACAAATCGTCACCAAACGACAACATCGATGCAAATAACTCATCCAAATCATCCAATTCAACAATCAACACTTTATGAAATCATCAACAACATCAAAATGACAATCAATAATCATATAAAATTCGCCAAATCTTGATAAATCAATGAATAAACTAAAACAATGGATCTAACTTGCATAAACATATGAATTAACATAAGAATTACCGGTTTTAAGTTGCTAGACTAGATACTATGGTGATTCGAATGAAAATATACATACCATGATGTACATCTAGGTAAAAACAACTTAAAATGATGAAAATAAGATCAAGCAACCTATATACTTAATTGAATCCATGTGAGAGACGCCTATCACTCACCAAACCTTCGAATTTACTCGAAATCACTAAATTCTCAATCCAGACAGCAAAGAATGAACTGCAAACCTCTTGATTTGATGCAATCTTCCTTCACTTGATGTAGATCTAACTTTGCTTTATGTAGTTCTTTAATCTTCACATGTAGATCTAGAATTTTAATGGTGGAAAGGTGTATTTGATTGAGCAAGGAGGATCACGAGCCAACCAAATGACATAATGAAGAAAGTATACTATTCTCCATGCCTCTAACCTCCTATTTACAGCCTCACACTATCCCACTAATGAGCCACACCAAATCATCCCATCAATGGCTTACAAAACCTGAACAAAAATTGTGAAACACTAAAACAGCGATTCCTCTCAAACCGCTAAACCAAATCTTTTATGTGACCAATCTACGGAATTGGCAACACTGTTTCCCTACCGATGAAATCAATCTCAACACCTGATTCGATCCCAGTCAAAAGTTATGCACTGTACAAAACTGTAAAGGGAAAAATGGTCACAAATAAAATTGGTAAGAATTATGGACATGTCTCACAGCCCCATAACCAACATATCAAAATATAAGAATGATCCAACCCTCAGGGAATTAAATAAAGATATTTTACGATCCTCCGATATGTAAAATGCAGGCTGTTACAATACTTCACACTGAAAACAGAAATAGCTTTAATCAACGAGTTTGGAACTAGCCAATATAATATACCTTCACGTCCCATACCACGAGGTTTACATATCGTTTAATCATAATATCACCTTCTCTAAAGGTGCAAATTGTGTGAATTTACGTATAGAAAAAACTTGGATTGGAGGAAATGAGTTTATGAAACGATTTTGAAATCATTTAATTTGTTTCTTTGGCAGTCTTCATATATCGAAAAATATCATAAATTGTATACCTTGAGATAGATTTTTTTATAAACAGAACATTAATCCTTTGTCTCAAAGAGAATATATATATATATATATAACTTTTTTTAAACGGTTCATAAGTCATGTGAACATGTACGTGTACACAGATATTTCAGAAAACTTCATAGAGTTAACATATGATAATTTACTCAAAAATTATCCAAAATCAAACTATAGATTACTAATAATTTAGGCTTCTCCATTATAGAAGTAAGATGAATTAAAACGCAAGAAACATGGCATTAAACACAATCAAAAGTTGCACCAAAATTGAGTATGAAAATCACTTAAACTATGAGTCAAAAGAGACAATACATAGTCATTACCCAAAAATCAAATAACAAGGAATGACCTGGGCAACACTGCCTAGGGTCGACCTGTAATAGAGTTGTGTCGACCCTAGGTTGACCCGGGTGCTCTCCAAGTTAACCTGGGGACGCTAACGTCCCCAGCTTGCATAATCTTTACCGACTCTCCATTCGTGCATTTAATTCCCTTACTTTCTAAACTCGAAAATAACTGACAATTGAAATGCATGAAGACTGACACTCATGCTTTATAATGGAAAAAGAATCACATAAAACCAACATGAATCGAGGGGCATACAGTGCCTCAAAATTGAATGTAGGCACTGTTTTAAGTAAGCTTAGAATTTACACATAATAGTTTACTACAACTTACGATTTGTATCATAGAGACTCGGGTTGAGCATATATATTGTTTAAACTAAAATGTGTGAGTGTAGCAACTCACCTTAACCATATTTGAATGATTTCTTACTCGATTAGGCTATAAGAAAAAGCTTTAAGCTCTCACGGCCCGTAGAATGAGAAGGAATTGGTATGTAATACCTAAACTTTCAACTATAACTCCTTCTCTATGATTCAAAAAACTTTGATGAAGAATTTTATGGTTTGATCTTTGATTTGCAGTGGAGAGAGAAGAGTTTTAGCTTTTAGGACTTGAGAGGAGCCATGGTTTTTCTTAATTTTTTTCTCTGGAAGAATAAATAAAATGAACTAGAACAAAAACAAAGTACATACTTCACCATTCAACTTTATAGATTTACTCCCTAGGTAATGAAAAGGATTTGTGTTAGTTAATTTCGGCCAAGTTTAAATTTAGTTAGGCTTAAGATGGCATAATTAAACAACACGAATTTAAACTTTTTTAGCCCAAAAACACTCTTTTTCAATTGTTTCAATATATTTTAACATTGCAATGTTTTAAAAAAATTATCTCATCGCTATAAATAGTTTACATTGTTTTTAACACATAAAAATTAGCATTTGAATAAAATACTAATACCTATCTATATATTCAAAGCATACAAATTCAACACTCATTTTACACAAAGTACATTGTTAATAATAAAATAAATATACAATCATACAAAAATTATTTCATCACTCAAATATTGATTTTTCAACTAATATTTGGTCTCTTTGCATTTTATTTACACTTAATATTTCAATTGCAAAGTAAATAATTTTAAAACCACTGCTTTTACTAAAAAAATTATCCGTTTAACTTTAATCACAAAATTGCTTCATTATTATATTGTTAAGCAATTCATTATTAGATTTATATAAACTGTTTCAAACATGACTTCCAGTTATAAAAGAATTATCCTTTTACTTTGCAATTTCTCAACTTGTGTCTTTAATACCCAAAAGGCGTAGGTCTTTCTTTCAAAGTTTCATTTGAACAACAACCTCCCTTAAGTTTCATGTAAAGCGGGTCCTGTTTTTGCCTCCTTCGTGTTTTTCAACAAATTTTTGGCGTTGATGCATAATTTTTTTAAAAATAAATTGCAAATATCCATGGAAGCAATCTAAAAAAAACCCAGCAAAATCGGTAATTATACTCAATAATTGATGATATGTTAGCAATAATTCATACTGAATTTTAACTGAAAATCGGGATGAATAATTCTTGATATATCAGCAATTATCGTGTATTCTTGCTAATATATCAGCAACTAAAGATGAATTTTTTGCAAGGCTTATGAATTTTTGTTGAAATATCAGCAATTATTGTATATATTTGCTAATATATCAGCAAGTATTTAAAACTTGATTAAAAACTGAACTAACTGAAGGCGAAACGAAAATTTGCTGCAAAAATTGCAATTATTACAATATATTGCTGATATAACAACAATTGTTTTGCAGTTGATGCAAATATTTGCAAAAGTTGCTGAAATATCAGCAACAATTGCAACTAATTGCATTATTTGCTACAATATACTAAAGCATGCTATTTTTTTGTTTTTGAATCATTTCTTGTAGTTTTAATGCATGAAAACGATGATTGTTATATGTTGAATTTAATTTTGAAGTTTCATGTTTTTTTTGTTTTTGTTTTTTTTGTTTTTTTTTTTGATGATTTTCGAAAGATAGGGACCTAATTTATAAAGATTTATGACAAGGAGTTTTTGTGTATTTTGAAACCTAAACTGGACCTGAGTAAAACTTATACCTAAGATTTGTTAAAAGTAACTTAACACTTCATATAAAAATATATTTTACTCTTTAATATTGATTGTTAATCAATATTTTATATTTTCAATATTCATTTGAACCACTAAAATATTGTTTAGCAATATTTTTCAAAAAATTACTGCATTTGTTATAATAATTCATTAAACACATATTATAAAATTTCTCTAGCTTTAAATCTTTGTTTTCAATTTATTTAGCAACACAAATTGATTTTCTTATTACATTATTTGAATTCGGTTTATTTCAGTCTACACAATCTCTCATAAAATCCAATTCTTTATCTGCACTGCTTACATAGCTATAAAAGTTTGGCTCTTGGACTCATATTTCTTATATTTTAAATTTCAAAACATGGTATAATAGGTTTTACTCTAGATATCCAAAACAGGATTGTTACACCAGTCTTAGCCTCATCAGGTGTAACGGCCGAAAAATCCATACCGATTTGAGCTGACTAATATTCCACACATTCAATTCAAAGTGCACGAAAATTCAGATCATTAATGGAAAGAATTAAGAGGATGAGAAAGATTAGATAGAACTAATAGAATAGTAGAATAAGAAAATCACATCTGAACAGAATCAGAGTAAATACGAAACTCACAGCGGAATAGATAAATTGTATTATAACATAACTTTGAAATACAAAATCTGAATTTGTACTTACATATCATATCAGAGTACAATACATCATATCACAGCGGAAATAATCTCTAAATAACTAGTGATGAAGCTTCCTGCTTTGAGCTCCTCCAAGTGTATCTATAAAAGCCTGAAACACTTGTCTGTCCGTACAAATTTGGGCACCCAAGAGTTTAGGGAAAACACAACCAAAATAAACTCTGGGTCAGTCACGGGACTAGTGTGAGTAAATTCCAACTATAATGTTTAACTTTGAAAATCCTTTTGAAACAAAAGGATAATAGTAAGACCAGCCCACACATAAACATGGACGGTTTTTACCTTACTATAACCCAAATATCTTTGATATCAAAATCCAGTGATATTACAATAATGTCTACTCAATTAAATAATCAAGTAGCAGAACGCTTGCATCTCACGCTCCACATATATATAGTGTAAAATCATAAACCGTAGGGCGCTTACTGGAGAATGGATTCCAACAGACAAGGAATGGGAGCACCTTCCGAACAGTGTACTCTAGAGGGTATACACCTGGGTTCAACAAGAACGTCTTGCAACCCGGCCACACATGACCGCTCACTCGTTTAGCTTGAGTGTCGAGAATATATTGCCACCCACAGTTGTTGGCCATCCAAACATAAACCGAAGATACAGAATCGAAAAAGAAGAACAAATATGAATTTTCTCTAGATCGGTGACAATACACCCTGCTTGGGTATGATCCAACTAGCCATGCCGCCTAGCCCAACTTTTGTTACTTCCTGGTTGTGAGGCTAGAGGCTACGTCTATCTTCAGAACATCTGATCACCATTAACTTTGAATGCCACATCGTCAAACCCATCAATTCACTAATCGATTCCCAAACATATCACGGGTATAAAAAGCTAAGAGGAACGAATTCCTCCGCCACCAGACGTAATACCTTTAAGAGATCAACCATACGTGATATGTTAGGTATACTCTGTCAGACACTCGTCCGTACAAGTTGTCCTAGGACTGGACAAACAAAAACACCTATTCTGGAAGAGGACGACCCTTGCACTTCACTCCATCTTCAATTATCTTCAGCGGTATCTAATTCGCAGCGCTTATGCCTATACGCAGTGGTTTTCGGCTAATAAATCCAACCAGTCTCTCTGTATTGACAACGATGGTCAAAACACTTCGATAGTCGGTTATTTAACTATCGAAGTAAAAACAAACATCCATTCAAATGTACAACCAAACATCACACAAACACTGGCCCTTTTATTTAATACTAACTTTCTAGTTCCCATATTTCTATAAACTCTTCTATTATTTCCCTTTATAACTAATGCAATATGCTGCTATATTCCCCCTTTATAACTATTTCAATACGCTGCCATATTTCCTTTTATATCTAATGCAATACGCTGCTATATTCCCCTTTATAACTATTTCAATATGCTGCTATCCTTTTATCACTAATGCAATATGCTGCTATATTCCGATTTATAACTTTTGCAATACGCTGTCATATTCCCATTTCATTTGATAAACTCTGTTTCTTAGTCGTGTTCTTATTGAATCAATATCAAGTTTGTAACTAAATATTGTCTTCATATCCTATTATAATTTATTGGTTTAAAACCAATTATTTACTATCCTATCAGGTTATAATAAATTACTTTAATACATTCAACATCGTTGAATTTTAGTTCCAATTCCTAATGGTGTTATTCTATGATGTCGTCGTTTTCTGAAACGATTCCCCAATTCCTCCTTTATAAATTCATTCTTATATCTCCAAATTATTTAATAATAATTATTCCATTTAATTTCTAAACATCATTTATAACAACTTCTTGTTTTAATGTAATTAAAACAAGTTATCCTATACCATTTCAAAATAGATTTTTCCCTTTTCCGAAACCCACATTCATTTTCATCCCTATTAAATATAATTTATGGTAATTACATATCAGTTATTTCAGAGCTAGTGTAATCCCCCATCCCTAACAAACAACAATCAATAACAGATTATCTATTTTATCATACAGAGCAGTATATGAAAACAACGGTATAATTATTTTAACCAATTCATCAGCAACTCATCCAAGCAACCATCACACAGCATTCAATCATTATTTGTCAATATTAAATAACGATTATAATATTATAAAAATGATCAGAGTTAGTGAGTTTACTCACCTTAGCTCGTTAACCATTAAATAACGATTTGCGTCAGTCGATTAAACTAGACGTTTGCTTTCCTATGAATTTCCAACACTTCTGCTTCATTTCGTTCCAGCTCGTACGCGTTAGCTTTGCTTCACGGTTGCGAACACAACGGCTCTGTATACATCGCATAAACAAAGAGCTTGCCGCACAACTAACCCTCCTCCTCACCAAACATTTTCGTTATTCCTTGCTTCCTCTTAATGGCGTTCTCATCTCAGTGAACAATTTATGACCAACCCGCATGCTCTTCTTTCCACCATCAGCCCATACACCGTTTGTTTGCTCTTTTATGAAAAACGAAATGGTCGTACTGTCTTAATTCGAAAACACTCCTCTTGCTTGAACCCACGCCAAAACCAGAGTACCATATATTTATAGCATGCGTCGAACTCCTCTCAGTGAGCTCCTTCTCCACAGAAACACATGGAACCGCCTGCACATCCATGCAAAACCTCCTACATATCCACGTTCATGAAACTCACCTTCACCCGCAAGATCAGTTCACCATTCGAAACTGTGCATCCTTTTCTAGACAAAATCTCTTCATACTTCAACCCAAAATCACCTCATTTCGCTTATGATTTCCCCTGCCTTCTTCACTTAAACTAGCTCCGGAACCACCGCATTATCATACCCATGCATGCTACTTCTCAAAACTTCCACTGGCCTGTTTCTCGTTTAAAGCATCCCGATCCTTGCTGTTCGAAATACACCGGATCATGCTGATACTGTACTCCCCAAAGTTAGTTTCTCCATCCTGGCTTTCACCTTCTTGCTCCGGTGAGAGACACACGGTCGTCACTCACACATCACAACTCTCCCTTTGAATCGTGGTTTTAGTTTTAACTCTCCTACACTTTAAAACTGTACATCCTAAACTCTTGGGTATTCAGGTAAATTAATATTGAAGACCACTTATCAGAGAGCTCATGTTATCATAGTTTGATAACTTAAATTATAATAATACGAGGAGATATTGGCGATATTGGAAACCATGAAAGAACAGACAAAAAGGACACGGCTTGGAGTTTTTCCTTGGAACAAGAAATGGAGAGGAACTGAAGACAGCGTGTTTAAATAAGCATCACAATTCCTTAGCAGGTAAGTATTAGGATAAGCACAGAGGTGTAGATAGGTCTACATGAATTAATGGCTATGTATTTTCATTTCATAGTTCAGCTTGAATTTTCATTTCATGGCTTAGGGTAGGACGCGAAAATGGTATAGGGTAGCACGTATAATCTAGAGTAGTAGGCTGTCTCATTTCCTTGTCTGCATGTTAAAGTATGGGGTTATGGTTTACGTTTTGCCATGTTTGTAGAGGGTAGGTTAGCACGTTCTTTTACTTAGTTAGGAAGCTTCATAGATTTGCGGGATTTGGGGATGGACACCACGTTTTATAGCCATATGGTGTTGGTAGGAATAGTACGTTGAATGTAGGTGGAAAGTGATACACTGAAATTTAGATTTCAACTTATATAGGTTAGATTTTTATAAGATTTTGTTACATATTTTATTCTTGTCATTCAATCTTCTGGCTCACGCTATTTCTTCTTCACGTATGCCCCTCATTTCTATTGTTTACGGGTTCATATGTATAAACTAACCAAATGGTACTAGATATGTTTATATTGTGTTGGTACCTCTTTACGAAAATTTTACATTCATGTTCGAGCTGCCTATGGACAGAAATAAGATTACGGTCGTGTCCAGTGAGGTGTCACGATCCCAAAAATATAATAATACCGGTAGGTTAACTCATATTTTGAAACCCCAAAATATCGATTAAGGGTGCAAAACACTCCAAATAAAAAGTTGCGTATTTAATTAATTAAAAATTACAGTAAAATTCTAAAAATTAAATTATCACTATGTCTCAAAAGAACCTTGTCTAAATTCGAAAGCGATATCTAGTTATATCGAATAAACCGTTACAGTCGATAAACGATTTTACAGCGACTATTTGAATATTTGATTTGGACATAACTCACAATCTGTAACACGAAATCTTGGTTTTTCACTTCCGTTAGAAAGATACAGTTCAACAGATTCCAACGTTTCTTGTTTCGAAGAAATCTGATTTAAAATGGGTCATGTACACTCAGTTGAAGTTCAAAACGTTAAATTACGAACTGCCGCGATATTACGGGCTCGATTATAATTAATATATATTTTTATACGTTCAACTCCTTTTTAATTAATATATAAATCCACTTATATTACGAATTCGATATTTAAACTGATTTAAATATTCAAATACAAACCGATAAAAATGCGGGACGTTACATCCCTTCCCCCTTAAAAGAATTTCGTCCCCGAAATTACCAAGGTAGGGAAAATGCTAAAATCTCTATTATAAACAGGTTAAAATCTTTTATTTAATTTCTTAAATTCAGTTTCAACAGAACCGATTAATCCTAATTAAAATATTAATTTCTTCTTATTAACGAACACTTTCAGAAATTCTAAAAATTTCCTAACAGCTTAAATTTCCGGAGAATTTCGTCAGCATCTCCTCTGCCCGGCTCATTTGCTACTACTACAACTTGCCTCTCTGGGCTTTCTCTATTTCAACCGAAAATCAAACAGCCAAAACGGCTTGTCAAACTGGCTAATAAACCCCATAATCAATATAATTTAAACATGTACCTTTTATCGGGCATTCAACTCTATCTTTGCGATTTTCCACCACTTCAGCATATACAATTTCATTTCCACTCGATTTCCATTCAAATTATCCTCAAACCACATCATCCACTTATAACTCCATTCAAATTCCAATTCCAAATTATCTCTAATCCAAACCAATTTTATTTAACTTAGTTAAATTTTCTATTTATTTACTTCATAAGTAAATTTTGAATTCCAGAATTCAAATCCCTTGGGTTTTTATTTCAAATCAGTTTGAAATCATATATATTACATATAATAATAGCAATTCAAAACTTTTGAATTTTTTTTCTTCTTTTTTTTCGAACAACTTGTTCCTCAAAACAATTCAAAAAAAATCGTTGGTAGTAATCCGTCACTTAGAAACTCGAAAATTACACTGATGATGTGGTCGTCATCATTAGAATTATTTTCCAGTGATCGAGGTGAGTTCAATACTATATTACTTTCAAACATTTTTATTTTGAAAGTTTCAAAATATTCTCAATAATACATAGAAAACATTTCCAAATTCACCCAGGATTTTAAATTTTCCATACTCAATTCAAAATTTATTTACAATCCCTTTCCAAGTTTCTAGAGTTTTATTTCAATTCTGGTTTTAAATTCATATTTAGTTCATCTAATTTTTCATATTATGCTTATATAATATTTCGATTGGTTATTTATATAACCAACTCAATTATAAATCTTATTTGATCATAATAACGATCAACACCTCTAATATATATAATAATCACAAGATATATACTTCTTTTATATCAAAATATATTTTGGGTAAGATTATTTCATTTACCCTCTTTTCAAAACATACTGTGTCGAATTACTCTGTTCAAGAGTTTAGAAACACCTATCGACACAGTTTGCATTACTGTTTCGACCAGAATTCATAAACCACTCGACTGACCAGTTAACACAATATAAAACGGTTTTTATATTAATTTCAAATACGCGCTCATATATATACACTCATATTCAATCTAGGGTATTACTAACCCTATCTCTATTGAGTTACACCACAGAGCCAAGGTAATCACTTAACCTCGCTCTGATACCAACTGTAACGGCCGAAAAATCCGTACCGATTTGAGCTGACTAATATTCCACACATTCAACTCAAAGTGCAAGAAAATTCAGATCATTAATGGAAAGAATTATGAGGATGAGAAAGATAAGATAGAACTAATAGAATAGAAGAAGAAGAAAGTCACATCTGAACAGAATCAGAGTAAATACGAAACTCACAACGGAATAGATAAATTGTATTATAACATAACTTTGAAATACAAAATCTGAATTTGTACTTACATATCATATCAGAGTACAATACATCATATCACAGCGGAAATAATCTCTAAATAACTAGTGATGAAGCTTCCTGCTTTGAGCTCCTCCAAGTGTATCTGTAAAAGCCTGAAACACTTGTCTGCCCGTACAAATTTGGGCACCCAAGAGTTTAGGGAAAACACAAACAAAATAAACTCTGGGTCAGTCATGGGACTGGTGTGAGTAAATTCCAACTATATTGTTTAACATTGAAAATCGTTTTGAAACAAAAGGATAATAGTAAGACCAGCCCACACATAAACATGGACGGTTTTTACCTTACTATAACCCAAATATCTTTGATATCAAAATCCAGTGATATTACAATAATGTCTACTCAATTAAATAATCAAGTAGCAGAACGCTTGCATCTCACGCTCCACATATATATAGTATAAAATCATAAACCGCAGGGCGCTTATTGGAGAATGGATTCCAACAGACAAGGTATGGGAGCACCTTCCGAACAGTGTACTCTAGAGGGTATACACCTGGGTTCAACAAGAACGTCTTGCAACCCGGCCACACATGACCGCTCACTCATTTAGCTTGAGTGTCGAGAATATATTGCAACCCATGGTTGTTGGCCATCCAACCATAATCCGAAGATACAGAATCGAAAAAGATGAACAAATATGAATTTTCTCTAGATCGGTGACAATACACCCTGCTTGGGTATGACCCAACTAGCCATGCCGCCTAGCCCAACTTTTGTTACTTCCTGGTTGTGAGGCTAGAGGCTACGTCTATCTTCAGAACATTTGATCACCAATCACTTTGAATGCCACATCGTCAAACCCATCAATTCACTAATCGATTCCCAAACATATCACGGGTATAAAAAGCTAAGAGGAACGAATTCCTCCGCCACCAGACGTATTACCTTTAAGAGATCAACCATACGTGATAAGTTAGGTATACTCTGTCAGACACTCGTCCATACAAGTTGTCCTGGGACTGGACAAACAAAAACACCTATTCTAGAATAGGACGACCCTTGCACTTCGCTCCATCTTCAATTATCTTCAACGGTATCTAATTCGCAGTGCTTATGCCTATACGGAGTGGTTTTCGGCTAATAAATCCAACCGGTCTCTCCGTATTGACAACGATGGTCAAAACACTTCGATAGTCGGTTATTTAACTATCGAAGTAGAAACAAACATCCATTCAAATGTACAACCAAACATCATACAAACGCTGGCCCTTTTATTTAATACTAACTATCTAGTTCCCATATTTCTATAAACTCTTCTGTTATTTCCCTTTATAACTAATGCAATATGCTGCTATATTCCCCTTTATAACTATTCCAATACGCTGCCATATTTCCTTTTATAACTAATGCAATACGCTGCTATATTCCCCTTTATAACTATTTCAATATGCTTCTATATTTCCTTTTATCACTAATGCAATACGCTGCTATATTCCCA
This sequence comes from Allium sativum, assembly GCA_030737875.1. Lineage (NCBI taxonomy): Eukaryota > Viridiplantae > Streptophyta > Magnoliopsida > Asparagales > Amaryllidaceae > Allium > Allium sativum. The sequence goes on from CM060915.1 coordinate 564,972,901, forward strand.
TTTATAACTATTGCAATACGCTGCCATATTCCCATTTCATTTGACAAACTCTGTTTCTAAGTCATGTTCTTATTGAATCAATATCAAGTTTATAACTAAATATTATCTTCATATCCTATTATAATTTATTGGTTTAAAACCAATTATTTACTATCCTATCAGGTTATAATAAATTACTTTAATACATTCAACATCGTTGAATTTTAGTTCCAATTCCTAATGGTGTTATCTAGTTCTATGATGTCGTCTTTATCTGAAACGATTCCCCAATTCCTCCTTTATAAATTCATTCTTATATCTCCAAATTATTTAATAATAATTATTCCATTTAATTTCTAAACATCATTTATAACAACTTCTTGTTTTAATGTAATTAAAACAAGTTGTCCTATACCATTTCAAAATAGATTTTTCCCTTTTCCGAAACCCACATTCATTTTCATCCTTATTAAATATAATCTATGGTAATTACATATCAGTTATTTCAGAGCTAGTGTAATCCCCCATCCCCAACAAACAACAATCAATAACAGATTATCTATTTTAGCATACAGAGCAGTATATGAAAACAACGGTATAATTATTTTAACCAATTCATTAGCAACTCATCCAAGAAACCATCACACATCATTCAATAATTATTTATCAATATTAAAAAACGATTATAATATTATAAAAATGATCAGAGTTAGTGAGTTTACTCACCTTGGCGCGTTAACCATTAAATAACGATTTGCGTCAGTCGATTAAACTAGACGTTTGCTTTTATATGAATTTCCAACACTTCTGCTTCATTTCGTTCCAGCTCGTGCGCATTAGCTTTGCTTCACGGTTGTGAAAACAATGGCTCTGTATACATCGCATAAACAAAGAGCTTGCCGCACAACTAACCCTCCTTCTCACCAAACATTTTCGTTATTCCTTGCTTCCTCTTACTGGCGTTCTCATCTCAGTGAACAATTTATGACCAACCCGCATGCTCTTCTTTCCACCGTCAGCACATACACTGTTTGTTCGCTCTTTTATGAAAAACGAAATGGTTGTACTGTCTTAATTCGAAAACACTCCTCTTGCTTGAACCCACGCCAAAACCAGAGTACCATATATTTACAACATGCGTCGAACTCCTCTCAGCGAGCTCCTTCTCCACTGAAACGCATGGAACCACCTGCACATCCATGCAAAACCTCCTACATATCCACGTTCATGAAACTCACCTTCACCCGCAAGATCAGTTCACCATTCGAAACTGTGCATCCTTTTCTAGACAAAATCTCTTCACTACTTCAACCCAAAATCACCTCATTTCGCTTTTGATGTCCCCTGCCTTCTTCACTTAAACTAGCTCCGGAACCACCTCATTATCATACCCATGCATGCTACTTCTCAAAACTTCCACTGGCCTGTTTCTTGTTTAAAGCATCCTGATTCTTGCTCTTCGAAATACACCGGATCATGCTGATACTGTCCTCCCTAAAGTTAGTTGCTCCATCCTGGCTTTCACCTTCTTGCTCCGGTGAGAGACACACGACCGTCACTCACACATCACAACTCTCCCTTTGAATCATGGTTTTAATTTTAACTCTCCTAGGTTTTAAAACTGTACATCCTAAACTTTTGGGCATTAAGGTAAATTAATATTGAAGACAACTTATCAGAGAACTCATGTTATCACAGTTTGATAACTTAAATTATAATAATACGAGGAGATATTGGCGATATTGGAGACCATGAAAGAACTGACAAAAAGGACACGGCTTGGAGTTTTTCCTTGGAGCAAGAAATGGAGAGGAACTGAAGACAGCATGTTTAAATAGGCATCACAATTCCTTAGCAGGTAAGTATTAGGATAAGCACAGAGGTGTAGATAGGTCTACATGAATTGATGGCTATGTATTTTCATTTCGTAGTTCAGCTTGAATTTTCATTTCATGGCTTAGGGTAGGACGCGAAAATGGTATAGGGTAGCATGTATAATCTAGAGTAGTAGGTTGTCTCATTTCCTTGTCTGCATGTTAAAGTATGAGGTTATGGTTTACGTTTTGCCATGTTTGTAGAGGGTAGGTTAGCATGTTCTTTTACTTAGTTAGGAATCTTCATAGATTTGCGGGATTTGGGGATGGACACCACGTTTTATAGCCATATGGTGTTGGTAGGAATAGTACGCTGAATGTAGGTGGAAAGTGATACACTGAAATTTAGATTTCAATTTATATAGGTTAGATTTTTATAAGATTTTGTTACATATTTGATTCTTGTCATTCAATCTTCTGGCTCACGCTATTTCTTCTTCACGTCTGCCCCTCATTTCTATTGTTTACGGGTTTATATGTATAAACTGACCAATGGTACTATATGTTTTTATATTGTGTTGGTACCTCGTTACGAAAATTTTACATTCATGTCTGAGCTGCCTATGGACAGAAATAATATTACGGTCGTGTCCAGTGAGGTGTCACGATCCCAAAAACATAATAATACCGGTACGTTAACTCATATTTTGAAACCCCAAAATATTGATTAAGGGTACAAAACACTCCAAATAAAAAGTTGCGTATTTAATTAATTAAAAATTACAGTAAAATTCTAAAAATTAAATTATCACTATGTCTCAAAAGAACCTTGTCTAAGTTTGAAAGCGATATCTAGTTATATCGAATAAACCATTACGGTCGATAAACGATTTTACAACGACTATTCGAATATTTGATTTGGACATAACTCACAATCTGTAACATGAAATCTTGGTTTTTCACTTCCGTTAGAATGATACAGTTCAACAGATTCCAACGTTTCTTGTTTCGAGGAAATCCGATTTAAAATGGGTCCTGTACACTCAACTGAAGTTCAGAACGTTAAATTACGAACTGCCGCGATATTACGGGCTCGATTATAATTAATATATATTTTTATACATTCAACTCCTTTTTAGTTAATATATAAATCCACTTATATTACGAATTCGATATTTAAACTGATTTAAATATTCAAATTCAAACCGATAAAAATGCGGGACGTTACATCAGGGGCACTGACTAAAACCAAATATAAAAGACATAGTTAGTAGGATTGGCAAACCCATAGGGTGTGGTCGACTCCTTTTTCTAGCCATAAATTTGAGTTCATGCATGCCGGGAGTGATGCACTTGGCCTTAGCAAGACTAGTTATGTTTTTGCTACGCTACCCTGGTTAAACGGGTATGATGCTTCAGAATGATCGCTCTGTTTCTTATGTAGGGAACTTGTTCTTAACGTACTAAGGGAACTGCCGTGGAAAGCCTACATAATTAGCAAACATATCATATCGATCTTTGATTTCATAACTAGTATAGTTGTGATGTACACTCACTAGCATCACTACTACTTGATTATTATCGCTTGGACCCTTCAAAATTATTATAATATCACTAGATTTTGATATGAAATAGTCTAGTGATCATAAGGTAAAAACGTGTCCGTGTTTATGTGTGGCATGGTCTTGAGTTATTATTTGTTGTGTGTTTTCTCACCTTAGTTTACCAGACTAATCTTGTAACGACCCGTAATCCCCCTTATGGGAAATTACGGATTGTACTGAGGACAAGACAAATCAGAACACAAACAGAAGAACATTTCATTGCTTATTACAACAATTCTGTAACACCCCGCCTCCGCTAGGGTCACTCACAAAGGGAATGCACTAGGTTTGGTGAAGTATTATCGAGGTAAACATGCACAGAAATATTACAAGACAGAACATATATAAACCAGCGGAAGTAAAACAAATTTCATTACCTTATAAAATAAGGTCTAAAGCCTTTTACACCAGAATACATCAAAACCTGTCTTGCAATAGTAAAGAAGCATAAAACCTTTTCATAAATTATTTCCCAAAATAAAGCGATGAAGCAGCCATAGCCAAGAGAAGACCAAGCTATACATGATGACCTTCAAGCATAAGAGGTCCGAACTAAACAACAGCATTTCCTCCCTGAAAACCTGGGGGGGAAACGGAAGACAAAGAGGCGAAAGAAAACGGGGTCAGTCATAAAGACTGGTAAGTCCTATCTACTTCCAGCATAAAAACAGGTAAAGGTAACATGACATGCATAAACTGAAAGTAAACATAAGGATGATGACAAGATAGATAAGCTAGACCAAGATAACAGGATGAACCACTGTATCAAGATAAACTAAGGTATCATGATAAACTACGGTGTCAAGGTAAATCAAAGTATCACATCGTCAGGTTTGTATCAAGTATAATATCCTAAGGTATATATCATGTATATTTGCTCTACACCTCCCGTACTAGTATCCCAACCCGTGTCATGAGTTAACTATAAAATGTCCCTTGACCAAAGTCATGAAATGGTCCATGTCAACCTAATATATCGCGTACATAGATTTTCCTAACTCGTATGTTTCTTTCCATGTATAAGTTCAGTCCTTTGCCGTAGGCCGTACGGGCTTTCTCATGTAAATCTATACCACCTCAACGTAGTACCATTTTATACTTGAAGTTGTTTTGGACTGCTACCCTTGATCTGGTTATGTTTTCTTACCATGAACTATCGCGTGTATACCTAGGATTTATGCCACCTAGGACCGTTAGGGATTATGCTACCTAATGAACGTTTTCGTATCTCGGTTTGGGTTTTAGCCACCTAGGGCTACTAGGGATTATGCTACCCGTCAACCGCGCCCTTTTTCCCACGTAAGCACTGTGACGGCAAGGAATTTCGCTCGGTCCGAACCAGTCGCTAAACCGACCCAGACCGTTCGAAACGCCCTATCGTTTGAGAACACGACAAATCAGAATACATACGGAAGAGCATTTCATTGTATATTACAACAATGCATCAGATTACAAGAATATATAGAGTATAAACGAATAAATATTACACAGAAATATCAGATATTTAAATTACATTTAAATACATAGCAGCGGAAAATAATACAATACACAACTAGAAGGAGATATACGGATACAAAGCTTTCCGGATACCGTTCTAGCTGTAAACCAGGATCCTGTGAATATAAATCTGCAAAACCAAAACTACTAGCTGCCCGTGTCGAAAATAGGGGCACCCAGAGTTTAGGTTAAAACAATAAACTCCAGGTCAGTCATGTGACTGGTGTGAGAACTAAAACAGTTATTATTCTTTATTTTAAAAGTTAGGTAAATCAAGGGACCACGCCGTATAACACGGAACGGGTTTCCTCCCAAGAATACCAGTGCATAAAACAAACAACGCAATGCTAAATAAAGAAAAATGAAGCTGTTATAAGACCCAGGTCCCATCACATAATGCAACGCAGCCGAGGATAGGGTTTTCCCTTATAACAGCCAAAGAATGCTTGATACGGTTAAAACAAATCGTTTGATACTATTATAAGTGCATAGTGTATAAAATAACTTCAAATCATAAGTATCAATCATAGGCGGCATGAGCGTCCCATGCCACTATGTCGCCATATATAGGTTTACAAATAAAACCGCAAAGTCACGTATTTGGAAATTGGATTTCCGTCTATGAACCGAGGCAAAAGATAGTCCTCAACCGATTCGAGACAATCTAGCCTACCATGTCTCAGGAACAGCCGCAACTGCCCCCTGGATCGTCAGGGCCGGTCCACCGATGTGGATTATTATGCCTGAACAATACGTCTCCCCGCCCTTTGGGGCGCAAACGAGCCAACGAATGACTCCATCGGACCCGGATCGTCCGATCAAACCGAGGCGCCTCGCAACAGCAACAACCACATAAGTCAAACTCGTCAGGGCGTGTAAAACCACTGACGCCACTTTTAGCTAGAAAGAAACGCAAGTCCTCCCTGATGTCCGTCTCCCGTTTTTGGTTCATACCGGGTGTGAAACACGCGAAGTAAACGTTACACAAAGCTACGCCACAAAGGCCTTGCTTTGATCATCACCACAAGACTTTGCTTTTCAACAGAAGCCTCGATCAATTGCCACTTAGGCATGCCACACAGGCAATTCACTCCATGCGTTTGATATCCATCAATATATAACCCCTGAGCTCGTACGTCTCAGAGAAGGGCGTTAAGCAAGAGAATAAATTCTCCGCCGCCAAACAGATATATATTTAATGGAAATCAATCACACAGACTAAAATCCAATGTCAGACACACGGTCCATTTACAAGTTCGTTCTGGGTCTGAACGAAACCGGAGGCACCTAGTACCCCGCATATCCATCGATCTCCAAGTACGTCTGGACGATCACTAACTGTTTCCATCTTCTTGGGTGTACAGCCCAATCAAGATCATCAGTAATTACCCAAACGACGTGAAGACTTCCGGTCTTCGACCATCGTCTTCATCTTCGACTTATCGTCGTATCAGTTATTCAGAATGGGATAAACCCGGTCTTTCCGAATAACTCGCGTATATTTTAAATAAGTGTTACACAAACACAACATACGCCTCATTCCAATTCATCAGTCACTAACCGTAAATTAATCAAGAGAATAATTCCCCAAATATTAACCCCGAAGGCCGAAACCAACATCAGATCAATATCTAGAAAACCATTCTGCTTGGCTAACCGACAGTTAGTTTCTAAATTTCACATTCATAGGAAAAGGTTCCCATTAATTTTATCCAAGATAAATTCTTTGAATTTATTCTTTATTCTATTTTTGAATCTCAATTCAAACTAGTCGGGATTAGCGAACCTTACCGAAGTAATCATTTATTTTAATTTCCCAATCCCAACCTATTCATCCCATGAAGTAAAACTGGTTATACTTCATATCTAACACCACGGTGTTATCGGTAAATTCAATTACCATTTCACGTTCAAATCTAATTAAAGATTTAACTAACGCCTGGAGCAAAACTGGTAATACTCTATTTCGATTATTTCAATCTAATTAAAGATTCATTAAAACTCCACTTAGTTTTAATCTGTGACTGGGTTAAAGAATCAGTGTCATTTAAAACACGGTTCACGATAAACCCAAAATCACATCACATTTCAATCAGTCCCTAATTGTAAATTAGCAAGTGAGCAATTCCCTAAGTATTAATCCTGAAGGCCGAAACCAACATCAGATCGATACCTCGGAAACTATTCAACTTAACTAATCTCCAGTTAGTTTCTGATTTTCTTAACTCCTTTAGGTCTAAGAACTGTATTATTGAAGATACCGTTCACGACAACCCAAAATCACATTTCATTAATGATCGGGTTAAAGAACGAATGTTATTTAAAACACTGTCCACGATAAACCCAAAAATCAATATCAATTCAATTCCAATTAAACATTATTTAATTGGTACACTTCATTAAATCTAAATAAAAAAGATTTAATCTTTTCTCCACTGGGTTCAAGAACAGTGTTAATGAAGACACCATTCACGACAAACCCAAATCACATTTGATCTTAAATACAAGGCTCTGAATAGAAAATATCCCGGCTTATATTCAATATCAAATTCTACGATTAACAAATGTCGTATTGGAAATAACGATATAAATATATATATCTTTCAAATTTCCATAACAACATCTGTATAATCACGAATTCCAACATCGAAATGTTCCGAAGACAATTTCGATTCAAATCCACTCCAATGCAATCATTGGAAATTCTGGTTATTTTTAAAACCCTTTTCAAATTCAATTTATTTATTAAATAAATAAATAGAATTATATTTCTAGTTCAAAACTAGTTCATTTCGATAAAAATCTATTTTTATCTTTTCAAATATGGAGTTTTTCATCCCAATTTTTCCCAAATCATTTCTTATGATTTTACACAAATTATTACTATTTTTAATAATTTTATCAAGGCCCGTACAGTCGATTTCCATCAATGGCCATCGAACTGCACTTACAGCGACCTTTTTCAAATTTGATTTGGACGTAACTCCAAATCCAACCGTTAGATTTTGAATTTCTAATATTCGTTAGAAAGCTCTTTTCGATACGAACCCAACGGTTCTGGTTTTAGGAGAATCCGACGGTCGGATCTCCCGTAATGTCCGTTTGAAATAAATGGTCGAAATTCACGAACTGCCGCGGCGCGGCGCGTTCTATTCAGGCCATTATATTATATATATAATATATATAATATATATTTCGTCGATTTCTATTTAAAACGAATTATATAAATAGTTTAAATTCGTTTCAAAAGCAATTTCAACTTCCATTTCAATTCAAATCAAAATTGAATTCTTCTTCATAAATTCGTTTTAAAATTCATTTCTATTCAATTCAAATTTCAATTCAATTTGAATTCATTTCAATTTGCTTTCAATTCAATTCGAAATCGTTTTCAATTCAATTCATTTCGAAATCGTTTTCAATTCAATTCATTTCGAAATCGTTTTCAATTCAATTCATTTCGAAATCGTTTTCAATTCAATTCATTTCGAAATCGTTTTTTATTCAATTCATTTCGAAATCGTTTTCAATTCATTTCATTTCGAAATCGTTTTCAATTCAATTCATTTCGAAATCGTTTTCTATTCAATTCATTTCGAAATCGTTTTCAATTCATTTCATTTCGAAATCGTTTAAAATCGATATAAATATCGTTCACGTCAAAATGGCGTCAAACTAATCAACACGGCTTCATAAATTTCTATTTTCAAATATTCTATTTCAAATATTTCTATTTCAAAATAGTTGTTATTATCAAAATATTTCGTTCAACACATGACCAATCTCAATGGATGAGACTGTCAACACATGAACCTTTATTTTATATTGATAAAGATGTAAATTTTATTACTAAAATATTTCGTTCAACACATGACCAATCTCAATGGATGAGTATTGTCAACACATGAACTTTTATTTTATATTGATAAAGATGTAAATTTTATTACTAAAATATTTCGTTCAATACATGACCAATCTCAATGGATGAGTATTGTCAACACATGAACTTTTATTTTATAATATTCTTTATTTTTCAAATTGGAATGAGGCCCAATCAATTACCATATAAAGTTAATTATATGGATTTTCATACATTACACACATATAATAGCATTGAAAAATAATCAACCATCAACCAAAGTGCACTACACTGTATAAGCATCAAATATAGATATCTAACGCTTATAGCAGCCTGTCAATCAATCGATCGACATATTTAATAAATCAGGATGAGTGAACTGCATATTTCATCCTAACACCCGTGTGGGGTTTTCAAACAATCAATCACATATTTTAGTTGTGCAGTTGGGCGATGTGTAAAATTTATCGACCCAATCAATATCAGTCAAATCAGTGTATATAAACAAATCGGCCGATTTGTTTATAAATATCTATTTATTTACTTTCACGTTAAAAATTATATTTTTAACGATAAAACATTTTATTTCAACATATGAATTTCTATTCAGTTCATTCTTTAAATAAAATGATATTTTTATTTTTCTAACTTATTTTAGAAAATTTCGGCGGCATAACGGCACGATACTAGAAACGGGACAAGGCCTAGCCTTATCCCCGGTCTAGTGAAGGCCCACGCCATTCACACATCAATCAAAATCACCAAACAACCAATTCAAATCACATCATATAACTAATCTATGCAACCAAACAAACAAGTCCATGGTCTGTGGACGATTGTGTCGGGTGCTACTAAGCACCGTCTGCATCCTAGTATATATATATAACTAGAAAAGAAATTGAAAGGTGAGAAATTCTCACCTATAGCTATCCAACTTCACGGCAACTCTAATGCAGGAAATCTTGTCGTTCTCGCCTTTTGTCACCTTCGTTGACCGTAGCCACTACATATATAAAAATCGAATTTTTACTTCGTTATTCAATATATAAAAATCGAATTTTTAATTCGAAGTTCAATATATAAAAATCATATTTTTAATTCGAAGTTCAATATATAAAAATCATATTTTTAATTCGAAGTTCAATATATAAAAATCATATTTTTAATTCGAAGTTCAATATATAAAAATCATATTTTTAATTCGAAGTTCAATATATAAAAATCATATTTTTAATTCGAAGTTCAATATATAAAAATCATATTTTTAATTCGAAGTTCAATATATAAAAATCATATTTTTAATTCGAAGTTCAATATATAAAAATCATATTTTTAATTCGAAGTTCAATATATAAAAATCATATTCTTAATTCGAAGTTCAATATATAAAAATCATATTCTAAAAACAAAGATTATATTTTTAATATTCCTACGATGTAAAAATTATATTTTTATTGCTTTAAAAATACAAAAATCATATCTTGCTCCTTCTACATAATAAAAATCCCGTCTTTTCTCTTTTTTAAAAATATGATCTTTATTTTTGCAAGTTCAAATCTTTTTCTATTAAAAGATTAAACCTTTTTTTTCTATTTCAAAGTTTAAACCCTTTTTTTTCTATTTTAAACCTTAAGATAAAATCAGTTTTCATTTCCTTTAAAAATCAGTTTTTAATGTCTTTAAAAATCAGTTTTTAGCAAAACAAAAATAAAATAAAAATAAACTAAATTAAATTCTCACCGATGGCTTGCGAAGTGGAGGGAAGAAGAAGGCGGCATCGGCGGCAGGTTGGTGGCGTTCGGAGGTGTCGGCGGCTTCGAGGCTTCAGGGCGGCGGCTTCGATTGCGTCGCGACTTCGAGATGAGGGCGGGGTCTTCGATAGTGAGGGCGGCGGCTTCGGGGTGAGGGCGACGTCGAGGTCTTCGTCGGCGACTTCGAGACGAGGCGGCTCGAGGGTTAGGTTTTCTTTCTTTTTTCTTTTTTTCTTTCTTCCTCGTTACTGATTAATGGATCGGGGGGGGGGGGGGGGCAAGCAGAAGAAAAGGAGGGAGAAGTATATTTTTTTTTTATTTAATTAATTAATTATGCAAAAAGGTTGACTTTTACATACGACCTCGAAACGAGGCCTACCGCCTGTCGTCCATAGCGTTTTACCCCCATTCCGAACACAATGGGATATGTATCGTAAGCTGATTTGATCGTTACAATCAGTTTCCGTTGAATTTACATTTAAATCCTTATATTGAATTTTAAACGTACATTTCGAATTACCGAGGTCACATACTAACTAGAAAAATTCCAGAAAAATATTTTCTAGTTTTGTATTGACGATACGGTCCTAACAAAACTAGTTTCGTCGAATTCTGAGACCGTTGGAAAAATGGCCATTTTCCAGTCGATTAAAATCAACTGAAACTGGTCAAACGCGTTTTCTTTTGCCACGCTCACATATTGAATCGAAAAATTATGAAATTTGGAATCTAGCAATAACTTGACATCACGGACCCAACAAAACTGGTTTCGTCGAAATCCGAGGTCATCTGCAAAATTTCCATTTTTAAGGGCCTGAATTCCATAGCGACTATTCAGAATTTTCAACTGGACATATCTTTTGATTCCCGCTATGAAATTTTGATTTGTCGGATTCGTTGGAAAGATATTATCAATTTGATCCTAATGTTTTTGGTTTCACTAAAATCCAGATTGTTTTGCACCCGGTACATTCAATCGAAGTTTGAAATCGAATTATCGAACTACCGCGCCATTTTCAATTCTATTTATAATTATATATAAATATTTATATTCTAACGACGACGTATATAATATATACGTCGAATTATATTCAAAATAAATTTCACATCGATATTATTTAAAATAATTCATTTTAAATAATCAAAATTCGCTAAAATGGCCAAAATAAAAAAATTTAAACTGGCCCAGATTTTCGGGTTATTACAAGCACCGTGAATCGATTTTCCATGTCTAACTGCACATGTATCTCAATGTGCCATCCGAGTCCCGTGCCAGGGCAAATCAAGAAATACGAGACTCGGTCGAGAGCTTTAAGTCGTCTGCCGAATGCAGATATCAAGGTCTGTTTTTGTATCCGTGGCTATGGTCCCACGTGACCCCTCCCTCAACTACTGAAAGGCAATCCAAGAAAAATCATGCACGAGAACTATACTCCGGCCCCCAATGCCCCACTTACCTATTGGCCAACCTCACCCATAACTCGATAGCAAGTATATGGTCTGTTGGGAGTTCCCTGCCTTTCCGTATACGTACAAGATTGACTAAAGATGGTAGGTAGTCGACGGCGCGCTATCCAGGGCAAAAATCAAGTATCGTCGACTCCACGCTAATCCATCCCCGTCTTTAGGTTGCTCGCACAGCAACCAAGGCATACTCTTGGTTCTTCTACCGCAGACCTTAACCTCTTGTGAGCCCAGGCAGATCATCTGCAACCTCACAGAGGGATACCAAGAGTATCCTCACGTCCCCCGAAGCTACCGCTTCGTCACCCAGTTCGTTGGAGCCTTTATCTAAGTCAGATAATTCGCTCCTCCACGTGTGTTCAAGCGATGACCTACCGTATCGGGTTACTCATCTATCTGTGAACTGGTCCAATTTCCTTGACTGAGAATTATTACTTAGTTATCCTTAACTAAGGTTTACCACTTAGCTTCTCTTCCCGCTACCCTTGTTAACTACGAGTTTCAACCTAGTCCCGTGAGCTAGGGTTTTGTCTAATGGGTTAAGTGTTGTCATTCAAGTTCATGACTTAACCCGCCTACGAATCATGTCAAGATTGGCTAAGTATTTGAATTCAAGGCTTAGCGCTACAAGTTGGTTAAGTATACCAATAAGCTCATGACTTAACCCTATCAAGTCAAATTGGTTAAGTATTTGTTTGTCTTAACCCTATCAGATTATCGTGTTAGATTGATTAAGCATAGATTATCTTAATCCCATCAGATTATCGAGTCGGATTGGTTAAGTATGGGTTAGCTTAACCCCATCCTCTAATCGTATTACAATGGTTAAGTATATTTAAAAGGTCTTGTGACTTAACCCTATCAGATCCGCATATTAGATTGGTTAAGTATAGGTTACCTAACCTCATCAAATCACCATGTATAATTGGTTAAGTATAAGTTACTTAACCCCATTAAATTATCATGTTAAGTTGGTTAAGTATTGGTTACTTAACCTCATTGAATTACCAAGTTTAGATTGGTTAAGTGTTTAACTTAACCCCATCGAATTACCGTGTTTAGATTAGTTAAGTGTAGGTTACTTAACCCCATCTAATTACCGTGTTTAGATTAGTTAAGTCTAAGTTACTTAACCCCATCTAATTACCAAGTCGGATTAGTTAAGTGTAAATTACTTAACCCCATCCCCTAATTGTCTTATATGGTTAAGTGTCATTAAGAAATCAAGTCCGGTTCCACTTAACCTACCCATTCGTGTCATATCGGTTAAGTGTCATTAGTCAAAATTACTTAACCTTTTCATGTGGCATTAATTAGATTAATGCACCCCAACCTCTCACATTAGACTTTGTTGTGGTTACTAGTTAAGCCGGGCGGGTCCGGGTAGCTTTACACCACAACCTAGTCTAACCTCGGGTTTTAAGTGCTATATGACCAACTACTCACATTGGGTCCTATTGTTTGTAGCCACTAGTTAAGCCGGGCGGGTCCGGGTAGATTTATGCTACAAACTTAACCCAACCTCGAGTTGGCCACTTTCATGTTTGGTCTAGTGTCATATTACACTTACAACCCCATACGTGTCTAGTTTCAAGTCCCATGTTTACCCCACATGTCATGTCCACATTTAGGTGTATCATGAGTGCCATATTTTCATGAAATCCCATGTCAAATTATCATGTCATAATCACGCACGTCTAACCTACCCCAAATCGTGTTTCCAACCCAAGTAAAAGCGAGTCAACATAGTAAGGATACTATGCTACATATTGGCCTCAAAACATGCACGATGTCAAAAAGGGATTGGCCACAAACATGCATGGTATCATAAGGGGTTTGGCCTCAAAATATGCATAACATCATAAGGGGTTTTTGGCCTCAAACATGCATAACGTCACAACGGGATTAGCCATAAACATGCATGATATCGTAAGGGGGTTTGGGTTCATTTACATGCATAAGCCCCAAGTCATATTCATGTGCATATTTCACAAGTCAAAGTGGTTTCAAGTATTCATGCCAACATTCCGCAAGTAATGGTTCAATTTTTCATGATGGACTAAGTTAAACATAACATAAGTGGCATTATTTAGTCACTAAGCATAGCCAAAAGTCATAGGTTCAAGCAAAAGAGGCATGACAAGGTTCATATAGGCTAGCATACTTGGTTTAATCTCGTTTTATTCCATGCCATCATTAAAACTGCCATTTAGATCTAGAAGTAGCTAGAACTTACATAGCGAGGCTTAGAGATTTAGGAGCATGAATCGTCTTGTCGAAGAATCCATGTTGAGACGATGATCAAAACCCTTGATTTGGTGTAGAAAGCTTGCACCTTCGTCTTGGATCTAGTTTGAATGCAAAGACTCTTGAAGTTGGAGATGGAGGCCATGATCAATGGAGATTTGGGCAGCACTTCGTTGCAAGAGTGATTTGTGAGGGTTTAAGCTAGGTCTAGGGGTCTTTTTATAGAGATTAGGAGTTGTTTAGGCCCTTAGATTAACCCTAGGATAGATCTGAACCCTCAAAATCCGTCACAGGCCATCAGAACAGAGCACAAGGCCAAGCAGGTGCACCCAGGCCAAAGTGGTCGGACCACCCAGGTCGACACCCGTGTCGACTGGGCAGTCGACCTGCCCCGTGGGCGTGTCGACTCCCCAGTAGACACCCCAGTCGACTTGGGGCTTGGGCGGGAATGTTTCCCGCCCAATCTGTTTGGCTCCAGATTTGAATTTCGAACTGTTTTTGAACTTGAATTTTTCTGAAAACTTTGACGGGCCATAACTGGGTCATACGGACTCCGATTCTCGAAAACTCGGACTCTATTTCGCGTATTTTTCCGAGACGAACGCAATGGCACAGCCCGTTTCCCCTGATTCAGATTTTATAATTAAATTCTGCCTTGATTATTGTCTTAACACGTTATTAAAATTCGGGTTGTTACATTCTCCCCTCCTTTAAGGATTTCGTCCCCGAAATCTCCAAGTTAGGAAGAACGTATCCTACCATCCATCATCCATCTACTCAAAACATCATCCACGGGCAACCATGGTCCTTAAAAGATTCCTAATTCTTTATGAACACATGCAGAAAGTGTGTGTATATGTTCCTTAGCTAATGCTAATGATCAGGCCTGAATGATCTTTCTAATGCAAAGTATGTTTAGTGCCATGAATCCAACATGTATGCAAATAGTCCTAGTCATATAAACACTATATGTGTGCACAACCATTCATCCACATGCAACATCCACATCATAACATATTCAATTTCATCCATAAACAAGTATAAATACTCGTGCATATGCAACATGAAATGTGACTGAGTCGATCTAGTATCTAGTGTGTATTCGCGCATCCACGAGCAACCACTTGCAATCATTTGCAACCATATCAATCATAACATGTTTCAAATACATGTTTACATCCATAGGGTTCTACCTAAGGTTCCCAAGATAGGATCGAGGAGATAAACAAGATAAACTCCTTACGGGGTTTGCAACAGAAACAGGATCGAGAGGATATCCACCAAGCGATAGCATGCAAGCAAGCTCTATAGGAGAACCAGGGATCAATGATATACTCTTAAAAAGAGATATGATGCGCGCGTTTAAGCCGCATTTCCTTGAGCTTAATTCCAGTGTGCCTTGACCACCTTTGACTTCATGATTTTCGTAGCTCCTTGATTCCTATTTCCAAGGTATGAGTTGGAACTCATTTCATTGTCGCCTCTCGTTTCACTTTCACTTATTCTTTCCCTAGTATGCTCGGCTCAAACATATCTGCGTACTCATGCAAGCTCTCCAAAATTCACTAGTGAATTCTGGATCTCGTTTACCGATGCCAATCCATGTTACCACGTGCACTTACTAGGGTGATTCCTATAACCCATGCTTAAGCGGAATGAACCATCCGCCTTATTGGCGAACGTTACTCGATCGGATCATAGATTTCCGATAAATGCATCAAGAGATTCTAGGTAACTGACCATGACAAAACCCAAAGGCTATACGAGACTTCGAGGGTATTACCAAGGCAAGTTAAGAGTTTAACTACCCTCCTTTCAAGACCGAGAATGGCATCCCTTACTGGATAACCACTTCATCCCTAGAATCCATCCATAGATCAACAATAGAAGCATTGCTTCTAATCTCAACACTTGGCATTTACACTCTCAATTCCAAACAAGTCATGAATAAATGGACCGATCCTCCAACAGGATTTGAGACAAAAATGGGATCCTCTACCACGCTAGTACTAAGGTGTAGAGACTCAGCTATCGAAGTAGACTTAAATGATGCAATGATCAAGACAAAGTCTAGACGGGATGATAGAAAAGAAAGGCTAAACCTTCAACAGAAACGGTACCATCCCTCTTAGGTACGCTAGAAATGAGAGCATACAATTGCCCTCTCGATGATTTTTTCCTCGTCCCATAACACTTAACTATGCGTCCCGTTTTACCATGCCAAAGATACTCTCTCGTCATGGGTTTTATTGTTCAACTTTTTCCCTCCCTTGTGGATTAAGCCATATCAACAAGTTGCTTATCTTTAAGCTCGTGTCCTCTATCCTTGCTCTTATTATCCTTCCTTATAGCACGGCAACAGGTCTCTCGAGGACTCCCTCCATCGTACGGAAAACTCTTACTTAGATAGACAAGGATTAGTCGCAGTTAAAACTACTGTGACTACGGATGGAGGAAGGAAAGGAAAAGAGACTCGATCAAGGAAACAAAGGATAGTGCTAATGGCTTTTGGGGAATAGCCTTTAAAAACTTTTCTTGAAAAATGCTTCTTTGTAAACAGTTTCTCAAATAGTTTTCAGAAGGTTTTAAAAACTTTTGCCCAGTCTGGTAACCTTCTGCTCTGATACCAAATGTAACACCCCACCTCCGCTAGGGTCACTCACAAAGGGAATGCACTAGGTTCGGTGAAGTATTATCGAGGTAAACATGCACAGAAATATTACAAGACAGAACATATATAAAACAGCGGAAGTAAAACAAATTTCATTACCTTATAAAATAAGGTCTAAAGCCTTTTACACCAGAATACATCAAAACCTGTCTTGCAATAGTAAAGAAGCATAAAACCTTTTCATAAATTATTCCCCAAAATAAAGCGGTGAAGCAGCCATAGCCAAGAGAAGACCAAGCTATACATGATGACCTTCAAGCATAAGAGGTCCGAACTAAACAACAGCATTTCCTCCCTGAAAACCTGGGGGGAAACGGAAGACAAAGAGGCGAAAGAAAACGGGGTCAGACATAAAGACTGGTAAGTCCTATCTACTTCCAGCATAAAAACAGGTAAAGGTAACATGACATGCATAAACTGAAAGTAAACATAAGGATGATGACAAGATAGATAATAAGCTAGACCAAGATAACAGGATGAACCACTGTATCAAGATAAACTAAGGTATCATGATAAACTACGGTGTCAAGGTAAATCAAAGTATCACATCGTCAGGTTTCTATCAAGTATAATATCCCAAGGTATCTATCATGTATATTTGCTCTGCACCTCCCGTACTAGTATCCCAACCCGTGTCATGAGTTAACTATAAAATGTCCCTTGACCAAAGTCATGAAATGGTCCATGTCAACCTAATATATCGCGTACATAGGTTTTCCTAACTCGTATGTTTCTTTCCATGTATAAGTTCAGTCCTTCGCCGTAGGCCGTACGGGCTATCCCATGTAAATCTATACCACCTCAACGTAGTACCATTTTATACTTGAAGTTGTTTTGGACTGCTACCATTGATCTGGTTATGTTTTCTTACCATGAACTATCGCATGTTCACCTAGGATTTATGCCACCTAGGACCGCTAGGGATTATGCTACCTAATGAACGTTTTCGTATCTCGGTTTGGGTTTTAGCCACCTAGGGCTACTAGGGATTATGCTACCCGTCAACCGCGCCCTTTTTCCCACGTAAGCACCGTGAATCGATTTTCCATGTCTAACTGCACATGTATCTCAATGTGCCATCCGAGTCCCGTGCCAGGGAAAATCAAGAAATACGAGACTCGGTCGGGAGCTTTAAGTCGTCTGCCGAATGCAGATATCAAGGTCTGTTTTTGTATCCGTGGCTATGGTCCCACGTGACCCCTCCCTCAACTACTGAAAGGCAATCCAAGAAAAATCATGCACGAGAACTATACCCCGGCCCCCTATGCCCCACTTACCTATTGGCCAACCTCACCCATAACTCGATAGCAAGTATATGGTCTGTTGGGAGTTCTCTGCCTTTCCGTATGCGTACACGATTGATTAAAGATGGTAGGTAGTCGACGACGCGCTATCCAGGGAAAAAATCAAGTATCGTCGACTCCATGCTAATCCATCACCGTCTTTAGGTTGCTCGCACAGCAACCAAGGCATACTCTTGGTTCTTCTACCGCAGACCTTAACCTCTTGTGAGCCCAGGCGGATCATCTGCAACCTCACAGAGGGATACCAAGAGTATCCTCACGTCCCCCGAAGCTACCGCTTCGTCACCCAGTTCGTTGGAGCCTTTATCTAAGTCAGATAATTCGCTCCTCCACGTGTGTTCAAGCGATGACCTACCGTATCGGGTTACTCATCTATCTGTGAACTGGTCCAATTTCCTTGACTGAGAATTATTACTTAGTTATCCTTAACTAAGGTTTACCACTTAGCTTCTCTTTCCGCTACCCTTGTTAACTACGATTTTCAACCTAGTCCCCTGAGCTAGTGTTTTGTCTAATGGGTTAAGTGTTGTCATTCAAGTTCATGACTTAACCCGCCTACGAATCATGTCAAGATTGGCTAAGTATTTGAGTTCAAGGCTTAGCCCTACAAGTTGGTTGAGTATACCAAGAAGGTCATGACTTAACCCTATCAAGTCAAATTGGTTAAGTATTTGTTTGTCTTAACCCTATCAGATTATCGTGTTAGATTGATTAAGCATAGATTATCTTAATCCCATCAGATTATCGAGTCGGATTGGTTAGTATGGGTTAGCTTAACCCCATCCACTAATCGTATTACGATGGTTAAGTATATTTAAAAGGTCTTGTGACTTAACCCTATCAGATCCGCATATTAGATTGGTTAAGTATAGGTTACTTAACCTCATCAAATCACCATGTATAATTGGTTAAGTATAAGTTACTTAACCCCATTAAATTATCATGTTAAGTTGGTTAAGTATTGGTTACTTAACCTCATTGAATTACCAAGTTTAGATTGGTTAAGTGTTTAACTTAACCCCATCGAATTACCGTGTTTAGATTAGTTAAGTGTAGGTTACTTAACCCCATCTAATTACCGTGTTTAGATTAGTTAAGTCTAAGTTACTTAACCCCATCTAATTACCAAGTCGGATTAGTTAAGTGTAAATTACTTAACCCCATCCCCTAATTGTCTTATATGGTTAAGTGTCATTAAGAAATCAAGTCCGGTTCCACTTAACCTACCCATTCGTGTCATATCGGTTAAGTGTCATTAGTCAAAATTACTTAACCTTTTCATGTGGCATTAATTAGATTAATGCACCCCAACCTCTCACATTAGACTTTGTTGTGGTTACTAGTTAAGTCGGGCGGGTCCTGGTAGCTTTACACCACAACCTAGTCTAACCTCGGGTTTTAAGTGCTATATGACCAACTACTCACATTGGGTCCTATTGTTTGTAGCCACTAGTTAAGTCGGGCGGGTCCGGGTAGATTTATGCTACAAACTCAACCCAACCTCGAGTTGGCCACTTTAATGTTTGGTCTAGTGTCATATTACACTTACAACCCATACGTATCTAGTTTCAAGTCCCATGTTTACCCCACATGTCATGTCCACATTTAGGTGTATCATGAGTGCCATATTTTCATGAAATCCCATGTCAAATTATCATGTCATAACACGCACGTCTAACCTACCCCAAATCGTGTTTCCAACCCAAGTAAAAGCGAGTCAACATAGTAAGGATACTATGCTACATATTGGCCTCAAAACATGCACGATGTCAAAAAGGGATTGGCCACAAACATGCATGGTATCATAAGCGGTTTGGCCTCAAAATATGCATAGCATCATAAGGGGTTTTTGGCCTCAAACATGCATAATGTCACAACGGGATTAGCCACAAACATGCATGATATCATAAGGGGGTTTGGGTTCATTTACATGCATAAGCCCCAAGTCATATTCATGTGCATATTTCACAAGTCAAAGTGGTTTCAAGTATTCATGCCAACATTCCGCAAGTAAAGGTTCAATCTTTCATGATGGACTAAGTTAAACATAACATAAGTGGCATGATTTAGTCACTAAGCATAGCCAAAAGTCATAGGTTCAAGCAAAAGAGGCATGACAAGGTTCATATAGGCTAGCATACTTGGTTTAATCTCGTTTTATTCCATGCCATCATTAAAACTACCGTTTAGATCTAGAAGTAGCTAGAACTTACATAGCGAGGCTTAGAGATTTAGGAGCATGTATCGTCTTGTCGAAGAATCCAGGTTGAGACGATGATCAAAACCCTTGATTTGGTGTAGAAAGCTTGCACCTTCGTCTTGGATCTAGTTTGAATGCAAAGGATCGTGAAGTTGGAGATGGAGGCCATGATCAATGGAGATTTGGGCAGCACTTCGTTGCAAGAGTGATTTGTGAGGGTTTAAGCTAGGTCTAGGGGTCTTTTTATAGAGATTAGGAGTTGTTTAGGCCCTTAGATTAACCCTAGGATGGATCTGAACCCTCAAAATCCGTCACAGGCCATCAGAACAGAGCACAAGGCCAAGCAGGTGCACCCAGGCCAAAGTGGTCGGACCACCCAGGTCGACACCCGTGTCGACTGGGCAGTCGACCTGCCCCCTGGGCGTGTCGACTCCCCAGTCGACACCCCAGTCGACCTGGGGCTTGGGCGGGAATGTTTCCCGCCCAATCTGTTTGGCTCCAGATTTGAATTTCGAACTGTTTTTGAACTTGAATTTTTCTGAAAACTTTGACGGGCCATAACTGGGTCATACGGACTCCAATTCTCGAAAACTAGGACCCTATTTCGCGTATTTTTCCGAGACGAACGCAATGGCACAGCCCGTTTCCCCTGATTCAGATTTTATAATTAAATTCTGCCTTGATTCTTGTCTTAACACGTTATTAAAATTCGGGTTGTTACAAATTCCATCATAATACAAGAATATGACAGAGTATAAATAAATATTATACATTCGATAAATATCAGAGATTTACAAATTACAATGCAGTGGAAAATAATACAAAACACAACTGAAAAGAATATGCGGATACAGAGCTTTCCGAATATCATTCCAGCTGTAAACCAGGATCCTGTGAATATAAATCTGCAAAACCAAAACTACTAGCTGCCCATGTGGAAAATAGGGGCACCCAGAGTTTAGGTTAAAACAATAAACTCTAGGTCAGTCATGTGACTGGTGTGAGAACTAAAACAGTTATTTAAGACTTTACTTTAAATCAGATATTTCAAGGGACCACGCCGTATAACATGGAATGGGCTTCCTCCCAAGAATACCAGTGCATATAACAAAACAGTGCAATGCTTTTTGGAAAAATGAAGCTATTATAAGACCAAGGTCCTATCACACAATACAACGCAAGCCGGGGATAGGGTTTTCCCTTATAATAGCCAAACATGCTTGGTACGTTAAAACAAATCATTTGACACTATTATAAGTGCATAGTGTGTAAAACAACTTCAAATATAAATGTATCAATCCTAGACGGCATAGGTACCATATATCTTGTCGCCAATACTAGGCTCTACAATCAAAAACGCAAATGTCACGTACTGGAAGTTGGATTTCCATCTGTGAACCAAGGCCAGAGATCGTCCTTACCACTTCGAGATGCTCTAGCCCGTGTCTCAGGAACAGCCGCAGCTGCCCCTTGGATCGTCAGGGCCGGTCCACACGGAGTGGATTAAAATTCCTGAACAATGTGTTTCCCCGCCCTATGGGGCGTCATCTGGTCATATCCCAACCAAACTATTGGCCTCGGAACGACCGATATAACCGAGGCGTCTCGCAATCCATCATCCATATAAGTAAAATGTCAGGGCTAGTAAAACACTGACACCACTCCTAGCTAGAAGGAAACGCATGTCCTCCCTGAAGTCCTCTCCCGTTTCTGTCCACACTGGAGTGTGAGGCTTGCGAATTAACGCTATATTAAAGTCGTTCTTTGATCATCAACCACAAGATTCCGCTTTTCAACAGAAGCCTTGATCATTTGCACCTCAGCATGCCACACAGGCAATTCACGCTATGCAACCGATGTCTATCAATCACACAGAATGAAATCCGATGTCAGACACACATCCTTTTACAAGTTCGTTCTGGGTCTGAACGAAACCGGAGGCACCTTATTTCTCCCTCATATGTCCAATACAGGGGAGAGGCCCTCGCATATCCGTCGATCTCCAAGTACGTCTGAATGATCACCATTTATTACCTCGTCTTGGGTGTACCGCCTAATCAAGACATCAATAATCATCCAAACGATGTGAAGACCTCCGGTCTTCAACCACCGTCTTCATCCTCGACACATCGTTGAATCAGTTATTCAGAATGGGATAAACCCGGTCTTTCTGAATAACTCGCGTATATAATAGACAAGTGCTATAAAAACACAACATACGCCTCATTCCAATCCAGAATATTCCTTTATTCAAATATTCTTACACTTTGGGAAAGGTTCCCATTAATTTTATCAAAGATAAATTCTTTAAATCTATTATTTAATCTTGCTTTGGATATCATTTCAATCTAATTAAAGATGCATTAAAACTCCAATTGGTTTTAATCTTCCCAAAAATCAATATTAATGATTGTTTAACTTGGGAAATCATATCCTATCTTTAACTGGGTTAAAGAACCAATGTCATTTAAAACACGGTTCACGATAAACCCTAAATCACATTCCATTCCATCTGCCTTTAATCGTAAATTAGCAAGTGAACAATTCCCTAAATATTAACACCGAAGGCCGAAACCAACATCAGATCAATACCCAGGAAACCATTCAACTTAACTA
The DNA here is from genome assembly GCA_030737875.1 of Allium sativum. NCBI lineage: Eukaryota > Viridiplantae > Streptophyta > Magnoliopsida > Asparagales > Amaryllidaceae > Allium > Allium sativum. Next base: position 564,995,907 of record CM060915.1, read on the forward strand.
ATCTCCAGTTAGTTTCTGATTTTCTTAACTCCATTGAGTCTAAGAACAGTATTATTAAAGATACCATTCACAACAACCCAAAATCTTATTCCTATCTTTAACTGGGTTAAAGAACCATTGTCCTTTAAAACACGGTTCACGATAAACCCAAAATCACATTCCATTCCATTAGCCTTTAACCGTAAATTAGCAAATGAACAATTCCTTAAGTATTAACCCCGAAGGCCGAAACCAACGTCAGATCAATACCCAGGAAACCATTCAACTTAACTAATTTCCAGTTAGTTTCTGATTTTCTTAACTCCGTTAGGTCTAAGAACAGTATTATTAAAGATACCATTCACGACAACCCAAAATCTTATTCCATTGTTAATCGGGTTAAAGAACAAGTGTTATTTAAAACACCATTCACGATAAACCCAATGAACAATTTCAATTCCATTCCAATTAAATATCAATTAATTGGTATCCTTCATTAAATCTAAATAAAAAGATTTAATCTTTTCTCAACTGGGTTCAAGAACAGTGTTAATGAAGACACCATTCACGAAAAACCCAAAATCACATTTGATATTACATACAAGGCTCTGAATAGAAAATATATCGGCTTATATTCAATATCAAATTCTGGAATCAACAAATACCGTATTGGAATAACGATATATATCTTCCAAATTCCTCCACAATATCCGTATAATCATGGAATCCAATATCGAAATATTCCGAAGATAATTTCGATTCAAATCCATTTCAATTCATATATTGGAAATTCTGGTTATTTTTAAAACCATTTCAAATCCAATTTATTTCTAAAAATAAATAAATTATTTTTCTAGTTTATAACTAGTTCATTTCGATAAAAATCTATTTTTATCTTTTCAAATATGAAATTTTTCATCCCAATTCTTTCCAAATCATTTCTTATAATTCTACACTAATTATTTATATTTTTAATAATTTTACCAAGGCCCGTACATTCAATTTCCACAAACGGCCATCGAACTACACTTACAACGACCTTTTCCAAATTTGATTTGGACATAATTCCAAATCCAACCGTTAGATTTCCAATTCCTAATATTCGTTAGAAAGCTCTTTTCGATACGAACCTAACGGTTCTGGTTTTAGGAGAATCCGCTGGTCGGATCTCCCGTAATGTCCATTCGAAGTCAATGGTCGAAATTCGTGAACTGCCGTAGCGCGGCGTGTTCTATTCAGGCCATTATATTATATATATAATATATATTTCGTCGATTTCCATTTAAAACGTATTTTATAAATTGTTTTTAAATTCATTTTTTAAATGATTTCAACTTCACATTCAATTTCAAATCAAAATTGAATATTCCATATCATCGATATATAAATGATAATATTTTCAAACCATTAAATTTTGAAATCAATTCCTTTTCAGTATTCATTATAAAAATGAATAAAATCGATATAAATATCGTTCACGTCCAAATGGAGTTAATCTAATCAACACGGCTTTATATATTTAAATATTTTCGTGTCCATCCCAAATCGGACATCAAAATCAAATTTTGATCTTTTACTGAATATTATTTTAAAATATTCATTATTTTAAAATATTCATTATTTTAAAATATTTATTCTTTCTGAACTGGAATCAGACACATCAATTACCATATAATGTCATTATATGGATTTCATACAACACACGTACACAATAGCAATTAAACACAGTCAACCATCATCCAAAGTGCATTCTACACTACATAAGCATCGAATATAAATATTTAACGCTTATAACAGCCTGTCAATCAATCGATCGACATACAACTAAATATTGGGATTAGTGTATGTCCAATTTCATCCCAATACCCGTGTGGGGTTTTCAAACAACAAACAATGAATTTATTTGTGCAGTTGGGCGATGTGTAAAATTTATCGACCCAATCGATATCATAAAAATAGGCGAGCATAAACAAGTCGTCCGACTTGTATATGGATGTGCTAACTTATTTTTAACTATTCAATAATTATTTTATTTATCGTCGTTATAAGCTAAAAATAATATTTTTACTTAACTAAATTTTTCTAACACTATTTAAAAAAAATCGGCAGCATAACGGCACGATACTAGGCCCGGGATAAGGTCTAGCCTTATACCCAATACACTAATGGCCCCGACATACACATACCAATTCTAATCAATTCCATTTCACCCAAACAACCAAATTCAAACAAATAATCCTATCAAACCAAACAATCACACACAATATAATCAAGCAAACACACAAGTCGTCCATGGTCTGTGGACGACGGGGAAACAGTTCATATATGCAGTTATAAACAAATAACTGTATAAAATTAATTTTAGTAAAAAGTTCTCACCTAGAAGCTAAACCAAACGCCACGACTCTTCATATGTAGAAAATCTTCGCTGCGTTTCCAACGAGATCTCTTTCCACCCGGTTTATATTAAAAATCGTATTTTTATGTTGCTACTGTATATATATAAAAAAATCAGATCTTTCTTTGATATTCATACAAAATAAAGTTTATATTTTGAGATCGTTAAAAATCATGTTTTGACCGCTCGTGTCAACAAACAAAAATCATATTTTTACCTCTTGTCTTTACAAGTACAAACCACACCTTTCTAGTTATAAAAATCTAAACTTTTGTTTTATAAAAATATAATCTTTTGGTTTATAAAAATATAATCTTTAGTTTTCGTTGTTTTCATAAAAAACACAATTTTATCTACCTAAACAAATAAAAAAAAACTCACTTTTCTTTTGTTTCGATCGAGTGAGAGCTCGCGCCAATCGACTTCAGAAAGGGTGTGCTTGCTGTTGGCGAGTCAAAGAAGAGGGGGGAGGGGTTTCAGCGGGTTTTGGGGCTGTTTGAAGGAGAGAGGAAAGGGAAGGAGGCCGGGGGGAATCGGAGGGTAGCGCAGCGCGTTCAGGCAGCGCAGGGATGTGGCGGCTCGTCTCCTGGTGGTGGCGGGTATGATTTCCGGTGATGGGTTTTGGGGGTTTCGGCCTTCAACTGAACGGCGATAGAGAGGAGGGAGTGGGGAGGAGCTCGCAGAGGAGAAGATGGCCAGAGGAGGGGGAAGTACGGCGGTCCGGCGAACGGAGGGGGGGCGACGACGGAAGAGAGCATCGAGTTTTTATATATATTTTTCTTTTAATCGATCTGATTTGGACGATAAAGGGGAAGGGAGAATAAGGGTTGACCAAGGTATTTTATTTAATTATTTTATTATTTTATTTTTCCAAAAAGTTACTTTTTCTTTCGAACTCCAAATAGAACCCACCGACTATCGTTCCTAATTAATTACCCCCATTCCGAACACAATGGGACATGTTTTATCAGCTGGTTCAGCTGTTTCGATCAGTTTTCGTTTAAATTAAAATATAAATCTATATATTCAATTTTAAACGTACATTTCAATTTACTAGGGCCACATACTGACTCTGAAAATTCCAGAAAAATTATTTCTAGCTTCGTATTGACGATACGGTCCTAATAAAACTAATTTCGTCGAATTTGGAGACCGTTCGAAAATTGGCCATTTTCTAGTCGATCCAAATTGAATGAAACTGCTAAAACACGTTTTCCTTCACCACGTTCACATATTGTTCAGAAAATTATGAAAATTGGAATCTATCAATAACTTGACATCCCGGATCCAACAAAAGTGGTTTCTTCGAAAATGGAGGTCGTTTGCAAAATTTCCATTTTTAAGGGATATATTTTCCATAGCGACAATTCTGAATTTTCAATTGGACATAACTTTTTATTCCCACTATGAAATTTCAATTTTTTGGATTCGTTCGAAAGATATTCTCATATATATTCTAATATTTTTGGTTTCGCTAAAATCTGGTTTATTTTGAATCCTGTACATCATTTGAAATTTGAAATCGAAATTTCAAACTACCACGACATTTTCAATTCCTTTTATAATTAAAATAAATATTTATATTCTAACTTCGATTCAAATAAATATATACGTTCCAATTCTATTCAAAATAAATTTCTCGTCGTTATTATTTAAAATAAATCATTTTAAATATTCAAAATTCATCAAAATTGCCATAATAAAAAATTTAAAATTTAAATTGATTCGGATTTTCCGGGTTGTTACAATTTCCCCCACTTAAAATCCTTTCATCCTCAAAAAGGAACGGAGCTGAAAGTTGTTTTACAAACCAACTCAACTTTCATTATTTTCATTATGGCTTAAGTTCTTCAACTTTTCAGTTTCTAAGAGCTTTTCAAATTTTTCAAAAATTTGGCTAACACCCTAAATGTAGTGGCCCGAAAGTCCATACAAATTTGAGCTGACTAATATTCTACACATTCAACTCAAAGTGCACGGAAATTCAGATCATTAATAGAAGAATTTAGAGGGTGAGATAGAAAAGATAGAACTAATCGAATGGAAGAACACAACTGAACATAATCTGAGTAAATACGAATCTCACAGCAGAATGAATAAGTTGTATTATAACATAACTTTGAAATACAATTTCTGAATTTGTACTTACATATCATATCAGAGTATAACTCATATACATCACATCGGAAATAATATCTACATAACTAATGGTGAAGCCTTCTGTTTTGAGCTCTTCCAAGTGTATCTATAAAAGCCTGAAACACTTGATTGCCCGTACAAATTTGGGCACCCAAGAGTTTAGGGAAAAACAAACAAAATAAACTCTGGGTCAGTCATGGGACTGGTGTGAGTAAATTCCAACCATACTGTTTAACTTTGGAAAATTCTTTTTGAAACAAAAGGATAATAGTAAGACCAGTCCATACATAAACATGGACGGCTTTTATCTTACTATAACCCAAAATATCTTTGATATCAAATCCAGTGATATTATGATATAGTATAAAATCATAAACCGCAGGGCGCTTATTGGAGAATGGATTCCAACAGACAAGGTATGGGAGCACCTTCCGAATAGTGTACTCTAGAGGGGATACACCTGGGTTCAACAAGAACGTCTTGCAACCCGGCCACACATGACCGACCACTCATTTAGCTTGAGTGTATCGAATATATTGCCACCACGGTTGTAGGCCATCCAACCGTCATCCGAAGATACAGAATCGAAAAGAAGACAAATATGGATTTCCTCTAGATCGGTGAAAATACACCCTGCTTGGGGATTGTAACAACCCGGATTTTTACAACATACTAAGACAAGAATCAAGGCATAATTTAATTATAAAATCTGAATCAGGAGAAACGGGTTGCGCCATTGCGTTCATCTCGGAAAAATACGTGAAATAGAGTCCGAGTTTTCGAAAATCGGAGTCCGTATGACCCAGTTATGGCCCGTCAAAGTTTTCAGAAAAAAAAATCAAATTCAAAAACAGTTCGAAATTCAAATCTGGAGCCAAACGAACTGGGCGGGAAAATTCCCGCCCAAGCCCCAGGTCGACTGGGGTGTTGACTGAGGAGTCGACACGCCCAGGGGGCAAGTCGACTGCCCAGTCGACAGGGGTGTCGACCTGGGTGGTCCGACCACTTGGGCCTGGGTGCACCTGCTGATGTCTTGGCTCGGTTTTATAGGCCTGTGGCGGATTTTGAGGGCTCAGATCTATCCTAGGGTTTATCTTATGGCCTAAACTACTCCTAATCTCTATAAAAACGCCCTAGGACCCAACCTAAATCACTCAAAATCAATCTAACAACGAAGTGCTGCCCAAATCCCTCTTGATCATGGCCTCCATCTCCAACTCCAAGAGCTTATGCATTCAAATCGGATCCGAATCAAAGGTGCTAGCTTGCTACATCAAATCAAGGGAGTGGATCAACGTTGCTACGTAAATTTCATGACGATTCTTCAACAAAGGAGCCACCTTTCTTCGTCAAGACGATTCATGTTCCTAGCCCTCTTGCCACGCTATGTAAGTTCTAGCTACTTGAAGATTCTAACGGTGGTTCTAATGTGACATGGAATAAAATGCGATGAAACATAAGTATGCTAGCCTATGTGAACCTAATTTTTCCCCTTTTCTATGATCTATGACCTTGGGCTAAGTTTTAGCGAATTAATCATGCCACTCATGTTATGTTTAACCTAGTTTATCTTACAAGTTTGAATCTTTATCTATGGAATGTTAGAATGAACCTTTGGGAACCATTTGACTTGTGAAACATTGGCAAAGACTTGACTTTGGGGCTTATGCATGTAAATGAACCAAAACCCCTTATGTTATCATGCATGTTTGTGGCCAAATTCCCTTATGATACTATGCATGTTTGTGGCCAAATTCCCTTATGATACTATGCATGTTTGTGGCCAAATTCCCTTATGATACTATGCATGTTTGTGGCCCAATTCCCTTATGATACTATGCATGCTTGAGGCCAAATCCTTTAGGTTAATATTCACGTTTGCGGCCAATCCCTTTATGATATCTCGCCTGTTTGAGGCCAATATGTTGGCATAATACCCCTACTATGTGACTCGCTTCCACTTGGGTTGGAAATACGCTTGGGTAGCTTAGGAAAAACGTGAATATGACACGAAAACTTGACATGGGTTTACATGAGAACATGACATTCATGATACATTTAAATGTGGTCATGACACGTAGGAAAACATTGAACTTGAACTAGACACGTGTGGGTGGTAAGTGTAATAAGACACTAGACTAAACATGAAAGTGGCCAACTCGAGGTTGGGTTGAGTTTGTAGCATAAATCTTCCCGGACCCGCCCGGCTTAACTAGTGGCTACAAACAATATGACCCAATGTGAGTAGTTGGTCATATAGCACTTAAAACCCGAGGTTAGACTAGGTTGTGGTGTAAAACTACCCAGACCCGCCCGGCTTAACTAGTAACCACAACAAAGTCTAATGTGAGAGGTTGGGGTGCATTAATCTAATTAATGCCACATGAAAAGGTTAAGTAATTTTGACTAATGACCCTTAACCGATATGACACGAATGGGTAGGTTAAGTTAAACCGGACTTGATTTCTTAATGACACTTAACCATATAAGACAACTAAGGGATGGGGTTAAGTAATTTACACTTAACTAATCCGACTTGGTAATTAGATGGGGTTAAGTAACTTAGACTTAACTAATCTAAACACGGTAATTAGATGGGGTTAAGTAACCTACACTTAACTAATCTAAACACGGTAATTCGATGGGGTTAAGTTAAACACTTAACCAATCTAAACTTGGTAATTCAATGAAGTTAAGTAACCAATACTTAACCAACTTAACATGATAATTTAATGGGGTTAAGTAACTTATAATTAACCAATTATACATGATGATTTGATGAGGTTAAGTAACCTATACTTAACCAATCTAATATGCGGACCTGATAGGGTTAAGTCACAAGACCTTTTAAATATACTTAACCATTGTAATACGATTAGTGGATGGGGTTAAGCTAACCCATACTTAACCAATCCGACTCGATAATCTGATGGGATTAAGATAATCTATGCTTAATCAATCTAACACGATAATCTGATAGGGTTAAGACAAACAAATACTTAACCAATTTGACTTGATAGGGTTAAGTCATGAGCTTATTGGTATACTTAACCAACTTGTAGGGCTAAGCCTTGAACTTAAATACTTAGCCAATCTTGACATGATTCGTAGGCGGGTTAAGTCATGAACTTGAATGACAACACTTAACCCATTAGACAAAACCCTAGCTCAGGGGACTAGGTTGAAAATCGTAGTTAACAAGGATAGCGGGAAGAGAAGCTAAGTGGTAAACCTTAGTTAAGGATAACTAAGTGATAATTCTTAGTCAAGGAAATTGGACCAGTTCACAGATAGATGAGTAACCCGATACGGTAGGTCATCGCTTGAACACACGTGGAGGAGCGAATTATCTGACTTAGATAAAGGCTCCAACGAACTGGGTGACGAAGCGGTAGCTTCGGGGGACGTGAGGAGACTCTTGGTATCCCTCTGTGAGGTTGCAGATGATCCTCCTTAGCTCACAAGAGGTTAAGGTCTGCGGTAGAAGAACCAAGAGTATGCCTTGGTTGTTATGCGAGCGACCTAAAGACTGGGATGGATTAGCGTGGAGTCGACGATACTTGTTTTTGCCCTGGATAGCACGTCGCCGACTACCTACCATCTTTAGTCAATCGTGCACGTACAGAAAGGCAGAGAACTCCCAACAGACCATATACTTGCTATCGAGTTATAGGTGAGGTTGGCCAATAGGTAAGTGGGGAATAGTGGGGCCGAGATGTAGTTCTCATACATGATTTTTCTTGGATTGCCTTTCAGTAGTTGAGGGAGGGGTCACGTGGGACCATAGCCACGGATACAAAAACAGACCTTGATATCTGCATCGGCAGATGACTTAAAGCTCCCGACCGAGTTCCGTATTTCTTGATTTGCCCTGGCATGGAACTCGGATGGCACATTGAGATACATGTGCGTCTAGACATGGAAAACGATTCACGATACATACGTGGGATAAAGGGCGTGGTTGACGGGTGGCATAATCCCTAGTGGCCCTAGGTGGCTTGAACCCAAACCGAGACACGGAAACGTTCATTAGGTAGCATAATCCCTAGTGGTCCTAGGTGGCATAAATCCTAAGTGAACACGCGATAGTTCATGGTAAGAAAACATAACCAGATCAAGGGTAGAAGTCCAAAACAACTTCAAGGATAAAATGGTACTACGTTGAGGTGGTATAGATTTACATGGGAAAGCCCGTACGGCCTACGGCAAAGGACTGAACTTATACATGGAAAGAAACATACGAGTTGGGAAAACCTACATATGCTATATATATTAGGTTGACATGGACCATTACATGACATTGGGCAAGGGACATTCATAGTTAACACATGATGCGGGTTAGGATCCTAGTAACAGAGGTGCAAAGCAAATATACATGATAAATACCTTGGGATGTCATACATGATAGATACAGTGGGATGTTATACATGATAGATACCTTGGGATAGTATACTTGATAGAAACCTGACGACGGGATACCTTGATTTATCTTGACACCGTAGTTTATCATGATACCTTAGTTTACCTTGCTACAGTAGTTCATCTGGTTATCTTGGTTTAGCTTATCTATCTTGTCGTCATCCTTATGTTTACTTTCAGTTTATGCATGTCATGTTACCTTTACCTGTTTTTATACTGGAAGTAGATAGGACTTACCAGTCTTTATGACTGACCCCGTTTTGTTTCGCCTCTTTGTCTTCCGTTTCCCCCCCCCCCCCCCCAGGTTTTCAGGGAGGAAACACTGTTGTTTAGTTCGGACCTCTTCTGCTTGAAGGTCATCATATATGGCTTGGACTTCTTTTGGCTATGGCTGCTTTACCGGTTTGTTTTGGCGGAATAATTTATGAAAAGGTTTTATGCTTCTTTACTATTTGCAAGACAGGTTTCTATGTACTCTGATGTAAAAAGGCTTTAGACCTTGATGTTTTATAAAGTAATGAAATTTGTTTTACTTCTGCTGTTTTATATGTTCTGTCTTGTAATATCTCTGTGCATGTTCACCAATAATGCCCCTCCAAACCTAGTGCATTCCTATGTGAGTGACCCTGGCGGAGGTGGGGTGTTACATTTGGTATCAGAGCCAGGTTACCAGACTGGGCAAAAGTTTTTAAAGCCTTCTGAAAACTATTTGAGAAACCATTTACAAAGAAGCATTTTTCAAGAAAAGTTTTTTTTAAAAGGCTATTCCCCAAAAGCCATTAGCACTATCCTTTGTTTCCTTGATTGAACCTCTTTTCCTTTCTTTCCTCCATCTGTAGTCACAGTAGTTTTAACTGCAACTAATCCTTGTCTAGCTACGTAAGTGTTTTCCCGTGCGATGGAGGAAGTTCTCAAGAGACTTGTTACCGAAGTTATAAGAAGGGATAATAAGAGCAAGGATAAAGGACACAAGCTTAAGAATAAGCAACTTGTTGGTATGGCTTGATCCACAAAGGAAGATAAGGACAAGATCAGCGAGAGGGCAATTGTATGCTCTCATTTCTAGCGTACCTAAGAGGAATGGTACCGTTTCTGTTAAAGGCTTAGCCTTTCTTTTCTATCATCCCGTCTAGACTTTATTTTGATCATCGCATCATTTAAGTCTGCTTCGATAGTTAAGTCTCTGCACCTTAGTACTAGCATGGTAGAAGATCCCACTTTTGTCCCAAAATCTGGTTGGAGAGTCGGTCCATTTATTCATGACTTGTTTGGAATTGAGAGTGTAAATGCCAAGTGTTGAGATTAGAAGCAATGCTTCTATTGTTGAGCTATAGATGGATTCTAGGGATGAAGTGGTGATCCATTAATGGATGCCATTCTCGGTTTTGAAAGGAGGATAGTTAAACTATTAACTTGCCTTGGTAATACCCTCGAAGTCTCGTGTAACCTTTTGGGTTCTGTCATGGTTAGTTACCTAGAACCTCTTGATGCATTTATCGGAAATCTCTGATCCAATCGAGTAACGTTCGCCAATGAGACGGATGGTTTATTCCGCTGGAGCAGGGGTTTTAGGAATCACCCTAGCAAGTGCACGTGGTAACATGGATTGGCATCGGTAAACGAGATCCAAGATTCGCTAGTGAATTGTTGAAAAGCTTGCATGAAACCATGAGTGCGCAGTTATGGTTGAGCCAAGTATTCTAGAAAAGAATAAGTGAAAAAGGAACGAGAGGCGACAGTGAAATGAGTTCCGACTCATACCTTGGAAATAGGAATCAAGGAGCTACGAAATCATGAAGTCAAAGGCGGTCAAGGCACAATGGAATTAAGCTCATGGAAATGCGGCCTAGACGCACGCATCATGTCTCTTTTTAAGAGTATATCGTTGATCCCTGGTTCTCCTGTAGAACTTGCTGCATGCTATCGCTTGGTGGATATCCTCTCGGTCCTGTTTCTGTTGCAAACCCCGTAAGGAGTTTGTCTTGTTTATCTTCTCGATCCTATCTTGGGAACCTTAGGTAGAACTCTATGGATGTAAACATGTATTTGAAACATGTTATGATTGATATGGTTGCAAATGGTTGCAAGTGGTTGCTCGTGGATGCGCGAATACACATTAGATACTAGATTGACGCGGTCACGTTTCATGTTGCATATGCACGAGTATTTATACTTGTTTATGGATGAAATTGAATGTGTTGTCATGCGGATGTTGCATATGAATGAATGTTTGTGCACACATATAGTGTTTATATGACTAGGACTATTTGCATACATGTTGGACTCATGGCACTAAACATATTTTGCATTAGAAAGATCATTCAGGCCTGATCATTAGCATTAGCTAAGGAGCATATACACACACGTTCTGCATATGTTCATATGGCATTAGAAATCGTCTAAGGACAATGGTTGCCTGTGAATGATGTGTTGAGTAGATGGATGATGGATGGTAGGATACGCTCTTACTAACTTGGAGATTTCGGGGACGAAATCCTTTAAGTTGGGGAGAATGTAACAACCCGGATTTTTACAACATGCTAAGACAAGAATCAAGGCAGAATTTAATTATAAAATCTGAATCAGGAGAAATGGGTTGCGCCATTGCGTTCGTCTCGGAAAAATACGTGAAATAGAGTCCGAGTTTTCGAAAATCTGAGTCCGTATGACCCAGTTATGGCCCATCAAAGTTTTCAGAAAAAAAATTCAAATTCAAAAACAGTTCGAAATTCAAATCTGGAGCCAAACGAACTGGGCGGGAAAATTCCCGCCCAAGCCCCAGGTCGACTGGGGTGTCGACTGGGGAGTCGACACGCCCAGGGGGCAGGTCGACTGCCCAGTCGACACGGGTGTCGACCTGGGTGGTCCAACCACTTGGGCCTGGGTGCACCTGCTGATGTCTTGGCTCGGTTTTATGGGCCTGTGACGGATTTTGAGGGCTCAGATCTATCCTAGGGTTTATCCTATGGCCTAAACTACTCCTAATCTCTATAAAAACACCCTAGGACCTAACCTAAATCACTCAAAATCAATCTAACAACGAAGTGCTGCCCAAATCCCTCTTGATCATGGCCTCCATCTCCAACTCCAAGAGCTTATGCATTCAAATCGGATCCGAATCAAAGGTGCTAGCTTGCTACATCAAATCAAGGGACTGGATCAACGTTGCTACGCAAATTTCATGATGATTCTTCAACAAAGTAGCCACCTTTCTTCGTCAAGACGATTCATGTTCCTAGCCCTCTTGCCACGCTATGTAAGTTCTAGCTACTTGTAGATTCTAACGGTGGTTCTAATGTGACATGGAATAAAATGCGATGAAACATAAGTATGCTAGCCTATGTGAACCTAATTTTGCCCCTTTTCTATGATCTATGACCTTGGGCTAAGTTTTAGCGACTTAATCATGCCACTCATGTTATGTTTAACCTAGTTTATCTTGCAAGTTTGAATCTTTATCTATGGAATGTTAGCATGAACCTTTGGGAACCATTTGACTTGTGAAACATTGGCAAAGACTTGACTTTGGGGCTTATGCATGTAAATGAACCCAAACCCCTTATGTTATCATGCATGTTTGTGGCCAAATTCCCTTATGATACTATGCATGTTTGTGGCCAAATTCCCTTATGATACTATGCATGTTTGTGGCCCAATTCCCTTATGATACTATGCATGCTTGAGGCCAAATCCTTTAGGATAATATTCACGTTTGCGGCCAATCCCTTTATGATATCTCGCCTGTTTGAGGCCAATATGTTGGCATAATACCCCTACTATGTGACTCGCTTCCACTTGGGTTGGAAATACGTTTGGGTAGCTTAGGAAAAACGTGAATATGACACGAAAACTTGACATGGGGTTTACATGAGAACATGACATTCATGATACATTTAAATGTGGTCATGACACGTAGGAAAACATGGAACTTGAACTAGACACGTGTGGGTTGTAAGTGTAATAAGACACTAGACTAAACATGAAAGTGGCCAACTCGAGGTTGGGTTGAGTTTGTAGCATAAATCTACCCGGACCCGCCCGGCTTAACTAGTGGCTACAAACAATACGATCCAATGTGAGTAGTTGGTCATATAGCACTTAAAACCCGAGGTTAGACTAGGTTGTGGTGTAAAACTACCCAGACCCGCCCGGCTTAACTAGTAACCACAACAAAGTCTAATGTGAGAGGTTGGGGTGCATTAATCTAATTAATGCCACATGAAAAGGTTAAGTAATTTTGACTAATGACCCTTAACCGATATGACACGAATGGGTAGGTTAAGTTAAACCGGACTTGATTTCTTAATGACACTTAACCATATAAGACAACTAGGGGATGGGGTTAAGTAATTTACACTTAACTAATCCGACTTGGTAATTTGATGGGGTTAAGTAACTTAGACTTAACTAATCTAAACACGGTAATTAGATGGGGTTAAGTAACCTACACTTAACTAATCTAAACACGGTAATTCGATGGGGTTAAGTTAAACACTTAACCAATCTAAACTTGGTAATTCAATGAAGTTAAGTAACCAATACTTAACCAACTTAACATGATAATTTAATGGGGTTAAGTAACTTATAATTAACCAATTATACATGATGATTTGATGAGGTTAAGTAACCTATACTTAACCAATCTAATATGCGGACCTGATAGGGTTAAGTCACAAGACCTTTTAAATATACTTAACCATTGTAATACGATTAGTGGATGGGATTAAGCTAACCCATAATTAACCAATCCGACTCGATAATCTGATGGGATTAAGATAATCTATGCTTAATCAATCTAACACGATAATCTGATAGGGTTAGGACAAACAAATACTTAACCAATTTGACTTGATAGGGTTAAGTCATGAGCTTATTGGTATACTTAACCAACTTGTAGGGCTAAGCCTTGAACTTAAATACTTAGCCAATCTTGACATGATTCGTAGGCGGGTTAAGTCATGAACTTGAATGACAACACTTAACCCATTAGACAAAACCCTAGCTCAAGGGACTAGGTTGAAAATCGTAGTTAACAAGGATAGCGGGAAGAGAAGCTAAGTGGTAAACCTTAGTTAAGGATAACTAAGTGATAATTCTTAGTCAAGGAAATTGGACCAGTTCACAGATAGATGAGTAACCCGATACGGTAGGTCATCGCTTGAACACACGTGGAGGAGCGAATTATCTGACTTAGATAAAGGCTCCAACGAACTGGGTGACGAAGCGGTAGCTTCGGGGGACGTGAGGATACTCTTGGTATCCCTCTGTGAGGTTGCAGATGATCCGCCTGAGCTCACAAGAGGTTAAGGTCTGCGGTAGAAGAACCAAGAGTATGCCTTGGTTGCTATGCGAGCGACCTAAAGACTGGGATGGATTAGCGTGGAGTCGACGATACTTGTTTTTGCCCTGGATAGCACGTCGCCGACTACCTACCATCTTTAGTCAATCGTGCACGTACGGAAAGGAAGAGAACTCCCAACAGACCATATACTTGCTATCGAGTTATGGGTGAGGTTGGCCAATAGGTAAGTGGGGCATAGTGGGGCCGAGATGTAGTTCTCATACATGATTTTTCTTGGATTGCCTTTCAGTAGTTGAGGGAGGGGTCACGTGGGACCATAGCCACGGATACAAAAACAGACCTTGATATCTGCATCGGCAGATGACTTAAAGCTCCCGACCGAGTTCCGTATTTCTTGATTTGCCCTGGCATGGAACTCGGATGGCACATTGAGATACATGTGCGTCTAGACATGGAAAACGATTCACGATACATACGTGGGATAAAGGGCGTGGTTGACGGGTGGCATAATCCCTAGTGGCCCTAGGTGGCTTGAACCCAAACCGAGACACGGAAACGTTCATTAGGTAGCATAATCCCTAGTGGTCCTAGGTGGCATAAATCCTAAGTGAACACGCGATAGTTCATGGTAAGAAAACATAACCAGATCAAGGGTAGCCGTCCAAAACAACTTCAAGGATAAAATGGTACTACGTTGAGGTGGTATAGATTTACATGGGAAAGCCCGTACGGCCTACGGCAAAGGACTGAACTTATACATGGAAAGAAACATACGAGTTGGGAAAATCTACATATGCTATATATATTAGGGTGACATGGACCATTACATGACATTGGGCAAGAGACATTCAAAGTTAACACATGACGCGGGTTGGGATCCTAGTATGAGAGGTGCAGAGCAAATATACATGATAAACACCTTGGGATGTCATACATGATAGATACCGTGGGATGTTATACATGATAGATACCTTGGGATAGTATACTTGATAGAAACCTGACGACGTGATACCTTGATTTATCTTGACACCGTAGTTTATCATGATACCTTAGTTTACCTTGCTACAGTAGTTCATCCGGTTATCTTGGTTTCGCTTATCTATCTTGTCGTCATCCTTATGTTTACTTTCAGTTTATGCATGTCATGTTACCTTTACCTGTTTTTATACTGGAAGTAGATAGGACTTACCAGTCTTTATGACTGACCCCGTTTTGTTTTGCCTCTTTGTCTTCCGTTTCGCCCCCCCCCCCCCCCCCCCCAGGTTTTCAGGGAGGAAACACTGTTGTTTAGTTCGGACCTCTTCTGCTTGAAGGTCATCATATATGGCTTGGACTTCTTTTGTCTATGGCTGCTTTACCGGTTTGTTTTGGGGAATAATTTATGAAAAGGTTTTATGCTTCTTTACTATTTGCAAGATAGGTTTCTATGTACTCTGATGTAAAAAGGCTTTAGACCTTGATGTTTTATAAAGTAATGAAATTTGTTTTACTTCTGCTGTTTTATATGTTCTGTCTTGTAATATCTCCGTGCATGTTCACCAATAATGCCCCTCCAAACCTAGTGCATTCCTATGTGAGTGACCCTGGCGGAGGTGGGGTGTTACAGGGATGACCCAACTAGCCATGCTGCCTAGCCCAACTTTTGTTACTTCCTGGTTGTGAGGCTAGAGGCTACGTCTATCTTTAGAATATCTGATCACCATTCACTTTTAATGCCACATCGTCAAATCCGTAATCACATATTGATTACACAAATGCACACTGGGTGTAGAATAAAGAGAACTTACCTTCTCCCCACCAACTTGGTATATTCGTAAAAATCAACGGCGTGACCATTGGAAATACTTTGTCAGACACTCGTCCATACAAGTTGTCCTGGGACTGGACGAACATAAAGCACCATTCTGGAACTGGACGACCCTTGCGTTTTACTCCATTTTCAATTGTCTTCAGCATAATCTCATTCGCAGCGCTTATGCCTATACGGAGTGGTTTTCCAGATAATATATCCAACCGGTCTCTCCGTATTGACGACGATGGTCAAAACACTTCGATAGTCGGTTATTTAACCATCGAAGTAAAAACAAACATTCATTCAAATGTATAACTAGACATCACACAAACATGGGTACTTTTTATTTAACATTCGTTTTTATTATTCGAATTCCCATATCTTACCAGATATTTCTCAAATCCCGTTTTAGCCTTTTTACACTTCTTGGAAAACATTTCCAGTTATTATAAACTCTTATTCTTTCATGTTTAAGAAAATATACGTTATTAACGTTCGAACTATTTCCATTAATTTCACATTCTTTATTTCTATACTTGGATAATCTACCCTATTTACATTGGAAAATATTTCCAATTTCATTTTAACCTTTTAATCGGCCCCACGTTCACTTTTAAAACATTATTCACTTTGAAATGTGAATACTATCCCTAATTATAGAAATTTGAACATCTTTACCATATAATTCTTTATTCACATAATAATTTCCCTTATCTTGTTTACCGAAATCTCTTTCCTACTTTTATATTCCTATTCCACTTTATAAACTCTGTTTCTAAGTCAACTTCTTATCAAATCAACATCAAGTTTATAACTGAATACTGATTCCTATCCTATTAACATTTATTTATTTAAAACTAAATGTCAATTATCCTATCATATTATAATTCCTAAAAATGATTTACTTTAATACATTCGACATCGTTAAATTAAAATTTCAAATCCTAATGGTTTAATTCTAATCACATTTTGAATATCGAAATGCTGCCATCGGTTTTTAACACGATTCTCCAATTTCTCTTCTTAAACTTATGCTTATATTTTCTTACAACATCGTTACTTATTACTTTCGAATAAGTTGATTTCAAACTAAACTATTGGTGTTGCTATATATAAAAATCGCGCTTAAGTTTGGTTAACAGCGTTAATTTATCGTTATAGTTCAAAACTTGTCATACGCTGTAATATTCTTCTTTATAACTAATCTTGACATAACAGCCACGCTTAAGCCTAGTCAACAGCGTTTATTTTATCGCTATAGTTCTAAGACTTGCAATACGCTGCTATATGCCACTTTATAACTAATCTCGACATCCATTTCCGTTACAAACTGATACCATTCCTTGACAATAGTGAAATCATTCAAGTTGGGGTATTTTATTTACCTCTCAGACCTTGATCGACGACATTCTTATCTTAGAATAGATATACGTTCGTAACTCTAACTTCTTATTACTTATAATATACATCAAATCGTATTTCCTTATTTTATTTTGGAATATGGTTTTATAACACCATATTTATACTTTGAAACCTCCGTTGTTTATGATTATCTATTTTAAACATTAACTCTTCGCTTTAACTTCATTCCACGATTCTATTTATAACTTCTTCCCCAGATCCATTGACGTTCTTTGTCTTTTCACATTTTATTTTTATTTGAATTATTATACTTGATTCCAGTAACTCTTATTATAACTCAATATTCTCTTAAATGAAATCCATTTAAGAAACAATTATTTAATTAAATAATATTTACTTTATCAGACGAACTGTAAAATACCAGTTTATAATAGAACTTCTATTATAATTTAAACTTCGTTAAATTATAAAAAAATAATTTTTATAATTATCTTTGTTGATTCACCTGACGGCCAATCAACTCCTTAATAAAAAGATGGTTTTACGGTTGGTGCTGCCACTTTCTAAATTGATATCGTCTATTTGATTTAATCAAAAACGTTGAATTTCCATCCAATATGGTTCAAACAGTGCATATACAAATAAACAGTACATATAAAATATTTAGGAATCCGGTTGGATTCCTCCAACCGGTTTCCGCATCCACAGATGTTAGTCCACACAATTATCACTGATTCCATGCTAGGGAATATTTTAATCGATGGAATCAGTCTCTAACCTATGATGTGTACATATGCAATGATATATATATTTTAACCAATTTAATTGTAATCTACCTAAACGACCATCACATAGCATTCAACCATTATTTATCACTATTAAAATATGATTATAATATTTTAAAATAAAACAGAGTGAGTGAATTTACTCACCTTGGCGCATTAACCGTTAAATAACTATTTGCATCAGTAAATCTAATCAGGCGTTTAATTCCGTCTTCTTCGGATAATTCAAAATAGCGGTTCCCTTGATTTCTAGTCTGGACAAAACGCTGCTTTCCGTTTCCTGCTCCTGTACACAAATCCTACCCTACAGCGGTATCTGTCTTCCACATATCCTTCATCATTTCAACCTCTGACAACTAAGTTCGACGCTGTAATCCCCGCCATCACCATTCGTTAATCTCGAAAATCTCCACTCCTTCGTCTCGAAAATCTCCACTCCTATGTAACACTTTCACTTTTAACGTATTTCATCATTTCTTCTGGGCTTTACCCTTTTATTTGTCGGCTCAATTGTAACGACACGGATTTTGCCCGACCTTAATCGATCGCAAAATCGACCAAGACCGTTCAATTCCCGCATACGTTAACCTTGGGAATACAATACATCAGAACAGTAACAACAGACTTTTATTAACATTATAATAACGTTACATCAGAGTACAGAATATCAGAGTACGAATAAATATATTACAGCGGAAGATAAAATTACAATACTTTTAATACAATGCAGCGGAAGAATTTTCTAAGCTTTGGACACAGCTTTAAGCTTCGATCCAGGATCCTGCTAACAAGATAAATATCTGCAAAACAAGCTACTCGATTGCCCGTGTGGAAAAGAGGGCACGCGAGTTTGCCAGTGAACAAACTACAGGTCAGTCAGGGGACTGGTATGAGAAATCTAAATTAGCCTATTAATTAAAATGACTAATCACAGGACCACGCCGCTAACGCGGAACGGGTTTACTCCATTGGATTGCCAGCGTATAAACAAACAATCAAAAATGCAACAATCAACATGCAGTTCCAATCTACCCATTTAGGATTAATCCCTAAATTAAGATTTCAAAATCCAATTCAATTTACAGAAATTATTTCTTTGGACTTTATTTCCCGATTTCTTTTATTTCAAATCGTTTGGAATATATATCTAGCTTTTGTAATATCAAAGTAGATTTCACTTCGGGATTTGAAAACAAAACATTTGGAAATATGAATTCCAAAACATAATAATGCATAAAAACAAATATGCAACCAAATATCGGGTTTCCCTTAGACAAGGCAAAGGGCACGCACCTAAGCAACTCGATATATATATATATATGTGCACCTCTCACTATGGAGCAGGCTACACTAACCACTGACCAGTACAGTCGGTCAGGGTCATTCAACCAACCCATACTTTTAGTCGTTCGGGTCACCAGAATCTTTAGCCACATACTAAATCATTTTTATATCCCGAAGTGGAAAAATCATTTCACAACATAATAATCACAAGTATAATCAAATCTATATAGGTTTCTGCTTTCAAATCATTTTGAAATTATTGGGTTTAGTCCTCGAAATTCTTTCTGTTTTATAAAACATTTTATAAAACATTCCCTGTCCAAAATCGGGAATAATTCTTCTTTTACTTAAGAAAATCACTTTTCAAAATCATTCATTAATTTTGAAATAAACAATCCCTAAACACCTTATAGTCAAATCGTGAAGTGTTTCACAAGGTGTTAGCATACATATAATTCTACCCACCCAAAGTTAAAAAAAAAAAAAAAAAAAAAAAACATAATTTGCTCATAAACTGGTCGAGCACAATCCATTAAATCAATCAGTCATAACATGTCAATTTTATATGTTGTACACATTTGTTAAAAATCATCTTTTTAACAAACTAATAATTATTTCTTGCATTACATTAAAAATGTAAGCTTTTCTTTTATTCTTATACTACATTAAAAATATACTCTTTTAATTTCATTCTTGTTTATGTAAACAATTCACATTAAAAATATAAACTTTTAATGTAAACAATTTAACGCTAAAATATGTTCTTATATTGACGCTAAAAATATGCTCTTCTTATTACGCTAAAATATAATTTTTTTATCGCACTAAAAATATGTCCTTTTTAATAACGTCAAAATACGTTCTTTTAATGCGAACAGAAATATGTTCTTTTAATTCGAACAAAAATATGTTCTTATAATTCGAGCAAAAATATGTTCTTTTAAATTTGAGCAAAACGATATTAAAAAGTTGATCTTTTTAATATGAACAAACGGTATTAAAAAGTGGTTCTTTTTAATATGAACAAAATGATGTTACAATTTTCCACAACAACTTCAATAACCAATTGTGATAAATTTGGTGTAACTATATCCAACATATACGAATGCAAATTTTAAAACGCACACATCCTAAGGAACCATTTGTGTATATATATAAATATTCCCAACATATACAATTTCAAACACACAAATCCTAAGGAACCATTCGTATATATATATATATATATATATAAATCTCCGCAAAGATGAGATTTTTATCGTATTAACAATTCTGAATATAAATGAAATGAAATAAAATAAACCTCAAGATGAGATTTTCACATCCCACACTTGAAACTGAATAAAAATGAATCCCACGATGGAACTTTTACATCCCACTCTTGGAACAAAATAAAATGAATCCCACGATGGAACTTTTACATCCCACTCTTGGAACAAAATAAAATGATTTCAAAAATGGAACTTTTACATCTCAACTTTTATAACGTGTAAGCAAGATGAGATTTTTACATCCCACGCTAATAACACGAGCCGCAAAGATGAGAGTTTTATCCCACGTTTGAAAATAAAGGAAAATAAATTCAAGATGGAATTTTGACATCCCACAGCTTGAAAATAAAAGAAAATAACATCAAGATGGAATTTTTGACATCCCACAGCTTGAAAATAAAAGAAAATAACATCAAGATGGAATTTTGACATCCCACAGCTTGAAAATAAAAGAAAATAACATCAAGATGGAATTTTGACATCCCACAGCTTGAAAATAAAAGAAAATAACATATGAAAATAAACAACGCGTCATACAAAGAAAATGAACAATATTCGCGTGTTCACAGATCCTATCCCACAGATCTGGAATATAATAATTATAATTTTCATCGCGTATTCACAAATTTAGAATCTCAACTTATTATGAGATTTATCGCATCAAACCAAGCGAATATATTTTCCATAACAACAACAATACATAAATAACATCTAAATTATCACAGCGCAGAATAACACATACATATATGATTATAAATGCGAACATCAATAATTAAAGTATAATAATTTAAATAAAATAAATAGGATTTCTCACAGACAATTATTTAACAGTAAATAAAAATAACTAAATTCAGAAATCTCACCTTGCGCGGATAAGGGTAGAGACAAGAACAAGCAAAATTTTATTTTGGAAATCCTCTTCTCTTTCTTTTGAACTTTCTTTTGAAGAGAAAGAGAAAAGAGAAGAAAGAAGAAAGTAAAAGAAGAGGAAGGAAGAAAGGTTTTATTCTAATAAAACTTACTATACAACACATGAAGGAGGTACCATGCTTATATAGCTGCATTAGCCAAGGCCAAGGGGATTATTCTACGATGTGGGACAAAACTCCATTTCAAAAGTAACACCTAAACAAAGTAGCTTAGTGTGAACGCGTGCGAAGGAATTTGCAAAAAGAACCCCTTATTTAATAGCTCCAACTCATCTTAAAAAGAAAAAAAAACTTTTGTATGTTTTATCTTATTCAACCTTGTATGTTTTATTATTATTATTATTATTATTTAAATTAACAAGAACGTGTTTTCCTTCATTTCTTTTATTACATTAAAATGTAATCTCTTCTTTCATTACATGATTCAACGTGACACTAAAAATGTGTTTATTCTTACTATTTATACATGATACTAAAAATATGCTTTATTTTTAATATTTAAAAACATGATATTAATTTTTTTTTCTTACTCTTAATATTCCAACTAATGACCATTTCTATATGTACAATAAAAATGAAATCTTATCATTTATATATTTCTCCATCATAACATTCTTAACATAATGACATTTTTATTAACATGACATTTTTATATAACTTACATTACTAACTAAAATGACATATTTATTTTAACTAAACATTCCTAATAAGAGTGATGATTCTATATTAATACAACGTTTCTAAACAAATGATGTTTAAATTAACATGACGCCAAAAAAATATCCTTATTCACATATATTAATATGATGCTAAAAATATAATTATTTCTAGTATAACACAACGACGCTAAGTTCATACTTGTTTTTAGTGAAAATACACAACGCAAATTTTATATGTTTGATGTCAACATATAATTTCAACATAAATTATTTAAAAATAGAATTTTTATTTTCTGCCTCAATTTCTTAACAAACTTCATAAAAATAAGATTTTAAAATTGGTCCAAAATTCCGGGTTGTTACACCAATCCCCTATATTCCCGCATCTGCTTATCCTGTCTTGCTATCTCTCATTTTCCACTGGCACAAATGAGTGCCTCCTCTAAAACAAAACACAAATTACATGCATCAGCAGTTAAGCGATTCCAATGTCATCGACAAACTTCTGCAATACTACATGTCTAGTGATAAACCTTCAGAAGAGTATACTACGAACTACTGGGCATTCCAAATTGGACAACTCAATCATACATAATGACTTTACTCGATCCTACGTCCGAAATCAAACAAATGCATCGCTTGTGACCCTTTCCAATGCACCAAACTCCTCACAAACAGTAGCCTTCTTCATTAAAGACCACCCTCCAAATTTCTTGCCTGCCAAGTGCCAACGTTCTCCCACTCACCCCTCATGTACTAACGTTTTACACTAGACACACCTCACGTTTTCACTTCAGCAAATCCACCTTTCCACTTATGTACACGCCACACCATTTTTGATCTCCAGTACCTCTTCAAATTGTTTTCTCCTTCCAGGCATATACAAGAACTTGCGCTCCTTATGCCTCATCTCCAGTAATGGGTCTCACCAAAACCCACGTTATATACCTGCACCCACCAAACTGCTTTTAAAACTATCGGTCTCCTGTTCAAACTCCCTTGCAAGCTCCTACTTCACAGACCCTCCTACAGTTTCAAAAATACAAAACCATCGGCCTCTGAAAGACCATATTCACCAACCAACAAACTTCCCGCTTACTGCACACTCCTGGTCCTTTGGCAACGCCGGATCTCCGCCCCTCACCAATCTCCGATGAAGCTCCGCCCAAGCCTCGCCTACTCTGGTAGCCTGGTCCCACCGCGACACCCCAATGCTTTCTTTGAACTCTCGTTTTCCACCATTGGAGGATTTAGCTTTTAGTTTAACAGTATATACTATTATTATTATTTTTTATATAACAACTCATATCTCTGAAGTGAAGAGAAGCGTGGGTTTCAGAGAAGAAAGGGGTTGTGTTTTTATAGAGGAAATCAGCGTGGACAACACGCTTTAGTACTGGATAGGTTGATATTTTATATTTAGATAGGTGATGGTCATAAGTATGGGGTAGCTTACGATGGTAAGGACCTTACCATACTGTTGTCAATGTCAAAGGACATGAGCCTATTTCTTCTCTATGAAGTCTTCGTATGTGCGTAGGGTTAGAGGTATGGGCAAGCTTTCCCTTCATAAGTTTTTTAATGCCTTTGAAAACGTAGGTTCGTGTATGCATTATACGTTTATTTTCTTAGTAAGGAAGAAATATGACTATAGGATTTAGCTTATCGGATGGTTCCTTTTCGCACCTTGTTTTGGCGTAGTTCTCGGGTACGATTTTAATGTTTTTCTGTAGTTCAAGACTTAGCTGTTTGTTTCAAGGTCCACGGAAATTTCTGATATACAAATAAGTGTGGATTGTGTGCTTTGTTTCAGCCCTTTATTTTATATAAATTCTGCTCATTATGGACTGCTATGGACAGAGATAAAATTATGGTTGTGTCCAACGAGGTGCCACAATCCCAAAAATATAATAATATCGGTAGGTTGACTCATATTGTGAAACCCCGAAATGTTGATTACAGGGTGCAAAATACTCCAAATAATAAGTTGCTTATTTAATTATTTAAAAATTACAGTAAAATTCTGAAAATTAATTTATCACTACACCTCAAAAGAACCTTGTCTAAATTTGAATCCGATATCTAGTTATTTCAAATAAGCCGTTACGGTCGATATACAATTTCATAGCGACTTTCTGAATATTTGATTTGGACATATCTTGCAATATAAAATCCGGAATCTCGATTTTTCACTTTCATTAGAAAAGTACAGTTCAACAGATTCCAATGTTTCTTGTTTCGTAGAAATCCGATTTAAAACGAGTCATGTACACTCAGTTGAAGTTCAGAACGTTAAATTACGAACTGCAGCGTCGTTATGAGCTCGATTATATTTAATATATATTTTTATACGTTCCACTCCGTTTTAATTAATATATAAATCCACTTATATTCAATATTTTAACTGATTTAAATATTCAAATACAAACCGATAAACATGCGGGACGTTACACTAAATTTTCGAAAAATTTCGCCATAACCTCCCCTATACGGGAGCACCGGGAAAATCCCGAAATCGCCATATAGGCCTCTCCAATCCAAAAAGAAAAAGAAACAGCCAAGCGGCTAGCCAATCAGCTTATAAAATCATCAAAAACCCCAAGAAATACAATAAACATGTACCTACTTGTCGGGCAATCAATTTTATTCTTCTGCTCTAGCCTCTTTACAATAACCTGTTCAATGGATACACCTGTATATGCATATAATTCCAAACAATTTTCAATACAGTTCAATATTTGGTTCAATTTGGCCTAAATTTACCTTATATTCACATATTGATTTAAATAAATAATCACACAACATAACCGTCAATCAATTAGTGAATTAACGTTTCAAATTCATAATTTTGACATATATACAGAAAATCATGTTTTTGATGCCAATCTACAACAATAACCCTATCTAGCTTTGGTTATCACACCAGTCAATTGGAATCATATAAACATCACACTTTCGAAACTCGAACATAAATTCTGATGATGTCCGAACGATCATCAGAATCATCCCCGGGCAACTAGAGTGTGATTCTATATCTATCCAGTATATTTAAGACTTCAAATACACATGGATCAGATGTATATTAAAATCTCTATATACTTGATTGTCCAAATCAATATAAAAATAATAATGAAATACGAATAATTGATTTAAATTTTTGAAACAAAAATTGTTTTCATCTTTATTTGAAAACAACACTCTCCACACTCGTTCTAGGATACTACTGATCCCACCTCTAAAGAGTCATTCTCATTGGATATAACTAATCCAATCTCTGATGAATTCTTTCGTCTGATTCTAATGTGTCTTGTTCTCGAGCTCTGTAAACCAAAGCTCTGATACCAAATGTAACGGCCCGAAACCCCATTTACGGGAAATCACGGATTGTACCGAGGACAAGACAAATCAGAACACAAACAGAAGAACATTTGATTGCTTATTATAACAATTCCATCGTAATACAAGAATATAACAGAGTATAAATAAATATTATACATTCGATAAATATCAGAGATTTACAAATTACAATGTAGTGGAAAATAATACAAAACACAACTGAAAAGAATATGCGGATACAGAGCTTTCCGGATATCATTCCAGCTGTAAACCAGGTGTGACGATCCCAAAATCCGAGGGGCGGTATTAAGGTTAATCATTGGAATATAACACATTAATCATCATAGCAGAGTACTGATAATAGCAAAAACAATAAATAGAATAATTTTACATGGATATGACAGCGTAATCACAACATTTAACAACATCAGAATAGCACAGCGTAGGATATAACTTAGTAAATAAAAGGGAAGTGATCAGTCATCATCGCCAGAGGTGGGATACATACATGCAGTGAGACATAATAAGGGTATCAGTCTACATCGCCAAAGGCGGTACATATACATACGATAATAAGTACTAAAAGTAAATCAGTCTGCATCGCCTGTGGCGGAATAATAATATAAGTACAATAATGGCGGAAAATGTCAAAGTCGTCTCTGTGAAGTCAGCCTCGCTATGAGCCAAAATGCACTCTATGCAACAGTGCAGAGCCGAAAACAACCTGTCACCTGGGAACTAGGCTGCCCGTGTGAAAATAAGGGCACCCGCGTTTGCAAAGTGAAACAAACAACGAGTCAGTCATGGGGACTGGTATGAGGAATCTATTTAACAGTTAAACAACAGTAATAAGCAAATCATAGGACCACGCCACTTTCGCGGAACGGGTTTACTCCAGTGATTGCTAGTGCATTTAAAACAAAGTAGATTCTTTTAAAACAACGCAATGCTTTTAAAAAGAATGAAGCCATTATAAGACTCAGGTCCCATCATACAATGCAACGCAAGCCGGAGGATAGAGTTTTACCTTATAATGGCCAAATATGCCTAATACGTGTAAAGCAAAATCATTTGATATTATTACTAGTGCATATATGTTTCAAAAGCAAATAGCATCATAAATATCAATCATAGACGGCATAGCTACCATATACTATGTCGCCATACTAGTTCTACAATCGAGTCCATTATTTCGTATTGGAAATTGGATTTCCGTCATGAGTCGAGGCAAGGGGCAAGCTCCTCTCCGCTTCGAGACACTCTAGCGAATGCCTCAGGACTACACACTCTGGGCAACCCTGGATCGGCTGGGCCGGTCCTCTCTTACGTTTGAGGATTAGTTATTCCTGAACACACGTTTCCCGGTCCTTACAGACCTATAATCGAGGCGCCTCGCAATCCAACAACCACATAGGTGAAAAATAGATATATATGTCAGGGCTGGTAAGTCACTGACACCACCATAGCAAGAAAGAAACATCGTGCTCTCCCAGCGGTCCGTATCCCGTTTTTAACTCATACCGAGGTGTGAGGCTCGCGAATCTACGAAATACACAAAGCCAGGCCACGCAGACCATGCTTTGATCATCATCCACAAGACTTTGCTTTGCAACAGAAGCCTTGATCACAGCATCTTGGCATGCCACATAGGCAATCCACTCCATACGATTGATTTCCATCGATATATAACCTCTGAGCTCGTACGTCTCAGAGAAGGGCGTTAAGCAAAAGAATAAATTCTCCGCCGCCAAACAGATATATATTTAACAGAGATCAATCAGTGTAGAACAAAATCCAATGTCAGACACACAGTCCATTTACAAGTCCGTTCTGGGTCTGAACGAAACCGGAGGCGTCAATTCCTCGTATATCCGTACAATCAACACATACGTTCAGACGGTTACTACTTCCGTCCCTTCATGGTAGCTACTCCAGTCAGGAACCTCAGCAGCGCCCATCCAACCGATACGAAGATCGTCGGTCTTGAATCGTCTTTGCATTTTCCAATTCGAATCGCTCGATAAATTATTTGAAATGAGGGTTAGCTCGGCCTTTTCAAATAATTCACGTCATTAGAATTTAAATCGATTCTTCCATGGTTATATTATTCGACATCCATCTTTCAGTTCTTTAGTGTTATTTTCGTGTCAAGCACATACAACCATCAAATATCAAACAATTCAAGCCCAATTGGTTTATTTGCAATCTATGTTGCTTATAATATTATATAACGATTTTTCGCCATTTTTATTTATTTAAAAATGGCCATATTTAATTAAACGACGTTTCAGGTCGTGACGTGGCGCTGTTTTTCCCCTAATTTGTTTTACACATATCGGAAAATCTAACCGTTGGATTTCTACAAAGTCTATATCAGTGGGAAGATATTCCCAAAGCGAACCCAACGGTTCCAGTTTCGTGAGAATCCGACGGTCGGATCTTCCACACTAGTCGTTTGAAGTTACGGTTTCAAAATTCGAACTACAGCGTCGTTATTCGATTTAATTTAATTATATTTATATTTATATATAAATATAAACGATTCTGGCGCTGTTTTTCTTCAGATTTGAATTAAACATTCCGGACAATCCAACCGTTGGATTTTTACAAGGTTGGTGCCGTTGGGAAGATATTTCCAAGGTGAATCCAGCGATTGCGGTTTCGGGAAAATCCGATGGTCGGATTTCTCGTACTAATCGTTTCAAATTACGATTCCGAAACACGAACTGCACGGCTTCGATTCCTTTTAATTATATTTATATTTATATATATAAATATAGTTCATTCTATAATTCCAACTATAGTTCATTCTATATTTTCAACTTCGTTTTTCACTTCAAATATTACACTAACGCCTTAATATTTCGAAAAATTTCGCCATAACCTCCTTTGTACGGGGAGGGGTTTGGAAATTTATTGGGCCGTGTTAGGTACCCAATAAATCCTAAAAAGCATCCACATATTTATAGTGATATATTCTGGTGTTTACGGGGGAGCATGTATAGATAACCACTCCAGAGAATAAATTCTCGTCACCCCGTTTCCGTGTGGAAATAAATAGTCCATGTGCCGTATCTAATAACTAGAGAGACGTGATTATTGTCAACTCCAGACCCGTGTGGGGTTTTTATTAATCTGGCAATTTATC
Source organism: Allium sativum (assembly GCA_030737875.1). Lineage (NCBI taxonomy): Eukaryota > Viridiplantae > Streptophyta > Magnoliopsida > Asparagales > Amaryllidaceae > Allium > Allium sativum. Next base: position 565,024,710 of record CM060915.1, read on the forward strand.
GTTATATTTTATATAGTCCATATCAGTCATCAGTTCAACCTGTAGTATATAATCATCGCCATACAAACCTCTCGCTCGTATGGTAAATCTTCCACCTCGTCACACAAGCTCCAATTGCTTATGTGGAATATGATGAAGTATGCCTATCGTCAAGAAGTATGCCATGTGGTGTAGTTCAAAATTAATTGTTACTATCCTATGGCGATATTTATTATTTCACACAGAATAACCAGCACTCCGCATCCAATGGCATTCACAGGAGTTGATATAAAAATAAAATTGTGCAGCCAACTCATCAAGGTTTACCTATTTGTCGGGCACGCAAATAATTTCTTTACTCTACAGCTAATCCATTTTTCCTGTTCAACACATGTATATATATGCAGAACAAAGCTAATAATAATATTTCTAGCAAACTATTATTTATTTCAACACGTGTGTATTTTTATCAAAGCATATACATGATAAAAGAAATATTTTTATCATCAAAAATATTTATTCAACACGTGAATGTTTTTAACACTTCATATTCACAATAAAAATGTAGTTTTTATTGTCGATTCATTTTATTTTAACATACGATAACATTCAACACATGAATTTCAACTCGACGAATGAATTGCAACTCAACACATGAATACTCGCTATAGTTTGTATATATATAAAAATGTGATTTTTATCGCTAAAGTTATTTGTTTAAATTCAAATAATATTCAACACATGAATTTCAACTCAACGAATGAATTTCAACTCAACACATGAATATTCGCTATAGTTTGTATATATATAAAAATGTGATTTTTATCGCTAAAGCTATTTGTTTAAATTCAAATAATATTCAACACATGAATTTCAACTCAACGAATGAATTGCAACTCAACACATGAATATTCGCTATAGTTTGTATATATATAAAAATGTGATTTTTATCGCTAAAGCTATTTGTTTAAATTCAAATAATATTCAACACATGAATTTCAACTCAACGAATGAATTTCAACTCAACACATGAATATTCGCTATAGTTTGTATATATATATAAATGTGATTTTTATCGCTAAAGCTATTTGTTTAAATTCAAATAATATTCAACACATGAATTTCAACTCAACGAATGAATTGCAACTCAACACATGAATATTGGTTATAGTTTGTATATATATATAAATGTGATTTTTATCGCTAAAGCTATTTGTTTAAATTCAAATAATATTCAACACATGAATTTCAACTCAACGAATGAATTGCAACTCAACACATGAATATTGGTTTCAATATATGTAATTTATTTCAACGAATGAAAATCATTCTAACACATGTATATTTCAGGAAATTTCGGCAGCATAACGGCAGGGTAGTTAAAACCGGGACCGTCCCTAGTACGGCTCCTCGCTCTACCTTAAAACCTCGCGGTTTTTGACAATGGGGATCATGCATCTAGTTCGCACGCAGGCGGCATGTTTTATTTTCAATTCCACAATCCTATTCTAATTTGTTTCAACCACAAGAGGGTATTTTCCAACCACAAAGGTATTTTTCAACCACAATATCAACCACAAACAATTATTTCCAACCATTCGTCATACCATATATATCACGTCAATCACAAGCAATAAATATCGTCCATGGTCTGTGGACGAGGGGAGTATATATATATATATATATATATATATATATATATATATTATAATTCGCTTGCATTTCATCACAATTCAAAGCATATATGTTTCATTCAACGCTTGTATAATTTATACATCGCTAATATAACTTATACAACACATGTACATGAGGTATACAATGCGTATATAATTTACACTTCGCTTATATAATTTATACAACGTGATTCCATTCACACAATTCAGTTTAGATTCCTCACATTGGTTATTGCAGTGCTAAAAATCCTAGGAAGATCAGAAAAATCCGCGGCTTCTTCTAGAATGTAGAGAGCCTCCTTGCGGTCACGGTGTCTCCTGTTTCATCAAATTTCGTTAACGAACGAAAAGGATATTATTTTTCAAAGTTTTGCAACGCTTTATAGTGTTATTTTCATTTCAGAATAATAAAGGTTGTACCTTTATTTTTGATTCAAAACTAGGTTAGCAAAATTCGTGAAATCCGTCGATCGTTGCTTCGATCAGGTAGTGCCACGTGGAAGAGCTACGAACCAGCTCTCTATCGGTGGTGGTGCGGTCCCCTTCGGTGGTCGGAGGAAGGCAGCGCGGCGTCAGAAAGGCGGCAACTTTGTGGGGGTGGTTCGGGCGATACAGGCGATGGTGGCGGGTGAGGTTTGGTCGGATGTGGAGAGGGGAGGAAGGGCTGTCGAACGGCGGTGGTGGCGCGGCCTGTAGGTGGCGGTGGCGGCGGGAAAGTCGAGGGGAAGTTTCGAGCTCGATGCGCCGTTGATATCGCCTGGCGGCTAGGGTTTCGTAGGTTTTTATTTTTTATTTTTTTTAAAGAAAAAAATCCTATTGGTCGAAGCTTTATAGGAAATTTTAAATAGTGTTTTTACAAACGAACTCGAAATCAAACCCAACGACTATCGCCCCTAGCTAAATACCCCCATTCCGGACACAATGGGATATGTTTCGTTGGCCAATTCGACTGTTACAATCAGTTATTTTTCAAATTAAAGTATAAAACATTCAATATTTAATTTGAACGTACATTTCAATTTGCCAGGGCCACAAACTGAATCGAAAAATTCCAGAAAAATAAATCTAGCTTTGTTTTGACGATACGGTCCTAACAAAACCAGTTTTGTCGAATTCTGAGCTCGTTTGAAAAACAGCCATTTTTAGGTCGACCCATCTTAACAGAAATTGACCAATCACATTTTCTTTTGTCCCGCTCACATACTAGCTTCAAAAATTATGAAATTTGAAACTTAGCAATAGTTTGACATCCCGGACCCAACAAAAGTGGTTTCGTCGAATTCCGAGGTCGTATGCAAAATATCAATTTTCAGGGGCTATATATGCTATATAGCGACCTTTCTGAAAATTCATTTGGCCATAACTTTTGATTCCCGTTATGAAACTTCGATTTTTCAGATTCGTTAGAAAGGTATTCATAAACAGATTTAAATATTTTCAGTTTCGCTAAAATCCGTTATATTTTCCACCCGGTATAGTCAGCCAAAGTTTGTATTCAAAATTTCAAACTGCAATACTATACACAATTCTTTATTTTATTGAAATATGTTATTTCAATTATTCAAATTCTTTGGTAATAACCAATTTTAAAAATTTTAAATTGGTTCACATTTTCCGGGTTATTACACCAGGATCCTGTGAATATAAATATGCAAAACCAAAACTACTAGCTGCCTATGTGGAAAATAGGGGCACCCAGAGTTTAGGTTAAAACAATAAACTCTAGGTCAGTCATGTGACTGGTGTGAGAACTAAAACAGTTATTTAAGACTTTACTTTAAATCAGATATATCAAGGGACCATGCTGTATAACACGGAACGGGCTTCCTCCCAAGAATACCAGTGCATATAACAAAACAGCGCAATGCTTTTTGAAAAAATGAAGCTATTATAAGACCCAGGTCCTATCACACAATGCAACGCGAGCCCGGGGATAGGGTTTTCCCTTATAATAGCCAAACATGCTTGGTATGTTAAAACAAATCATTTGATGCTATTATAAGTGCATAGTGTGTAAAACAACTTCAAATATAAATGTATCAATCCTAGACGGCATGGGTACCATATATCATGTCGCCAATACTAGGCTCTACAATCAAAACCGCAAATGTCACGCATTTGAAGTTGGATTTCCATCTGTGAACCAAGGCCAGGGATCGTCCTTACCGCTTCGAGACGCTCTAGCCCGTGTCTCGGGAACAGCCGCAACTGCCCATTGGATCGTCAGGGCCGGTCCACACGGAGTGGATTAAAATGCCTAAACAATGTGTTTCCTCGCCCTATGGGGCGTCAACTGGTCATATCCCGACCAAACTATCGGCCCCGGAACGACCGATATAACCGAGGTGCCTCGCAATCCATCATCCACATAAGTAAAATGTCAGGGCTAGTAAAACGCTGACACCACTCCTAACTAGAAGGAAACGCATGTCCTCCCTGAAGTCTTCTCCCGTTTCTGGTCCACACCGGGGTGTTAGGCTCGCGAATTAACGCTACACAAAGCTACGCTATATTGAAGCCGTGCTTTGATCATCAACCATAAGACTCCATTTTTCAACGGAAGCCTTGATCATTTGCATCTCAGCATGCCACACAGGCAATTCACGCTATGCAACCGATGTCTATCAATCACACAGAATAAAATCTGATGTCAGACACACATCCATTTACAAGTTCTTTCTGGGTCTGAACGAAACTGGAGGCACCTTATTCCTCTCCCATATTTCCAATACAGGGGAGAGGCCCTCGCATATCCGTCGATCTCCATGTACGTCTGGATGATCACCACTTTATTACCTCGTCTTGGGTGTACAGTCCAATCAAGACATCAGTAATCATCCAAATGATGTAAAGACCTCTGGTCTTCAACCACCGTCTTCATCCTCGACACATCGTCGAATCAGTTATTCATAATGGGATAAACCGGTCTTTCTGAATAACTCGCGTATATAATAAACAAGTGCTATAAATACACAACGTACACCTCATTCCAATTTAGAATATTCCTTTATTCAAATATTCTTATACTTTGGGAAAGGTTCCCGTTAATTTTATCAAAGATAAATTCTTTAAATTTATTCTTTAATCTTCCTTTGGACATCATTTCAATCTAATTAAAGATGCATTAAAACTCCACTTAGTTTTAATCTTCCCAAAAATCAATATTAACGATTGTTTAACTTGGAAAATCATATCCTGTCTTTAACTGGGTTAAAGAACCAGTGTCATTAAAAACATGGTTCACGATAAACCCTAAATCACATTCCATTCCATCAGCCTTTAACCGTAAATTAGCAAGTGAACAATTCCTTCAGTATTAACCCCGAAGACCGAAACCAACATCAGATCAATACCCAGGAAACCATTCAACTTAACTAATCTCCAGTTAGTTTATGATTTTCCGAACTCCATTGAGTCTAAGAATAGTATTATTAAAGATACCATTCACGACAACCCAAAATCTTATTCCTGTCTTTAACTCGGTTAAAGAACCAATGTCCTTTAAAACACGGTTCATGATAAACCGAAAATCACATTCCATTCCATCAGCCTTTAACTGTAAATTAGCAAGTGAACAATTCCCTAAGTATTAACCCCGAAGGCCGAAACCAACATCAGACCAATACCCAGGAAACCATTCAACTTAACTAATTTCCAGTTAGTTTCTGATTTTCTTAACTCCATTGGGTCTAAGAACAGTATTATTAAAGATACCATTCACGACAACCCAAAATCTTATTCCATTGTTAATCGGGTTAAAGAACAAGTGTTATTTAAAACACCGTTCACGATAAACCCAAAGACCAATTTCAATTCCATTTCAATTAAATATCAATTAATTGGTATCCTTCATTAAATCTAAATAAAAAGATTTAATCTTTTCTCAACTTGGTTCAAGAACAGTGTTAATGAAGACACCATTCACGACAAACCCAAAATCACATTTGATATTAAATACAAGGCTCTGAATAGAAAATATATTGGCTTATATTCAATATCAAATTCTGGAATCAACAAATACTGTATTGGAATAATGATATATATATCTTCCAAATTCCTCCACAATATCCGTATAATCATGGAATCCAATATCGAAATATTCCGAAGATAATTTCGATTCAAATCCATTCCAATTCATATATTGGAAATTCTGGTTATTTTTAAAACCATTTCAAATCCAATTTATTTATTTCTAAAAATAAATAAATTATTTTTTTAGTTCATAACTAGTTCATTTCAATAAAAATCTATTTTTATCTTTTCAAATATGGAATTTTTTATCCCAATTCTTTCCAAATCATTTCTTATGATTTTACACTAATTATTGATATTTTTAATAATTTTACCAAGGCCCGTACAGTCGATTTCCACAAACGGCCATCGAACTGCACATACAACGACCTTTTCCAAATTTGATTTGGACATAATTCCAAATCCAACCGTTAGATTTCTAATATTCGTTAGAAAGCTCTTTTCGATACGAACCTAACGGTTCTAGTTTTAGGAGAATCCGATGGTTGGATCTCCCGTAATGTCCATTCGAAGTCAATGGTCGAAATTCGCGAACTACCGCAGCGCGGCGTGTTCTATTCAGACCATTATATTATATATATAGTATATATTTCGTCGATTTCCATTTAAAACGTATTTTATAAGTCGTTTTTAAATTTGTTTTCAAAATGATTTCAACTTCATATTCAATTTCAAATCAAAACTGAATATTCCATATCATCGATATATAAATGATAATATTTTCAAACCATTAAATTTTGAAATCAATTCCTTTTCGGTGTTCATTATAAAAATGAATAAAATCGATATAAATATCGTTCACGTCCAAATGGCGTTAATCTAATCAACACGGCTTTATATATTTGAATATTTTCGTGTCCATCCCAAATCGGACATCAAAATCAAATTTTGATCTTTTGCTGAATATTATTTTAAAATATTCATTATTTTAAAATATTTATTCTTTCTGAACTGGAATCAGACACAGTCAATTACATATAATGTCATTATATGGATTTCATACAACACACGTACACAACAGCAATTAAACACAGTCAACCATCATCCAAAGTGCATTCTACACTGCATAAGCATCGAATATAAATATTCAATGCTTATAACAGTCTGTCAATCAATCGATCGACATACAACTAAATATTGGGATTAGTGTATGTCCAATTTCATCCAAATATCCGTGTGGGGTTTTCAAACAACAAACAATGAATTTATTTGTGCAGTTGGGCGATGTGTAAAATTTATCGATCCAATTGATATCATAAAAATAAGCGAGCATAAACAAGTCGTCCGACTTGTGTATGGATGTGCTAACTTATTTTTAACTATTCAATAATTATTTTATTTATCGCCGTTATAAGCTAAAAATAATTTTTTTACTTAACTAAATTTTTCTAACATTTTTTAGAAAATTTCGACAGCATAACGACATGATACTAGGCCCGGGATAAGGTCTAGCCTTATCCCCAATCCACTAATGGCCCGCGCCATACACATACCAATTTTAATCAATTTTATTTCACCCAAACAACCAAATTCAAACAAATAATCCAATCAAACCAAACAATCAAACATAATATAATCAAGCAAACACACAAGTCGTCCGTGGTTTGTGGACGACGGGGAAATAATTCATATATGCAGTTATAAACAAATAACTGTATAAAATTAATTTTAGTGAGAAGTTCTCACCTAGAAGCTAAACCGAACGCCACGACTCTTCATATGTTGAAAATCTTCGCCGCGTTTCCAACGAGATCTATTTCCTCACAGTTTATATTAAAAATCATATTTTTATGTTGCTACTGTATATATATAAAAAATCTGATCTTTCTTTGATATTCATATAGAATAAAGTTCATATTTTGACATCGTTAAAAATAATGTTTTGACCGCTCGTGTTAACAAACAAAAATCAGATTTTTACCTCTCGTCTTTACAAGTACAAATCACACCTTTTTAGTTATAAAAATCTAAACTTTTGTTTTATAAAAATATAATCTTTTGTTATATAAAAATATAATCTTTAGTTTTCGTTGTTTTCATAAAAAAACACAATTTTATCTACCTAAACAAATAAAATAAAAAAATAAAAACTCACTTTTCTTTTGTTTCGATCGAGCGAGAGCTCGCGCCAATCGACTTCAGAAAGGGTGTGCTTGCTGTTGGCGAGTCCAAGAAGAGGGGGGAGTGGTTTCAGCGGGTTTTGGGGCTGTTTGAAGGAGAGAGGAAAGGGAAGGAGGCCGGGGGGAATCGGAGGGTGGCGCAACGCGTTCAGGCAGCGCAGGGGTGTGGTGGCTCATCTCCTGGTGGTGGCGGGTATGATTTCCGATGATGGGTTTTGGGGGTTTCGGCCTTCAACTGAACGGCGATGGAGAGGAGGGAGTGGGGAGGAGCTCGCGGAGAAGAAGATGGTCAGTGGAGGGGGAAATACGGCGGTCCGGCGAACGGACGGGGGGCGACGACGGAAGAGAGCCTCTGGTTTTTATATTTTTGATTTCTTTTAATCGATCTGATTTGGACAATAAAGGGGAAGGCAGAATAAGGATTGACCAAGGTATTTTATTTAATTATTTTATTTTTCCAAAAAGTTACTTTTTCTTTTGAACATCAAATTGAACCCACCGACTGTCGTTCCTAACTAATTACTCTCATTCCGAACACAATGGGACACGTTTCATTAGTTGATTCAGCTGTTTCGATCAGTTTTCATTTAAATTAAAATATAAATGTAACGACCCGGAATTTCGGGGCCAATTTAAAAATTTTATTTTAGAAATTTTAATGGATTTTAATATTTAAAATAATCTATTTTAAATAAGAACGACTAAAAATTTAGTTTAAAACGAATAAATTTAATTATAAAAGGAGTTTAAAACAGCGCTGCAGTTTGAAAATTTGAACTTTGACTGAATGTATAGGATTCATTTTAAGTCAAAATTGAGCGAGACCAGAAATATTTAAAACTGTTTAATCATATCTTTCTAACGAATGTAAGAAATTGAAATTTCACTTTAGAAATCAAAAGTTATGTCCAGTTTAAAATTTTGAAAAGTCGCTGTAGAATTTATATATATTTTAATATAATATATTGGCCTTAAAAATAGCCATTTTTCAAACGACCTCGGTTTTCGACGAAACCACTTTTGTTGGAACCGGAATGTCAAATTATTGCTAAGTTTCAATTTTCATAATTTTTCGAGTTAATATGTGAGCGTGGTAAAAGAAAATGTGTTTTGACTATTTCAGTCAAATTTAATCGACTAGAAAATAGCCATTTTTTAAACAGTCTCAGAATTCGACGAAAATAGTCTCGTTAGAACCGTATCGTCAAAGCATAACTACAAATATTTTTTCTGTAATTTTTAGAGTCCGTATGTGGCCCTGGTAATTTAAAATGTACGTTTAAATTTAATAATTAAATGATTTATAATTAAATTTAAAGAAAAACATATCTTAACAGCCGAATTGGGTTACGAAACATGTTCTATTGCGTCCGGGATGGGGGTTATTAGCTGGTGGCGACACTCGTTGGGTTCGATTTGGAGTTGATAGCAACGAACCATTATTTTTCAAGTTAAAGGAATTAAATAGTTAAATAAAATAGGAAAATACATTATAAATACACCATAGGAATACGCGTATACGGTATAACCCTTCTTCCCAAACCTACAGCCGCCTTTCACATTTCAATATCCAGTGACCTCCGAAACAAATCCCTCAATCTCTCCTACCATTGTTCGAATCAAATCCGAATTCAAATCACAAATTCAAGAGCTCTTCAACCTCTTCAAAATCATATGGATAAGATTGTTTTTAAATTCGCGAACGATGAGAAATCGCTGCCCCAAGACGTCGGCGTCGAATTGAAATTGGGAGCAGCTGGAGGCGGCGAGTTCGTCAGGGTCATGGGCGGTTGTCAGGGAGGCTCGGGCGCATGATGTGGACACGACAGATCGACGTCCGGTCGAATAGATGATGAACGGCGACGAGTTTTTCAGATGGAGGATGGGTTCCTTTTGCTGAAGCACGATACAGGAAGAAGACGGCCTCGATCTGTTTGGGAATGTAATTAGCAAATTAATTAAAATATTAACCATGTTATTAAGGTTATTAAAGTATTAATATTTAAACATTTATATCTTTCTCAAATCAAATCAAACCAGAATTGTGTTGGGATCGTATGGACAAGATCTACATGATGGTACAGACCAGATCTGAAACCAAACACTTCAAAAATTCAGATAGAAACCAATGTGAGATTTCTATATTTAAAAATAATTAAAATATTAATTATTTCTCGTTATTTAATTTCCATGCATGTTTGTTAATTTATTCAGATCTGTGATGTACGGAATTGTTGTGTATTGATAATGATGATTGTTTGTGATTGTGTTAAACCAAATCACCGTGTTGTGTTATTAGGTTTGTTGATTAAAGATTGTGATAAATCAGATCATCATGTTGAGTTATTAGATTCGTTAATTCGAGAATTAACAATTGTGTTAATTATAGTTGTCGATTCAAAAAGATTAACAATGGTGTTGATTTGAAAGATGGTTAAAAACAAATATATCATATTTGTTAAAATGAAATAATTGAAACAAATATGTCATCTTGATATTTTAAAATTGTTGTAGACAATTTTATCACTTTTGTTATAATAAATTAGATAAAACAAAAATAGACATTTTTGGTTTACATTAAAAGAATTAAACAAGATTTTCATTTCATTCTTTTTCAATAAAAAGAATAGATTTTGGTAAGCAATCTTTTTCAATAAAAAGAATAGATTTTTGGGTCAAAACATGATTTTGAAATAAGAATAACCTTTTTTTGTCAAAACATGATTATTGGGATAAAATAACATTTTTGTGTTAACATGCTAGTGAAATAGAAAATGAACCTTTTTGTACTTTAAAAAGGAATTATACAAAAATGAATATTTTTGTACATAAAAAGGAATTATCAAAAATGATCATTTTTGGTCAAATTAAAATGAATGAATATGAAATGCTCATTTTTGCAAATTAAAAAGAATTGAACAAAAATGTACCTTTTGTTCATTTATAAAGGATGTAATAAGAATATACATTTTTGTGTTAAAATATGTTAGTGTTAATAAAAATAACTTTTTATATAGAAATGTGGCATTAGATAAAGATAACATTTTATATAGTGATGTTACACTAGATTATAGTCATGTTACATTAAAATGTCGTATATTTGGGTTATGGTCACATTTTATAGAAAATGTCATTCATGTTAGTATTAAAAATATCATTCATGTTAGTATTAAAATCATTTATGTTTGTAATAAAAATGCCATATTAGAAAATGTCACTTATGGAAAATGTCATGTTATGATAATAAAATAACATTTTTTTTGTTGTTGTTAAAATCAGTCATGTTAGATAAAATAACATCTTTGTTAGGTTATGTCACGTTAGGTAGAAATATACTTTTGTTATAATTTGTCATGTGAGATGGAAATACATTTTTGGTTGGAATTTGTCATGATTAGCTAAAAATAAACATCTTGTTAGAAATGCACGTTAGAAATCAATATATCATTTTTGTATAAAACGTACATTAGAAGAAAAATGACATTTTAGTTAAAAATGTCGCATTAGAAGAAAATTAACATTTTTGTTAATTAGAATTAGATTGAACAAAATTAACATCTCGGTTAATTAGATTAAACAAAATTATCACTTTGTTTATAATATTGTTGAAATTAACATTTCTGTTAATTAGAGTTGGGTTCAAACAAATTATCATTTGGTTTACATAAAAAGGATTATAACAAAATTCACATTTTGTTTACATAAAAAGGGTTAAACAAAATCATCATATTTTGTTTACATTAAAAGAAGGAATTAGAAAATGTATATTTTTGTACATTAAAGAAGATTATACAAAATTATCATATTTTGTAACATTGAAAAGATTATACAAAATTATCATATTTTGTACATTGAAAAGATTAGACTAAATTATGCATTTTTGGTCAAAGGTAAAAGAATGACTAAAATATTCATTTTTGTCAAATGTAAAGAATGAAATAAAAACATTCTTTTTATCATTTAAAAAAAAAGAGTGAAGTAAAAATATTCATTTTGTTTACATTGAAATGAATTAGATTTAAACATAATTTTTGTTAGAAGTAAAATTTACATTTTATGTAAAAGATGACATTAGAAGTAAAATTTACATTTTATGTAAAGGATGACATTAGAAGTAAAATTTACATTTTATGTAAAGGATGACATTAGAAGTAAAATTTATATTTTATGTAAAGATGACATTAGAACTAGAATTTACATTTATGTAAAGAATGTACATAGGAATTTAAATCTCATATTAGTGAAAAATGTACATTAGAATTAAATTAACATTTTTGGTTCACATTTAAAAGAAATAAAACAAAAATTAACATTTTTGTTTACATTATAAAGATTAGACAAAATTAACATTTTCTTTTTGTGTAATTTGAAATGGCATCAAAATAGTCATTTTTGTTATAATAAGAATGGCACTTAAAATATATTTTATACATTAAGAAGAATGAATTTGAAATATATATTTTTATACATTAAGAAGAATGAATTAGAAAAGGACATTTTTGTCACTTTAAATGTAATTAGAATAAAGTATACATTTTTATTAGGAAATGTAATTAGAATAAGGGATTACACAAAAGATAGGAAGGTTAATATTTTTGTTTGTCGATTAGTCACAATTAAAAGACCATATGTCAAAATGTGATGTTAATGATGGCTTAGAATATATGTATGTGTTGATGAAGTGTTTGATGTATTTAATATAATGTTAGTGTATTCAAAACTGAATATTACACTTCCATTTACAAGTTATTCGACTTGTTTATGTGATTGGGTCGATAATTTTTACACATCGCCCAAGTGCACAGATAATTTATTATTTGTTTGTTGGCTGAAAACCCCACACAGGTGTTGGGATGATATTGGACTTACACAAATCCCAATATTTAATTATCTGTTAATCGATGGATTGACAGGCTGTGATGAGTGTTACTTACTTATTTTAGTACTCACACAGTTATAAACTTCACTCTGGATGTAAATGGATTGTTAAATGGTTGTGTATCATTATCATGGTTGTTATATACATGCAATACATAGAAACCATATAATTGAAACTATATGGTTATTGATTGAGTCACATTCCAATGAAGAATATCCTAGAAAAAAGAATATTATGGGAAAAAGAATATTTTAAAATATTTTAGATAAATAATGGTTTAAAATAATGAATGTTTTACAATGTGATAATTACAATTATAAATTAAATTTGCGCTTTTGACACGAGGTTAGGTTATATTGGTGGTGGAAGTCTGCCCGGAACCGACCGGCATATCCAGCAGCCACTAATGTTGAACCTAATGTGAGCGGTCTAAGTGCGCAAAAGGTAGGAATTTCCAAAATCAAATAAGTTTGAAAACATTATTTTAATAAAGAAATAGGATAAATCTTTAATCAAGATTTAATGGAGTTTTCCATTTAACCCCTATTTAATTGGAATTAAATAAATTGGATTTTGGTTTGTCGTGAATGGTGTCTTAAATAACACCGTTCTTAAAACCAGTTGAAAAGAATAAAACTTTTTATTAAGATTATTAGAGTTTCAAATTATATTTAAATATTGGAATAAAATGATTTGTGAATTGAGTTTATCGTGGACAATGTTTTTAAACGACATCTGTTCTTTAACTCAATTAACAGTGAAAATATAATTTGGAGTTTATAAATCTTTTATTAAGATTAAAAAGAATTTGTTTCAAAGGAAAGTTTTCCAATATAATAATTTGAAATTGAATGGAATTCGAATTAATAATAACCGAGATCAGTTTCTGTAAAAGAAGACCGGTACTACATATGGAATTTAAAAGGCTTTGCCGTTATTCCATTTATATTATTGGTCGGATACAGAAATTTATAACGATTATACATTGATTTGATTTCTGTGAAGATTCCATATTTTATGGAAGATGATTTTGGGTTTACCGTGAACTATATTTTAAATGACATCAGTTCTTTAACCAAGTTAAAGATAAGATTTATTTCTTAAATTTAAATAATCATTGAATAATGATTATGGATATTTAAAACCAAATTGTGTTTTAATAAATCTTTAAAGAAAGATTTAAGTATAAAGTTAAAGGATGTATCTTTGATAGAATAATACGAATATTTATTTAGAAGAATATTCTGAATTGGAATGAGGCATTGGATGTGTTTTTAATAGTATTTGATTTTTAATTATAAAATACGTGAGTTCTTCGGAAAGACCGGGTTTAACCCATTCCGAATAATTACTACGACGATGAAGAGTCGAAGGTGAAGACGGTGTTTGAAGACCGACGATCTTCACATCGAATGGATGTGTTGCTACAGAGACCCTTGATGGGAGTAGCTACCTTGAAGGGGCTTCAGTAGTGGCCGTCCGGACTATTGTTGATTGTTCGGATTTGGCTTTCGCTCAGACCCAGAGCATAAGCTAGTAAATGGATGCGTGTCTGACATTGGATTTCGTTCCATGTGAATTAAATCGATTTCTGTTAATGTATGTCTGTTTGGTGGTGGAGGATTTATTCTCTACTTAACACCCTGGTATATATTAATAGTGATTGATCGCATGGCGTGAATTGTCAATGTGGCACGCCAAGATGCAAATGATCAAGGCTTTTGTTGAAAAGCAGGGTCTTGTGGGATGATCAAAGTATAGCCTATTACGGCATAACTTTGTGTATATCGTGACTTCGCGAGCCTCACACCCCGGTATGAGTCAAAAACGGGATTAGGACTGCAGGCAGTGCACACGTTTCTTTCTAGCTAGGAGTGGTGTCAGTGCTTAAACTGGCTGACATTTTACTTATGTGGATGATGGATTTTGAGGCGCCTCGGATTTTTATAGGCCGTTAGTGGTCATACTATAGGTCCAAAGGGACCGGGAAGCGTGTGTTCAGGCATAACCAATCCACTGCCGATAGGCGGGGACCGGCCCTGAAGATCCAAGGGTTCACTGCAGGGGATCCTGAGGCATTTGCTAGAGTGTCTCGAATCGGAGAGGAGCTTGCCCCTAGCCTCGACTCATGATGGAAACCCAACTTCCAATACGACCATGCGGTTTTGATTGTAGAACTAGTATGGCGACATGATATATGGTACCCATGCCGTCTATGATTGATATATTATGATTGAAAATGTTTTTAAAACATATATACACTAATGATAATATCAAATCCGTTTTTATCGTATCAAGCATTTTTGACCATTATAAGGTAAAACCATATCCTCCGGTTTGCGTTGCATTGTGTGATGGGACTTGGGTCTTATAATGGTTTCATTTTTCTAAAAAGCATTGCGTTGTTTAACGATTTACTTTATTTCATGCACTGGCAATCCAATGGAGTAAACCCGTTCCGCGTTAGCGGCGTGGTCCTGTGATTTGCCTTATTATTAGATTAGATAAGTTAGATTTCTCATACCAGTCCCATGACTGACCTGTAGTTTGTTTCACTGGCAAACTCGGGTGCCCATTTTTTCCACACGGGCAGTCGAGTAGCTCTTTCCACACGGGCAGTCGAGTAGTTTGTTTCACTGGCAAAAAAAATTGTTCTTTAGTTTGTGTTCTGATGTGTGTTGTTCTTAAAGCAATCCATGCTTTCCTTACTGGGAAGTTCGGGTCGTCTCAATAAATCTATATATTCAATTTTAAACATACATTTCAATTTACTAGGGCCACATACTGACTCTGAAAATTCCAGAAAAAATTATTTCTAGCTTCGTATTGACGATACGGTCCTAACAAAACTAATTTCGTTGAATTTGGAGACCGTTCGACAATTGGCCATTTTCTGGTCGATCCAAATTTACTGAAACTGTTAAAACACGTTTTACTTCGCCACGTTCACATATTGATTTCAAAAATTACGAGTTTTGGAATATAGCAATAACTTGACATCCCGGATCCAACAAAAGTGGTTTTGTCGAAAACGGAGGTCATTTGCAAAATTTTCATTTTTAAGAGCCAAAATTCCATAGCGACTATTCTGAATTTTCAATGGACATAACTTTTTATTCCGGCTATGAAATTTTGATTTTTCGGATTCGTTGGAAAGATATTTCCAAATAGATTCTAATATTTTTGGTTTCGCTAAAATCTGGTTTATTTTGAATTTTGTACATTCATTTGAAATTTGAAATCGAAATTTCAAACTACCACGCCATTTTCAATTCCTTTTATAATTAAAATAAATATTTATATTCTAACGTCGATTCAAATAAATATATACATTCCAATTCTATTTAAAATAAATTTCTCGTCGTTATTATTTAAAATAAATCATTTTAAATATTCAAAAATTCATCAAAATTGCCAAAATAAAAATTTTAAATTGGTTCGGATTTTCCGGGTTGTTACAAATCTAGCTATTATTTTGTTATAATGTTTGGGCCAGATCGAGCATATCTACAGATCTAGCTTTGGATGATTTGGAGCTTCAGGAGATAAGCTGGAAGTCCTGCTCTTATTAACATACTTTTATTATTTTTGTTGAGTTGTTTATGTTGTATTTTTGTTGAGTTGTTTATGTTGTAAATATCAGTAATTGTATGACAAAATTTTATATATGTTCAGGTTGATTTATAGGTTAATTGCTTTGATTAATGTATGTATAAAGACCTTTCAGCTTTGTACATATCATGAGTACTTTAAATTACTTGTTCAGTTGTGAGATTATGTTATGTTTTTTTCTATTATTTTCCCCTAACAATTTGTCTTTGCGACATTTAAATGTTCAACACGTGAATTAACGAGGATGTATTAATGTCGACTTTTAAGGGTAGAAAAGGAAGTACGTTACAAAATCTCTGATATATAAAATAACATTCTCCAATTGCAACATTATTTCAATTTAGCGCTACTGTATAGTATATTCGATTTAGTCCCGCTATTTTTCGAGACACTCACCAAATCATGGTTTTTTTTAGCATCCACTATAGCAATATATACAAGGTAGGTTTAACTTGTTATGTTTAAAATAAAAATAAAAAAGTTAAGGTAAATGCCTAATTTTAAACAAAAAGTGTTCAATATAAGTTAAAAATCTACCATGGTCATCAAACCTACTTCGGACAAATCATGATATTCTTATGTTTTATTGTGGAAAAATAAAAATAATTTCATTTTTGTACAAATAATAAGAAAATAAGAATAAACTAACTTTAACTATGTGTTCTTACATATAATGAAGCTTTTTGCATCTTCATTATTTACGGATACATCTCCGCTTTATCTCTACTACAACATTTTGCGCCACCATCGCTAAGTGCTTTAACTGCACAGGTCGCACAACTGGTGTGTAGTCCTGCCAATTTTACATTTTTTTTAATATGAGTATGATGCACATATTAAAATCTTCATATTTTTATTAATGAGAGAACTAACAAATATCACTAAATTATATCATCTAATTAGTTTAAATTTAAGATTCCATAATTAATTTAAATATATTGAATGAAATTTAGAACATTAGAAGAAATTTGATTTGTAAATAATTGTAGTAATTTAAATATTTATATTTTAAGTCAAAAGTAGAATTTTACAATAAAATGTATGATAAATGTACCGAGATAAACAAATAACAAATTAGAAATTTTATTGTTGTTTTATGTGATCTATATAATAACTGATCATAAAAAAAATTACCATTTTGATTAATGTTATAGTTGTATACATATTGATCTTTGGTTTCTCAATATCTATTAAATATATTCATATACTTAGTTGACTAAACTATTTTAAATAGTTTGAATTTTGGTTTATGTAATTAACCTAAATATATGAAACTGAATATAATACTTGTAAATAACTATACAAGCTTTTAAATGTACGTGCATACCAAATCATAAAATACTTAAAGGAATTTAGTTAAATAATTTATTTGGTAAATCAAAAGGTTCAAAAATTAAATATCAACACAGAAACTCCTGTAATCATATGAAAGAGCTAGAGATTCTTTTGATTTATTATCTATAACGATTATATAATACTATGATGATCAATATTTGGATATCTCTTCAAAACCACTAACACATACCTAGGGCTGTTACGGTTGAACCATTAACCACACCAAACATTTGTCTGGTTACCATCTATAACGGTACCAGTTATGTTAGCGTTTGAAAAATTAGATTATCACGATTAACCATACCAACCACATGTGATTGTTTCATACAATATTTAACATTCAAATATAAGATTGGTAATTTAAGTCAAAGGAGTAGCTTGTGTATTAATAATATGTGCCTTCATTAACTAATAATATATGCGTGCATTATCATTATATATACAAATAAATACATTTATAAAAACCGGTTACAGCTATATTAATTTATCATAAAGAACACATATAATTAGAAATATATGAACAAAATGCTCTAAAATTTGAAATACATGAACAAAATGCTTTAAATTTTGAAATACGACGGATAATTGCGGTGACGGTTACAAGTATTTATAACCATCAACAACAGTTAAATTACGGTTGGTGGTAATAATGACGGTTATCATAACCGTAACATCCCCGCACATACCTCTCATTTTGCAGGAAGTTCAAAATAGGTATTCCATGGGACAATATGAAAACAATTCTCAGCAGAGAATAGCGCCACACAAACAATTACTTCTACATATAACAAACTTGAAAGTATATTCTATTAGTTCAAAACGATAAACAGCTTGCAAAACCGTTTCAATTTAAGTTTCAGGACCAAGGTAATTGAGGTATCAAAGCAACAATACAGTTCAACCACAACCATTATTATCACATATACTCAACAGAGTTCAGTATGATCTCAACCATAAAACCATTGTGTATAAAATCAAAACCTCTTGAAGTAACCAGAAATGTGCTCCGTAACTTCATGAGCTTTCTCTTGATTAATCCAATGGCTAACACCAGGCATGACAACAACTTCATCGAGGAATGGAACGAACTTCTTCATCCCTCCTTTATTGATATAATCTTGAATGCCGGGGTAGTGATAAGTCAAGTCCATGTCTCCAACCAAAAACTTTGTTGGTACTTTTATTTGAATTCCCGTCCATGCTGCAGTTAGCTCCCAGTTTCTGTTCAAGTAGACAAACACCAAGTCAAATTATTGTACCTGAAGGTGGATAAGCTACTCTACTTCAATACCAGAACGAGGAAACGTCCATGAATCTGAGACGATTAGATCAAAGACTGGTGAATTTTTGCAGACTTAAGTTTGCATAATTGCACCATTGATTAAAGACGGCAAATCTTTGATCTAATGACCGATGTTTCTTCTCTACTGTCGCATCATTATTCTAATCCAAACTTAGAATTCTAGATTGCACAATAAACAAGCATAATATGAATTTATTGGGGGTATGCGTACATACTTGTCTATATTCCGGTAGTAATTAATTGGATTTGTGTATCCGGTTTTCTCGAATTTGCTTGCAAAGTAATTGATGTCATCTTCTGTGAGCCATGAAGGAAGTGGGCTTTGATTGGTCGACGAAACAATTTCTTTGCCTTCTTTGATGAGGAAGGGTCCAGAATATGTTGCAGTTAATAATCCTCTATGAATCGATTTGCAATCAGTTCGAGCAAATTCTTTTTCAACAACACCAGGTTCCTGCTATGATAAGAGTTACTAAATAAATTATTGTGAAACATGCATATGTCAACTTGAACACATGCGCAACTATTAAGACCTGATTAGTCGTTCCATGTCATTATTTCTACATATCTGCAGATGTGAATGATTTGTTAAGAAAGCATTAATCTGTTTCCTTAACTACAAAGACCATAAGTATGAATGAACTGTTAAGTGAGCTGTATTCTGATTGCTAAAATGCAAAGAAGCTAAAATGATCACCTTAACCAGATTTATGTCGTTTAGTCAGCTGCCCATTTAAGCCTGAAGAATAATCCGAGTACTTTGTTTCATTATATATATGTTTTAAGACTCGTGATACAGAAGTAGTATAAATGCTAGAGCCTATCCCACCAAAGTATGTGCTGCGTGATGACTCCGTTGTATCATTGGCTAAGCCAGTCCTCATTATTCAAATGATCAGAACAACATATAAACTTCGAACACACAATGAATATATACACTATTTATCCTACATTAAAGTGTAATAGTTATAAACTTATAATTAATAAATGCTCAATATTTTTTTTCATTTTTGAGAACTAACCATAGCACGTGCACGTATGTGTGCGTACACACCTGTGTATGTATATATACACGCGCGCGCACACGTGTATGTGTGTGTGTGTATATATATATATATATATATATATATATATATATATATATATATGAGGAGCGTTCAATGGCACCCCAAATAGTGAGCATCCCAATTGCTCCCCTCTCTTCACCTCTCATCTATTATAAATTAAGCTAGTGGAAGGAGAGAGAAGTAGTGGAGGGAGAGAGAAACGAAATATGTGGTGAAAATCAAGGGGCATTTAGGGGTGCTGCACGGATTATGTAGCCCCTTTGAATTTCAGTCCTTCATTTGCATCCGAACGAACTACAACTACTCATTTATATTAAAGAATGTGAGTCCCCCTCCCCGCCTTTGTCCTTGCTTTTAGATCCCATATTCCACGTCATTTAATCATGCCGTGAATTCAAGTAATGCATTGATGCTCAATTGATGGTCAAAATCACATCCCACGTTAGATTTAATATACACAATCCTTTATTTAGCACGTCAAATTCCTAATTCAATTTCAGAATGTATTTGAGCATTCACAGATAACAAAACTCCCAAAAAAATTATAAGGATAAGAAAAATATGAACCTGGAATTTGCAAACGTAGTAATCATCACCATACGTTTTCCTGAAGTATTCAACAGGCTTTTGTACTGGGTTTCTAGGTCTAAATGCAACGCTTAAATTCACAAGTGCTTTCACTTTGTCTGGTCTAAACATACACAAATCCCATGCAATTAGCGCACCCCAGTCGTGCCCCACAACAAATACCTGCAACAAAACAGAAGTATGTGCATTTATCTCTAATAAATATTCCAATGTACTTATAAAAAGTCTACAACCTAACCCAAATAAGTTCATTATGCCATTGACATTAGTTATAAAATATTGCTAAAAAATAATGTGTTATAAGTAATAAAAGCAGCCCAAGTTTGGTAAGAAGGAGCCTAAAAGGAAATTGTCCTGCTTCAGCAAAAGAATTCAAACTTAGTCTCCACTGTGCATTCTGAAATGAAATTATTACCTTTTAGCTAAATCAAAGGTAGTAGACCACGCATAAAATCTAATGGCTAAAGTAGGAATCTGAGAAAAAAAATAAAAATCGTGTACACATTTCATTATGCTAAGGCACATGGGGCTATAATAGGATTTGCTAGGGAGATTGTTGCTCTTATGAGAAAAAGATTTATATTTTAAAGCCACAAAAGATCATCACAGTAGAGATATATTGGCTGAGATTCTGAGAAGAAGCAGTATGAAGACCATTTTCAACCAACCATTTTTTTCGTAGGGCTTGGTGATTAAGTTGTTTCTGGACCCGTTGTTAATATGGAAAAAATGGAAGTGAAACATTCACATTTTGTAAAGCAGCGTAGTTTGGAAACTGTGCACTAGTGGAAAATGTGGAAAATATATGAACAAAAAAAAAGTCAGGTATTTCTACATGTAAGTTTTTCTTTCATGCATGAACTCACAAAAAAAAAAATGAGATAAAATACTCAAAACTTGAAGTTCTCCAAAGCCAAGTGCCAACCAACTCGTATTACTCCAGCTTTTATAGCTTTTGCTTTTTACACATGTATGCAATGATGCAGTGCACACGTGTTTTTCGCTTTTTACACATGTATGCAATGATGCACACCATGTTTTAAAGACCGATCTGAGCCTCGATATAATCGTGGTTAACCATAAACCCTCAAGCATCAGGATCCCTAAAATAAAATAACTTTGCACATGCACATACCCACGGTTTTATCCTATGAACTTTGAAAAAAAAAAAAAAACTTTGAACTCTACTCTTGACAACCACGGTTTTAAAAAATTGAAAAATACAGGCTAAATTCTGGTTTTCCTTAACCCTATAATTTTGTTGCATGCATGCTTTGGTTATTGCCTTTTTTTCGCACTCCTGCTCTTTATGTTGTATAGTACATTTTGAATTATATTATGTTTTCACTATTGTTCCCTTATGATACTTTTTAGTAACAATACACCACTAATACAATATATTTGAGATTTAAATATGTCATTTTGACATTTCTTCATATATCAATAATATGTTATGATTGCCTCGCATGTTGTTAAGGTAGGAATGACGATTTCAATAAATAGTCCCACATCACGGAATAAATTGAATGAGTTATATACAAATATGAGTTGGTTGACACGTAACATCAGGGACTTCTTTTTGTTACACGATGTGTGTGCTAACTCATTTGCGTGCGCCCTATACAGGAGGAAAGAGCTTTGTTCCGATTGTCATTATATAACATAATATTATAATAATATAATTTAGTACACCAGATATTATATGATTTGGTACCACATAAATTTATTTGACTTAATGTATTATATACTTTTTTATGAAATGATTATTTAAGCAAAAAAAGAAAATATATGTTTTTCACACTGACTTTCGAAACCTTGGACCATGAGTAATCACGGTTCGACACGCAGACTAGAAAACCCTTGAGTTGTTTCGCCAACATTACAGAGGTAATTTCTAGAGTAAAAAAAAAAATGTTTTGTAGATCAAAAGTTGTAACGAGTTTCGTTTCCAAATTATGACAGACAATTTTGGTACAAGTGAACAAACATTGTATTTTTAGTAATTGGCAAGTTTTGTAGATCAAAAGCATCGAAAGATAGATCTGGCACTAACATGTAGGAAAGTTGTCAAGAATCTACATAAAAGAACCAAATTACATTGAAGAAATAACAAATCAAGCAAGCAAAAAACAAACAAAATGTTTTTTCCCTCTCGAAATAGGGGCACTGAGAAACAAATCTTAATCTTTTATGCAGTTCACGGTTGTAAGAAATATTTATCTGTTAAGTAAATATGTAAACCAGATAAAATTTTACAAAAAAAAATCTGGGTAGAAATT